>CM023453.1:100614201-101159201 GCA_013339765.2 Haemaphysalis longicornis | reverse complement strand
TGACTTCAAGTTTACCTCAAGCGGTGAGTGAAGGTGTCACCGCGAGCGCTGCGCTATTGCCTGAGCTGACTTCTTTGACAACCGTAAGCGAAACAATACCGCCTTTATCAGCTGCTAGCCCAAATGGCGTAGCTGAAGGGGTTAATGAGACTGCATCTGAGGGAGCTGTGCGCAACGAGTCAACTGGAGGTGAAATTGTTACCAGCAGCCCAAAAGAAACTAGCAAGCAAGAGCCAGAAAATATTACAAACGAGACGACCAGGACACCGTCGCCAGCCTTCGTCGCTGAAGTCAATGAATCGTGGAGCCAACCTGTTATGACATCAACTGTACCTCAAGCCACGAGTGGAAGCTGCCACAACAAGCGGTGCGCTACCGCCTGAGCTAATATCGCCTATGAACGGAAGCGAAACAATGCCTTCTTCATCAACAGCTAGTGCTAATATCATAGCCGAGGGGGTTAATGAGACCGCAACCGAGGGAGCTCCACAAACCGGGGCGGCTAAAGCAGAAACTGTTACCAGCAGCACAGAAGTAGCACGAACGACCGAGCCGGTAACGATTACAAACGCGACGAGCGAAACGACATCGACAGCCTCTAGCCCTGAAATCGTGGAATCCTGGAGCCAACCTGGCACGACTTCAAGTTTACCTCAGCCCGTGAGCGAAACCACCACTCCAATCGCTACGCTGTCGCCTGAGCTGCTGGAATTTTCGACGACGGGAAGGGGAGCTATTCCGCCCTTGTCAACGCCTAGCCCTAATATTAGTGAAAAAGTTAATGGGACTCCATTTGAGGAAGCTGTGCGTACCGATTCACCTGGAGGTGAAATTGTTACCAGCAGCCCAAAAGAAACGAGCACGCAAGAGCCGTTAACGATAACAAATGCGACCAGCGAAACACCATTGCTAGCCTCTAGACCAGAAGTCGTTGAATCGTGGAGTCAACCTGCTACGACGCGAAGCTTACCTCAAGCAGTGAGTGAAGCTTCCACCCCGAGCGCTATGTCATCGTCTCAGCTGACATCCTCGACGAGTGGAAGCGAAATAATCCGGCTTTATCAACGGCCAGCACTAAATCATATCTGAAGGGGTTAATGAGACTGCAACCGCGGATTGTGCCTACAGAGTCAGCTGTAAAAGAAATTGTTACTACCACAACAAAAGCAACGAGGACGCAACCGCCGGAAAATAGTACAATTGAGACGACCCAAACAATGTCGCCAGCATCTACCCTTGAAGTCGTTGATTCCTGGAACCAACCTGCCACGACCTCAACTTTACCTCAAGCCGGTAGTGAAGCTGCCACCCCAAGCGGTACGTCACAACCTGAGCTGACATCGCCTGCGACCAGAAGCCAAACAATCCCGCCTTCATCATCAGCTAGTGCTTATATCATAGCTCAAGGGTTAAAGAGACAGCAACCGAGGGAGCTGTACCTACCGAGGCGGCTAAAGCAGAAATTACTACCAGAAGCCCAGAAAGAACCAGAATTCACCAGGAGGTAACGATTACAAATGCGAGGAGCGAACGAACACCGCCATACCCCAGCCCTGAAGTCGTTGAATCCTGGAACCAACCTACCATGGCGTCAAGTATACCTCAACCGGTGAGTGAAGCTGCCACCCCGAGCATAACGTTGTCGCCTGAGCTGACATCTTCGACGACTGTAAGCAAAGCAATCCCGCCTTTATCGAAGGGTAGCCCAAATATTGTAGCTCAAGGGGTTAATGAGACTGCAACGGAGGGAGCTTTGCCTGCCGAATCGGCTACAAGAGAAATTGCTACCACTAGACCAGAATCAACGAAACGCTACAGCAAGAAAATATTACAAACGAGACGACCAGAGCAACGTCGCCAGCCTCCATCCCTGAAGACATTGTATGGGGGAGCCAACCTGTCACTGCATCATCTGTACCTCAAGCAGCGAGCGAAGGTGCCACCCTAAATGGTGCGTTACCGCCTGAGGTGATGTCGCCTGCGACCGGAAGTGAAACAATCCATCCTTCATCAACAGATAGCGCTAATATTGTAGCTCAGGGTGTTAATGAGACTGCAACCGAGGGAGCAGTGGGTACCGAATCAGCTAAAGCAGAAACTGTTACCAGCAGCCCAGAAGTAGCAAGCACAACACAGCCGGTAACGATTACAAACCCGACGAGCGAAATGGCGTCGACAGCTTCTAGACCTGAAGTCGTTGAATACTGGAGCAAACCTGGCACGACGTCAAATGTACCTCAAGCAGCGAATGAAGCTGCCACCACGAGCGGTGCGTTACCGCTTGAGCTTATATCGCCTACAACCGGAAGCGAAACATTAACGCCTTCATCAATGGCTGAGGCTAATATCATAGCTGAAGGGGTTAATGAGACTGCAACGGAGGGAGCTGTGGCTACCTTGTCAGCTAAAGCAGAATCTGTTACCAGCAGCCCAGAAGTAGCAAGCACGACACAGCTGGTAACGATCGCAAATGTGACGAGCGAAACAACGTCGGCCGCCTCTAGCCCTAAAGTCCTTGAATCCTGGAGCCAAGCTGGCATGACGTCAGGTTTACCTCAAGCCGTGAGTGAAGCTGCCACTCCGAGCGCTACGGTATTGCCTGAGCTGACATCTTCGACGACCGCAAGCGAAACAATCCCGCCTTTATCAACAGCTACCCCAAATGTCGTAGCTGAAGGCGTTAATAAGACTTCAGTGGAGGAATTTGTGCCTACCGAGTCGAATAGAAGAGAAATTGGTACCCCCAGACCAGAAGCAACGAGGACGCAACAGCCAGAAAATATTACAAACGTGACAACCAGCGCGACGTCAGCAGCCTCCATCCCTGAAGTCATTGAATCAGGGGAGCCAACATGTCAAGACTTCAAATGCACCTCAATCCGCGATTGAAGCTGCTACCACGAGCGGTGCGTTACTGCCTGAGATGATATCGCCCATGACCGGAAGCGAAACGATCCCGCCTTCATCAACAGCAAGCGCAAATATCATAGATCAAGGGGTTAATGAGACTGCAAGCGAGGGAGCTAGTGGGCACCGAATCAGCTAAAGCAGAAAATGTTACCAGCAGCCCAGAAGTAGCAGGCACGACACAGCCGGTAACAATTACAAACGCGACGGGCGGAACGATATCGACAGCCTCTAGCCCTGAAGTCGTTGAATCCTGGAGCCAACCTGGCACGACGCCAAGTTCACCTCAAGCCGTGAGTGAAGCTGCCACTCCGAGCTCTACGTTATTGCCTGAGCTGACATTTTCGACGACCGTAAGCGAAACAATCCCGCCTTTATCAAAGGCTAGTCCAGATGTCGTAGCTGAAGGGGTTAATGAGACATCAACGGAGGGAGCTGTAACTTCCGAGTCGACTAGGAGAGAAATTGTTTCCACCAGAGAAGAAGCAACAACGACGCAACAGACAGAAAATATAACAAACGAAACGACCAGAGCCACGTCGCCAGCCTTCATCCCTGAATTCATTGAATCGTGGAGCCGACCTGTTACGACATCAGCTGTAACTGAAGCCGCGAGTGAAGCTGGCACCACGAGCGGTGCTTATCGCCTGAGCTGGTATCGCCTACGACCAGAAGCGAAACAATCCCTCCTTCATCAACAGCTAGTGCTAATCCCATAGTTCAAGGGGTTAATGAGACTGCAACCGAGGGAGCTGTGGGTACCGAGCCAGTTAAAGCAGAATCTGTTACAGGAGTCCAGAAGTAACAAGCACGCCACAGCTGCAATGAGTACAAAGGTGACGAGCGAAACAAGGTCATCAGCCTCAATCCCTGAATTCATTCAATCCTGGAACCAAGCTGGCACGACGTCAATTTTACCTCAAGCCGTGAGTGAAGCTGCCACGCCGAGCACTAACTTATTGGCTGAGCTGACATCTTCGATTACCGTAAGCGAAATAATTCCGCTTTTATCAACGGCTAGCTCTAACATCGTACCTGAAGGGGTTAATGAGACTGAAACCGAGGGTGCGTTGGGCACCGAGTTAGCTAAAGGAGAAACTGTTACAAGTAGCCCAGAAGTAACAAGCACACCTGAGCAGGTAATGATTAGAAATGCGACGAGAGAAACGACGTCTCCACCCTCTAGCCCTGAAAGCATTGAATCGTGGACCCTACCTGGTACGACGCCAAGTTTACCTCAAGGCGTGATTGAAGCTGCCACCCCGAGTGCTACGTTATCGCCTGAACTGACACCTTCAACCACCGGAAGTCAAACAATCCCACCCTTATCAACGGCTAACGCTAATATCATAGCTGAAGGGTGTAATGAGACTGCAACCGAGGAAGCTGGGGCTTCCGAGTCAGCTAAAGCAGAAACTGTTACCAGCAGCCCAGAAGTAACAAGCATGCCACAGGCCGTAACGATTACAAATGTGACGAACGAAACAACGACATCAGCCTTTAGCCCTGAAGTCATTGAACCCTGGAGCCCTGCTGGCACGACGCCAAGTTCACCTCAAGCCGTGAGTGAAGCTGCCACTCCGAGCGCTACGGTATTGCGTGAGCAGACATCTTCGAGTACTGTAAGCGAAACAATGCCGCCTTTATCAACGGCTGGCCCAAATGTCCTAGCTGAAGTGGTTAATGAGAATGGAACGGAGGGAGCTGTGTCTACCGAGTCGACTAGAAGAGAAATTGTTAGCAGCAGGCCAGAAGCAACGGGGATGCAGCAGCTGGAAAACATTACAAATGCGACGACCGAAACAACGTATCCAGCCATAATCCCTGAAGTCATTGAATCGTGGAGCCAACCCGCTACCACGCCAAGTTTACCACAAGCCGTGAGTCAAGCTTCCACCCCGAGCGCTACCTTACCACCTGAGCTGAAATCGACCAATCCAGAGCCTACAACCTTAACGGGTTCTGTTTCAAGTACCATGAAAAGGGCGGTAACTGGTTCCTATGAGGATAGTGGGCAGGCACCCTACAGGAACCTTGAAAGTGGTGCAGATCAACCAAATGCAGACGTCTCGAGCCCAACTGAAAGCACAAGCTATGAATCCGAACTTCCGAAAGCCGACGATCTGCCACCAGAAACCTCTTTTGCAGAATTTCTCAGCAGTCTGCTCAAAAATGTTGACGTAGAACCGCATTCTACTGACACCGCGAACATAAATGATCACGATAGAACGACTTCCCCTGAAACACCCGCCCCACATCATACAGAAAGCGCTAATGTTCCCATTGTTACAACAGCTAAAACTAGACGCAGGAACGGAAGGGAAAGACGGCGCAGAAGAGCAAGGCGCGTTCAAAGAAATCGGCTCCAACGCCGACAAACCACCCAATCGCCGGAAGAAAAAGACTATGACGATAGCAATGAAGTATTTAGAAATGATGAATCTTTCTATCGTTATATTCTCGGCCCCTTCTTTCCTTATCACTACGGGTTCTTGCGGCGACAATAATTTCCGTGCAACTACGATGCGCCCACGCCGTTAGCATACATTTTAGTCAAGGTGTTATTTCATCATAGTTCTGTAGAAAAGTCTTGACGCGTCCGAATTTGATTCGGCTCAGTGTAACCCAAGAATACTTGTTGAAACTGAATGTGCCAGGTAATATCGCAGGGGAAATAAACTCCGCACTGCTTCAAGTCTGGCTCCATCGTTCTTTACTCGCGTAACGAAGCACTGCCCCCCTTAAAATTTCGGCTTGGCTGATGTGTTGGAGTAAACAGCTTCACGCTTTAGAAACCAAGCGGCGTTGTGCTGGTTGTTTTGGTTCTAGAAAGTTCAGTGAAACCTTGGTGTGTTGTTGGGGAGAGCATATTCTTGCAATTTCTACATCATATTGTTTTGTACAGTAGCACACAGCATAGGTTCAGGAGACATAATAACTAATATTTTTATCCAACAGACAGACTCTATGTGTCATTTTTCGCATTGTAGCCGGGGAGACTTGATGCCGTTTCTCGGCTGAACATGATTTCCGATAATTTCAACTGTACTTTTCAATTGGTACTTTTGGTGGACTGAAACAAAATTAAAATTTTTGGTTAGGCCACTATTTCTTGTGTGTGTAAAAGAAATTATTTCAGAACTCCGTCGTTTTCTTGATTCGCTCTTTTTGCCTTTTCATGCCAGAAAATACCTCCCGCATAACTGCCACTAACTGAAAATTCTCATTCTTGTATCGCTGTAAAGAAGGAAATTTAAAAACAGGTGCTTGAAGAGTTCATAAAATAACGGTTTTGCTAGTGGCATGCTACTCGCCAGGACATTGATAAAAGTAAAAACCGCTCAGCGCGCGTTCTGTTTTCTCCCATGACGTTGTGGGGGATGAAAGAGAGAGGGACAAACAGTAGCCGAGCATCTCCTTACTTCGGTTCGAGTGTTTACACATTGCGATAGTTTTCTGAGCTCTTGTCCCAGTAAAACGTGCGTCACCACACTCCCGCCATCCCTCAAGCTCGTCCCTTCGCCCCACGCTGCTCCTATGATCAAAGCAATGTGAATTTTGCGCATTCGAGCAGACCGCGCGCCTTCTTTTGTGGCCTTTTGTTTTTGAACTGCTTGGAGCATCTAGAGTCTAAATTATTGTGTTAGCGTTTGTTTTTATCCCACTCTCTTCAGCACAACGTTTGACGGTTATGTTTTTATTCGCTTTGCAACTAACTGTCCTTCTTACGTGCATCACTGTGGAAAGTTAGTTACGCCGTTGGCCCGATTAGACAATCGGGCACTGTCTGAGGACGTCCTGCTGTGGACCCCGGCCAGACCCGCACTGTTCAAACAAGGCCTTCAAGGCAATGCTGGCATTGTTAAAAAGTAGCGGTTTTACAGCTAGATAGTAGCTTAATCCCGTTGTGGTGAATTATTGAACATGTACTGTTCATGGCAGAGGCATTTTTTTGTATAATTATACCCTCAACTCTACCTGTATCAGCATACGTGTCACCCTCCATCTATGCTCTTTTCTTTCTTCCCCTCCCTCAAACAGAGTAGCAGGTCAGAGCCTATACGATAAGGCCGAACTCTCTATGTATTCCCTCCATTAAATAAACTACTCTTCTCTGTGTTCAGAGGAGGGGAATGGCGGAGGCCCGAAGGGCCCTGTCAAGCGGGGAAGAAAGAGTACATCACCATAACAGCCAGAAAATCCATTTGAGCACACACCCAGAAGTTCTTCTTCGAGTTGCAAAGCGAAGAGCGTGCATCCAGTGCAATTGACGGATGTATTTATTGTTTTCATGCTTAGGAGATTCTCTGGCTTTTTGTGTTAAACCAGGCGGGGGCCAAAGGTGTCGGGACGGATTAGCTTCTCCACTGGAGCCTCATTTCCGGCCGTCATGGCCGTCCAGATTTAGCAAAGCTGTGCGTAAAAAAACTCAGGGAAGGTCGCACTCACGCGCAAGATTTGAGTAGTGGAGCTGTTGTAGGTTAGCATTGCCGGACACATAGTTAAGTTTAAGTATCACTGTTTATCCGCATAGTTGCGGTGCTGGTAGTCATCTTCATACGTATCGAAGAGGTCGTCGTCGCCTTCGCGGCGAGGGGTGGATGCAAAGTCATCTCAGCATTGTAGAGTTCCTCCAGCTCTTCGTCATCGACTCGAGGCAGCGGTGGCGGCATCCGCAAGCCGTCTTGGGAAGGAGGGGAACACTCGTAGCCATGTCTTTTATTATGCATAATGCCTACTAAAGAATGCGGCTGCTGCAGTGACACTCCCAAACAGGGCGTCTTTCAGACGCGGTCGCGCGAGGGCTCTTCTACGGTACCGAGCGCGTGCACACGACGACACTAGGACGTACGAACGAGGATCGTACGCTCTGACGTGTCTTTCTCGTCCCGAGAAGGAGTTGCCACGATTACTGCGAACGCTGGAGTTTTTTTTTTGTTTTTGCTAAAGCTACTGCGCGAGCCGGGGACCCTTGCCGGTCTCCGCGAAGCACGCGCTCACTAGCACTGGTAATTTTCTTGGTATTTTTATCCTGCAACTCTGAATGTACGGCCAGTAACAACAGCTCCGCTGTTAAAATTAATTTTACCTTCCACTCAAAGCAGCAGCTTCAACTAGAATGTTTCGCAGGAAGCAAACCCACAGAAGCCATCTTTTCCAACACATTTGACACGCTCCTTGAGTGGCTCAGCAGCTGCGGTTATGGGAGGGGATTCATTAACAAACAACCGAGGCATAGCTAATCAGGAGATGGACAAGGTAGGTCCCAAAATCGTCCGAAGTGAAAAGTTCGGTTTTTCAGAAAAAATTCCACAGGCGCAATTTGCGTGGTTCAGTTGTGCACGGGTGGTCGGGTTAGATAATTTTTTGTGGTGTCTGCCTGCGTTTCCGCTGAAGAAACCCAACAGAAGCGCCCCCGCCCTTTTTTTCTGACGTTGGGCTAGCAACGAACCTTGTGAGAAGTTTGTGATAACCAATTTCAGCGGAAAAATAAGCAAGCACGAAGGCGCGGCGGGGCTGATGAAGTGTTGGGAAGGGGGGAGGGGGGGGAGAGAAGCGCTGGTGTGACTTGGGAAGGCAAGTGCCCAAATATTTCATGAATCATTTCATTTTGTTATGCTTCACATTAGCTCCTTGTATAAAAAGTCATCCAAAATTTTTCATGCATTGATGCGAGCGAAACTGGTTGGTAATTAGACGGTTCCTTCTTGTGGCGCCATTTGTGTACCCTTACTACCTGTGAAATCTTCCAGTCGTCTGTTGACACTAGTAGATAAAGAATGCCTCTATATATGGTAAAGATGCGTAAAAATATTATAAGCACGATGTTTGTGAACACGTAGAGGAATGCGTGTTTCGAAACACTGGCCCTGAGCGTTTGGTTTTGTTTGGTTGAGAGTTGTGAAAAGCATTTAAATACAGTCTACAGTAAGCGGAAGGATCCGTCGCAAGGGCAGAACGTATATATGACAGATCATGGTACGTCAGAAAAGGACCTCTACTCGTGCTCCTTCATGCGCTTTCCATAAAGACGCCATTTACACCAGCTTGACCTCCAAGAACTAAAAAATATGAATACGCCACGAGATGTCTTCTGCGGTGCAACATGCACACAATGCCTGCCATGGGAGTCACGTCGTGCCTGCCATGAGATGAACGTCCCGAGCTGCACACGGAGTGCTCCCATACTTCATATAAAGTGAAGGAATGGCTGATGTTGTCTAGATACTATGCTCCTCTCTCTCAGCCGTGAGCACAAAGGGTGAATAGTGCTTCGTAATAAATGCCGTAACACGATTAACCAACCTGGCCCACACAGTGAAAATATTGGAATAAGGCCGTCACAATCATGTATTTCTTGCTCTTTATTGTGCATAGGTGGCGAAGAAAACTCTCAGGCTTTCCTCTGAGCCTGCCAGGCGCGCGGTTTGGTCCAGCTGGGGTCCGAGCGGCGGCCCCAGCGCAGCCGCATAGAAGGTGGACGACCTCCCTGGCCTGGCATTGCTCCTTCCGCCGCTTCTTCTTCGGCCTTCACCACGGTCTCGTACAGGTCCCGCATGTCTACGCAGAAGAATAAGGTTTACTCAGGTGTGTTACTGTGCTGCAGCAGAAACTATACTGTCCACTGGCTACGGGCACACGTCACATGGCAGCACATGGCCTCGTGGAAGCACCAAATCGCAAGCAGATTTCCACAGTGCCACGTGCGGCACCGTGAGTTGGCATTAGGTTTGAAATCACCACAGATGTATACGCCAGGGCTACGTATACAAGTGATGAGTTGTGCTTGCGTTGTTAGGGGTTGCTGATCGTTCAGTTACAGCTCGGTACCCTTCGTACGCGCTACTCTTCGTACGCAGTTCAAATTGCAGAGTGCCTCGCAACTTGCGGCTTTTAGAGTCATACTGACACCACGTTTAACGTAAACTTTAGTCAAATGAGCTGTATAATTAGGAAGGAAGGGAGTGGCCAGGCGATTCACTCGGTCATTTCCCGCACTAAAACATATTGCGTAATATGCACAGCCGTGCGATTGGCTGAGGCCACCGAAAGCAAACACAAGTTAGGCAGGGCTTTTAAGCATAGAACAAGCTATTTGCGCTTAAATGTAATGCGTATTCATTTTGTAGCGTTAAGAATGGTGGGGTAAACAATTTAAGTTACGAAAGTACACATAAACATAGAAGTACGAGGGCGTAACAGCGCACTAACGTTCACTAGAGGCGTGTCCTTGTTACGTAATCACAGACGTCACAAAACACACGAGTTGACAAGAGAATAAATATTTCACTTTAAATCGAATAATTTCTCATTGAATAAAGCATCGTTTGCTGCCAGACAAGCGCTAGGGGCACTATAAAACACCAAATGTTTCGAATAAAACAAACTTGTATTTTGTCTGCATGACCCCTTTAAATAAAGATATTTGCTACAGGAAGTAAATGAGGGAATATCTCTCTGTGATGGATATAGGCCTAACTATAGTTTCGCTTTCCACACCACCGACTTGTGCTCTTATGTGGGGCGAAAAACAAAGGAAAGTTTATATTTGTACGGTTTATGTTTTCAGTAAAGGCTAAAACACCAAACAGTGAGTTGAAAAAAAATAATTACAAAAACAATATTTGCATTGCCGGTGTAAGCAAATAATGAAGAAATATGCCGTATCGTTTTTCTGGTGCATTAATAGCAAGCTGCAGGTAATCGGCTGCAATATGTGTAATAAAACTCTGGCCGTCCTAAATTCAAAGTTCCTTTAATGCGCAGTGCGAATTACGACAGTTAAGATAGCTCTGTGATTCTCTATTATTGCCCTTTCCCTCATTTATCTTACAGAAAAAATGACATTCACAGGAGACTGGTCATTTTTCTTTCTCTTTGAATTCGGTTGGTTCCGTCTTCCATAGGAGTGTATCGTGAGTGCATTCTCGTCACACGAGGTTCTTTTTACCTGACAGCGTACTTGACATATGACACCACCACACAAAGTAATCATTCGCTGCATTAGGACATCAATAAAGAGTCGCCGGGAACAAGCATTATAAACGCCATAGCTGTGAATTACCGTGTATTTGGCACTGAAAGGTGAGAAGACACACAAAAGAAAGCGCATGTGGATTGGTTACAAGCGCTATACTGTGTCCCTGAATTGCGCAAAACGACGCAGGCTTTTTGCCACAATACTTCTCAGTCCCGCTGAGTGGTCTGAATTAAAGCTATTTTGTCGCATGGAGTACCAATAGCCAGAACCGGGACTCCTACCTGTTTAGCGCACCGCGGTAAGTGCACATGAGTTTGGCGTTTGAATGCTATTGGGCACGTGACCTACTTCACCCACTTTGCGGTTTGTCCGTCTGTCCCCGTTGCGCCTCTTGTGCCGTTTCATCTGCGTGTGAAGCGTCGGCGATTGTGAACCGGAGTACAGCGACTCCAGGAAGGTGAAAAGAGTGGATGACAGGTGAGAGGGTGGCCGAAGGAAGTGCAGAGAAGGGAAGAGTGTCGAAGAATGTAAGGAATAGGGTGCAGGAGGGAGTGAGGAGAGAGGGAGAAAAAAGGTGGGTGAACAGATTGGTGAGGTACACAGCGGGGGTGGTGGAAGAAAAAGAAGGAGTAAGATAAAAATGGAGTTTAGGTAAAAGTGATTTAGCTTTGTAGAAACAAATCTGGCACAAAAGCAATCCCAGTGCTATCCCAGCCCCCTCCCCTTGCATCGCTCTGAATGATTGCTAGAGAAGTCACCTGTGCCTCGACACGACACCGCGTGCCAAGTGGATGCACAAAATGGCTATCGTATGGTAGGATTTGTTCGTTAGCTCACCGACGTGCGTTCTCTACCTTGCCGAAATGATGGGCTCTGCCTACTTTTTTAGTGTGTAAGAACAAAGAATAAAAAAAACGCTAAAGATTTTTTTCGAACTGGAAACAGCGGCAGCAGTTTCATTTGGTTTTTGTAGGCGCATGGCACAGGGCATCTTAGTTTCAATACGTCTTGTGAACCTCACTGTTCAGGTGCCTAGGAACAACGCAGGTTGTAGTTAGCGCTTGCAAACATTTCATATAAAACATCTTTCAGACAGCGTTAACCAAGCTTTACGAAAGCTAATGTCTAAGAGGGAAGGAGATTTTTTTCTCTTTTTGGAATGCAAGTAAGACGGGCGAACACAAGTTCGCTGAGGGCTTGAGAGTCCAGAGGCCAGTGTCAGATTGGTTGGATTTTGTAGAGCCGTTAACTACTCTAAAGGGATGATCAAAAGACAAAATTGCCGTAAGAATCACTGCGGCAGGAAAGTTCGATCATATGTGGTGATTATTTCGTAGCCTAAGAGCAAATGTTAGCAGGTGCGGACTACATGTCCTCCTCAAGCACCTGCAGTGGTGGTTGAGCGCCTTCGACCGCAGCCAATTGGGTGCAAGCACGCAATGCGCATGCGTTGTCTACCCCTTTGAAAGAGAGTACGAATGCGAAGGAGTGCACACGGCCGTTTAGATCCATGTGCTCCTTTCACGGCACATAATCGGGCGGGTCAGTAGCAGCAAAGACCATGCGCGGAAATTCGGGTTAAAGCTTCTTCTATCATGCATAAAAACTTTGAAAATTTACAGTAACGACCAAATCTCCGCTCAGTAAGGTTCGTACGGAAGGATTTAGAGAATATGGACAGGATTCCCTACTTGAATATAGTAATTGCATTGCAATTGTTTGTCATATGTCGCTGTGTGCTACGTTGCCTGAAGGATTGCACAACTTTTTGCTACCTCATCGCCTAATATGCTCTCTCCGAGGTGCAAAACAGAGAGAATGGTGCTGGCATTATGGTGGTGGGCACAATCCGGAGCCGGCCGCAATGATAACCAAGGAATTTTTGGATGTTCTGAAATAATTTGAAATGATATTAATAAATTTTGTAATAAAACTGAGTTGCATGTATAAAAAAACAGGACATCTAACGTGAAACATGTTGAGGAGAGAAGCATGCAGCGTGTAAGTGAATTCAAAGATTGTAAGTCTCTCTCTGGCCACACGACGCGCGCTGATTGGGAGCCGGAGAAGCGCCGGTGGGAGGAGCGATCGCATGCTTGCTGAGGCGGTGGCGCCCTCTCTTGAGGTGTAACTGAATTTAAGCAAATTGCATGCCCCATCTGCTACAGTCTGGGGCAGTGGCAGGTGTCAACGCGAGCGCAGTGCCATGCCCGCGCCTCGCCCTGGGGGCTCGTCCTAAGTGATCGTCCTCAGGTAAGTACTCCGTTTCTCGCTTCGACCTACCACCCGACCCGCTCACTCCTGGCGTAGAAATACGGCGAATATTTCAATGTAGCACAAATTATAACCCGTCTACAAACAGCTTTTGCTTGTGCTTGACGATTGCTGAAGCGGACAGGAGCGTTCTAGAAATCTTTAAATCATGGTATTTTATTTTGAACCGGTGTCACCCATTAAACACTGTTCTTTTAGAACGCATTACGTTCTAGCTCGAAGCGTTGGAAAAAAAACGAGTGCCCCGGTGTTTTAGTACCGTGACCTCTGGAGAAGACGACAAGGGACGCCGAAAGCCCGATCCCGTGAGGTGCTTCGCCCCGAATTAGACCGAAGTGGGAAATAGTTTGCATGTGGAAGACGGCTCCATCCAAGATTCGGTGCAGCGCTGGGAAGGACATTACTCGATACTGATCTCGAAGATCAGTATCGAGTATCTTAAAGACAGACATGCAGGCGAAACGGGAGTCTCAATTATACAGAGGCCGAAATTTTTGCAGGCGTATCGGAAGGAAAATGGTCGCATAAGCGGCGACCCACGCTCCTGAAGACTCCGCTGCTGGTTTATACCACGCAGCTCTTGGTTACCACTGAGAAAATTTTCTTTGCACGGGTGCGTTCTTTTTATCCTCGTGCCTTTACTTAGGAGCGCGGAAGGCTACGCCGAACAAATGAACAGCTTCAGCCAAAAGCAAACTTTGTCCCTTAAAGTTACGATAATTCCTCTAGAGATTCACACTCCTGATGTGCTTCTTCAGGCATAGGTCATTGTCGCTGTGTAATGTCTTCTATCGCGAAAGTGCGCTGCGAGATACCGTATAGGCGGGCAAAACTATGGCGCCCGTGAACACTTAATGGGGAGCAGCAGGCAAGGTTTCTGAGAGCGCGTAGTTTGCTCGAACCGAACAGCGGCAGATTCAGTCGCCCCTGACGGCTGCGAGCGGCAGTGTAACCAGCGCCACTGTATAGCCTGGCGCTGCCGTCTGAAAACTGCCACGCTCAGTCAGCCACGCCAGGCGAGCGAGAAATAAACACCGGATAAAGTGACGGGGGCAGCGCGAACGCACCCCCCGAACGTCGCTCCTTGGTTCGTGACGGCGCTCCTACGTGGCGCAGCGATGCAGTTTGGGCACCGCTCCCGTGCTCCGTTTACTTCCGCACGGACGTGTACATATAATATCGTTTATATCAACCCTCAAATTGCGAACCCTCGGAAGCGTGCAGAAAAAAAACTACACGACCCAATTGTATCTGCCAGACGAGCCCTGTCCTTTGGATAATTCCGGTTTTTAAACATTTACCAGCCAACCCACTTCAACACCATTCTGAAAAACAACAGCTAGAAAAACAGAAAATACTATTGCAGTGGTTTTCGGGTAGTAAGCTGTAAGAAATCACGAGAACATCTTATTCTAATTGGTTGTAGGCAGGCATGTAAGCCTGATTTGGTTAATTACCATCCGTAGGACGATTTTAGTTGGCTCTTCTTTGTTGTCTGCAACTTATAAATTCTGGGTAATAGACTCTAGCGTTCTCCAGTGCACTTTTGTGTGCACTGGCTATTATGTGGGTATGTAACACTGCTCTAAGCTTCAGAGTACGCGCACGCGCTTCAAACTACACGCAGAAATTTTTGTGGTCACCTCCTAGGGTTTCCTCACAAATAAAACAAACGCCAGGCTAGCTTAAACAGATTTGGAGCTTTCAAAAGCCCTTTTGTTGCCAGTTGGGTGCTGCATTTCTTCAATAAGTGTTCTAACTATGTTGCTGGAGGAGAAATGACTCGTTTGTTTTTGTCCTCTCGGCTAGAAGGTCAGATATTTAAAGATAGGTAGGTATTTTTGCTATTGTGCAGTGAAGCTCTTGGGTTTTTCACGTACGCCTGTATCTTCAAGCAGTTCGGCACGTGTTATGGTATTTTCATACATCGTCCAAACAAATAGTGTTTATCGTTTCGCTTTTTAGCTAACGAGAATTTATCAGCCAGCACTTTCAGTGTATTTCAGCACGAACCTTTGTAGTCAGGAAAGGCGAGCGTGGCTTGCAGCACAAGAAGCAGCAGAAGGCAGCCAGCGGCTGTTGTGGTCATACGGCTCCGCATCACGGCTGTCGCTGAAGTGGAGCAAGGTACCTGTGCACATAATATTTTGTACCATAACAGCAGAACGCAACCCGAACAGTGTAAACTTAGTTTATCAACCGCATCACCTATGGAACCTCATACATCTCCCTCATACAGCAGGAAAAGCCCTCTGAACACTGTAATTCGCAAAGTGCAAAATCACAATTGGCCTGCCAACCACCAATGTGATTGTGAGACTCCTCGCCCTGGAAGTTCAAAACACGTTGGGAGAGTTGCAAGAAGCGCCTGACGCAGTCAAAATTCGGCGCCTGAAACTGACACCCAGTTGCCGGCAAATCATCAAAGCATTAGGACACCACTTGATAAATCAAGGGTACAGAAACACCGTATCTCTCTAGCCTTGGGAGGGAGCCTGGACGTGCACCAATCCGCCGCAATATGTGTTCCACCCAACAACTTGGACCCCGCGCTGCTCGTGTTCGAGCTCCGACTGCCCGACACGGGGCGAACCCCACCACCCTATACACGGGTGCTACCCCTTACACCACGTGGCTTGTGTGGTTGTGCGCATACTGGTAAATGCATCAATGCCACCACAACTAGCACAACCTGAGTTCACGTCCCCAAAAAAGCAGCCACTGCCCTAGCCACCACGTCCCTCCGCAAAGCAATGACTAAATAGTCATTCATTGCTTCACTGGAGCATGTGATGGCTAGGGACGTATTTAATTTTAAGTGCGAATGCACTTCTTAAGCGAGCCTGAAGCGTCCGCCGCCGTCCGCATAGCAACAGCTGCGGGTGCGCGCGCTCCTCGTCTTCCTTGGCAACGGGGGGAGATGGGCGCGCGCTGCCTGGCCGCTGACATGGCACATACCCACGTGGGGGATTGGCCAGGAATCTCCTCGTCTTCCTTGGCAACGGGGGGAGATGGGCGCGCGCTGCCTGGCCGCTGACATGGCACATACCCACGTGGGGAATTGGCCAGGAATCGGGCGTGAGAAGGGCTAATGCACCCGCTTAAAGGAGTACTGACACGAAATTTCAAAGCTGAGATCCGCTCTAGCAATCAAGTACAACAACAACACAAATAGGTGTCTGTGCATGGCACATACCCACGTGGGGGATTGGCCAGGAATCGGGCGTGAGAAGGGCTAATGCACCCGCTTAAAGGAGTACTGACACGAAATTTCAAAGCTGAGATCCGCTCTAGCAATCAAGTACAACGACAACACAAATAGGTGTCTGTGAATAAATGCATCTTTCTTTCTTTGTAGTTGTGTGTGTGTGTGTGATCTCTCTTTCGCGAACATTACCGAACCGCGCAAATTCAACTCGTGCATTCGCACTTTCACATTCTTCCCCTCGGGGAAATGCGGGGAATTTTTTTTTCCTGATCGAACAACTTCTCCATTTGCGCTCACACTTTTCAAGAAGGTGGCATTTTCTGGCCCATTTTGTATAGCACCACGATCAACAACACCGCGTACCCGCTGAATAAAAAACAAATAAAAACAATTTTCGCCTATCGCAAACCTGGGCGCCATCCTGTCAATTATGGCAATTAGTACTGCCCTTGCAGTGTGGCGCTACCTCGAGTATTCAGCCCAAAACACCCGTTGCTCCGTGAAGCTGCTGCGAACCAGCATTTAGTGTTTTGTGCTGAATGCGCGAGGTGGAGCCACTCTACAAGGGCGGTTATAATTACCAAGAAGGCGCCAAGGTTTCCCATAGACGAAAATCGTTATTTGTTTTCTAAATGATCAGTTAGGGGAAGTTCTTGTTCTTGGTGTTATACAAAAGAGACTACAAAGTGCGACTTTCATGTAAAGTTGGAACGCGCCGTTTAGAATTTTTATAGAGACCTTCATTTCTCAATGTACCTCCCTGCAGTACATGGAGCCTTTGTCGACTCTACTCCTGTACTCCCACATAACCAACCCTACTGGCTACACAGAGATGCTCGTGTACTACTGACCAACTTGATGCAGTCTCCCACCACCACACTGGCGACTCTCCCGCGAGGTAAACCACAACTTGGTGACGACTCCAGGCGAAAAACCTATGCACCTCCTCACTCGTTTTCACCTCATCTTCGCGACCTAACACCCTTCTCGCTGGCGTACTATCCCAAGCAAGGGCCCTACATCACATATTATGGGCATGCGAACTTACTCCAGATTTACACCCTTCTAAACCCTTCCTTCGGGAGTGGGGGACCCTCGGCCAGCCCCGACTTGGATACACAGCTCAGCCTGGTGACCCGAACGCCAGTCAAAGCCAAGGGCTCCGGGACTAGAAATGCCTTCCGCGGGGCCAGCCGCTGCTCGATAAATGAAGATCGTTCCTTTCTCCCTTTTGAAGTTAAGCTTCTAGTTGTACAGCGCCGAAGCCATACCGAGGCGTGCAAAGAGCGCTTGCACGTTCTCACGAATTTGTTTCAAGGTTTGCTTCTTACCGTTCTAAACCGTTGCTAGCTTTGGAGCGAGAGATCTAAATACAAGAGGGTGGAGTAACGTGGCACGATAGAGCAAAGCCTGACACATTTGACTTTGAATGCTCCTGCCATTTGTATTGGACACTTCAGCGAGTAGAGCAAGCAATGCTTTCATAAGTTTGCGCCGTTGGCATTTCGCATAACGTGCCATTACAGCCGAGGCGCTATGCATGGGCCGCGTATAAATCTAATGGCAAAGGTGTCATGCAATTGAGATGTGAAGACAAGTCATCTTGGCAGTGTTTTCCAGTGCGAGTCAGAGAATGCTACCGTCGGCACCGCAGCGTTCGACAACCGAATAGCGGCGATTGACGGAGGGAAGGCCCAATAAAATAGCGCTGTGCCCTGCTCTCGTTTGAGGAGTCGCCAAATAACACGGTTGTCATTTTGAAAATTTGAAGGAGATCGATAAATTAATGCGATATTGCCTCTTGAAAATTCTCGCTCCATGTCTGCATTCGCACAACTACGGCGCATGCGGGACTTCTACAAGCAATGCTCCACTCAGGGGTAACATAAAGAAACACGCTTTTGCCTTTTGTTATCCTTACTGCTGCACCGTTGTTAATCGACCAGATTTACGGGAAATCCCCAAGGTGGAGTAAGTTTCTAGGAAGGAAAGTTTGACATCCACCTGAATGCAGCCGTACGGCTACAAAGACAAGCTGTACAGGTTTCTCGGAAACTTCGCAGTTGAAGAAAAATATCCTGGACCAGGACGAATTTTTTAAACTGCGAAGTTTCTGTGAATACTGTACAGCTTTCCTTTGTAGCCGTACGGCTGTATTCAGGTGGATGTCAAACTTTCCTTCGTAGTCCTTACTGCTGCAGTAACGTCCGCACTGGCTCCAACATGCGTAGTAACGTAGACGGAGTGCGGCACGAACGCTGCTTTTTAGTTTAGCGATTTACGAGGTATAACACGCTCGCTAACCACTGTGCACTGCCAAACGTATCTGACATAAGCCCAATGCGCGAAAAGTGTGAGGAGAACGCGGTAGTTTTATTTATGGGGGTGTAATAACAGAAGTTGTGCCTGAACTAATCAACCCCCTGCTGGTTTGCTGTCTCTATTGCCCGAGACAACAATTCTACCCTTCTTGTCGGTGCTTGTCGCAGGCATCGCTGAAATTAGGTGTAACTGTTGATGCTACAACCAACATACATCTTTTTTCCCCTCTGTGTTTTTGCCACGCGGCGAATGAAAGGACATTTACAGAAGGAAGGAGAGAGAAGAAACCGGGGTAGTAAAAAAAAGAGGAGGGACAAAAATCACAGATATTGAGGAAAGTGATAAGAGTGGTCCAGTCTATTGGCCCACGTAGGCATGCATTCCAGCTTCCTGCTGGAAGGTAATTAGCGCTCTTTTAACTCCACTAGCTTACGAAGACAAATGAATAAGGAAATTCAAAATGGGTACCATGTTTCCGCCCACCCTGTCTAATAAAATGGAACCTTGCTCATAATTTTTGCAGTGTCACACATAAAAATGGGAGGCAGTAGATAGACGTGGCGGGCGTGACGAGGCGTATGGACGAATTGGGAAAGGGGGTGATGGTGAACAGTATAACGGGGGGCTGTAACCGCACACCCTTCGTAGATGGCCATGCTATGCTGCGCAACCCAGAATCTGTGAAAGCCACCTCACAAAGACCAAGCTTAGACAGACCTCATCAGTGTGCTTCTCTTCGGAACGCAACTGCGATTCTGGAAAGTAATTCATCCTGGGGCAAGACATTTTGGATGAAAATATGAAGCCCTAAGACTTCTTATTTTTATCAAATTTCCCGTACCCTGACCACAAGTCACCCAGTTTTGGAACCCCACGCGGAGTTTTCGTTCTACACAACTGCGAGAAATGGAGGGATTAGACATATGCAACTTTAGTGAAAAAATGTGGCGCATACAAGCTTTGGCAGGACGAGAAGAATATTCCCACTACAGCCGTAGGCACGGGAACTTCTGTTCCTTAAAATGAAATACCTGCGTCGTGCCAGGGCCCGCGCAATGCACTTCTCTGTTTCTAAATTTTCGGTCGGTTTTACGCCAAAAGAAACATTTGCAAAAACACTAGCAAGGCGTTGTTCTCGCGAAGCTTATTACAAAATGACGCGTATTAGAACGGATTTGAAAATTGTAATGTACTTGCGAATTTACTTGCATGGTTTACTTGCTGTGAACACATTAGTTATTCTGCGCCTCATGAGGCCGATAACGTTTGTGTGGCTCGCATGACATCTGCGGATGAAACAAGAAAAATGAATTGAGACGACTGCTCTTCTATTTCACCCGCAGTGCCGGCTCCATGGCTAGGACATTGTGCTGCTGAGTTGAATGGCGGGGGCTCGATCTAGGCCCTGGTGGCTTTTATCTCATTGAGGTAAAAAGCGAGAAAGCCCACGTGTTGAGCATTCCGCGCACGTAATATTTCCCGGTGGTCAAAATTAACCACGAGCCATCTACCACGGCGGGCCTCATAGGACAGGTATACCCTCAGCGTATTAAACCCCAAAACTAATCAGCTCTTCTGTTACTGCGCAGCTCTTTGGAAGCTTAAGCTGGACATGACATCAATCAGGGTTCGTACTGGGTAAATCAAGTTCGTCGATGGTCGTTTGGATTTTAGAGTGAGCTCGTCAAACATAAACTCGACGTGCAAAAATTCCTAAGCCCTATATTAACTCATACAGTTTTCACTAAAGAGGCCTTTCACTTATGTGAACATCTTGGTTGGTTACAGTGTGCCTCACTTCGTGCGCAAAGCATTGTGCTTTTTGAACTCTACCAAAAGATGTCTCGGCTGGCCATTTTTCTATCAGTCAACTTTTGCTTCATAGCTTTGTGGCCTAATTACTGTTCCATTTGAAGTGCATAGCGGGAAACTGTTACATAGCGGGAAACGTTAGTGATCTGACTAAGCCCGCTTCAGCTAATTTCCCATTAGAAACACGAACCACAACAGCTTTTTTAGAACGATGTCAGCTCTCCCAAGTCCCGACATGTAAAGCAGATTCCCACAAATCTTGGAGTTTCAGCCAGTGTAAAGCTCAATGAATTAGGTTCGGAGCACTGCATTCATATAATGCCATACATATCTTAACTGACGCGACAGAGGTGTACTATACAACTTTCATACGCCGATAGAGCCTTACCTTGCGCTTCCCAGATGGTCTCGGCTGATGAACGAATGCCCGTCCCGCTTGAAGCGCTCGCCTTATATACTGCCGTGCTAGCGCCAACACGGTCGATTTTCATCACTGTCGGGGCCATTTATAGCCCCCATTACGCTGACCAAACACAGCCAAAGTTGGCACCATGCGTCATTGCAATTGACTGGGTAAATTCGCGTCGTTTATTAGAAGCGCTAATGTTATACCTTGCGTCGCCGCACTCCGGCTGTATTGCTTTTTCTGCGTGAGGGCGTATATTTCGGCGAAGCACAATATACTCAATCGGGGTGAATCGCGAATGCCTTACAGTGTTCGGCAACGCAAAGACTGTCGTGTTCACTTGTAAAAAGACCCTCAGTTTGCCACATCTAGCTCCTCTAACATTCAGCGCTTCCATGACGATGTGAGGCCAAGAGCGTTTCGTTCCGTCAAAGGAGAGGAAAATAAACGCGTGCATACACTCGGGCTGTGTTAGACCACACGTGTTACTACGCTCTTTGCTTCTAATGGCAGTCATGAGCTTTTTATTAACAGGTCGATGTATTCTTCCAAAGTGGACGTAACAAAATGAGCCGCCAGGTATATTTTTATGAGGGACAAAGGGGCGAACTTCGATATACTTAGTTTTCAATAGTAAAAATAAGAATAAACACCTCCTAAAATTGGCATTCTTACGTGTACACCTGCTGTCAATTCCCTAACATGTGTTCTGTGTCATATTGTAGTTTCATTGCTTTGTAAGAGGAAAAATCACTGTAATTCGGTGGCGTACGTTTCTTTGGTGAGGATGCGCTTGTCGCTCGAAATATCCATTGATAAAGAAACATTCATACATTAGAAAGATTCAACTCATTCCCAGTAAGGGGACGGCTACTACAAATTCTCTACTGCTATTTCAGTCACGAAATAAAGAGCACACATAGGATGCTGCTAACGCAGACATTACAACCCATACACTATGAACCTGTACGATCAGAACACACGCGCTAGCGCTAACGCTGCGTTTTACCCGAGCCCACAGTGCGCAGCATGAATGGCGAATGCGTACTGCTGTTTCCAGCAGCTTTGGCCAAGTATCACTGAAAGGCGCCAATGAGCCTGTACCCTTTTAAACTTCACACACTTTATTATGACTTTCCACCTTGACCGTACATGTTTCGGTGCATCACGCTACACACGAGAGGCCCGGGTGTCACAAAGGATTCAAAGCCCCTAATGGCAGCGTAATATATAATATAACAGCTAGCATTCACAAACCATTCTCCCTGATGCACAAACAACTGGTATTTTTTTTGACACACTGGTGTTGCAGGGTTAACGTATTGCTAGTGAGACCAAAGCTCCCTAGGCTATACATTTTGTATATTTGCTTTTGATTCTCTGTAAGCCAACAGAAGAAATCATTCTTCATTCCAAGCCATTTCAGGCATTTGTCGATATCATCAACAACGTAACGCTGTCAAATGTTTCGCCTTGTATCATTTTTGTGCCTTCATTTGTGTGTTCTATCGCTTTCGCGTAACAACCTTGCCAACAAGTGCGCTGAAGACTTTTGTATTAGATTAGGAAGTCAGCAGTTTACCCGAAATTCTCAAGTGGTCCCGCGATGTCACGCTGCATTAAAATGCAGCGATATCAGGGGCATCGAATTTAGGCCGCACAATAAGCTGCGATTTTGCGTTCGGTATTTACTAGAGCGAACAAGGAGTTGCTATTTGGCGGCAGTGTATGTTTGTACGTGGCTTCCTTGTGTTAGCATGAAATGAAAAATCAATCGGGCCAATTTAAACGAAGGGTCGCGTGTGCGAACTCCTGCTACTGATGTCGCGAGCGCGCTTTGTCGGAGGAGAGCGAGCGAAACAAGATAGCGAAACAAGACAGCGCGAATGCCGCTGTCAATGAGGTTTTGATGACCAAAGGCCGAGTGGCACGGTGGCGAGCGATGCCTCGGAGGGCGATAGTCCAGCGAGAATAAAAAAATGGGTTCCCTTCGCTCTGGGAAAAACGATGACCATCGAAGCTGGGAGCTGTGCATGCGCAAAACGCGTTTTTTTGGTACTTTGTGATTGAGCAAAATTCCTACCTAATTAGCTAAATGCCAATTCCAATGACTTTATCTTTATTATAGCGGACAAGCACGGGGGCTGCTCGTTTTCTTTCAGCGGCGGAGGCATCTTGCTGTCTATGTAACTCAACCAACTGAACCGCTCCACCATAGTTCTCTCTACTCTAGATACCAAGAGGCCCCCCCCATTCTCCACGTTCCCCAGACCGTACCACGTTCTCAGTTTTCCGGTTGCCGTTTTTTTTCTATATTCTTCTCTACAACTGCGGCTGGCCGTGTGATTACCGTCATTAGGCTGTACTTTTGTATGTCCACGCTATTTTTAGTAGTCTGGTTAAAATCAGTGACCTGTTCTCAAACGTTGTCCTGTGCTATTCACATGTCTCTTCCTGAATGCAGACGGTGTTTTATACTTTTTGCTAGTTTTATCATTTTCCTTTTCAGATCGAGCCCTACTGTACACGTTACCAAACTGTAATCACCGCTTTTGTCTCTGCCTCATACTTCAGCGTCCTACACAATATTGTGTTGGCACTCATAATGACGTAACGTTATTTTAGTTGTGAAGTTAGGACTTCTCCTTGTCGAATTTTTATTCCCTAGTGTGGGAAATATTGTATTGAATATCATTCGGTTATTTTTTCTGGCAAATCCTCTTTGAGTACCGATATTGACTACCGACGGCCTGCCGATTACAAAATGGCTTACAGAAAACTCGGCTGCTTGCTTCACACCTATTTTGCGTTAAAATATCCAATTGCTCTCGTTTACCATGCTGTTTTTATATTTACTGCTGGTTATGTACCCTCATAAATACTTTCTACAACCGCATTATCCTACCTAGCGGTCGGTGCATTTATTTGCACATTATTTCATTTGTACTTCCTGTAGCTTGATCACTACAGGTGCAACTGCTTTGGTGATGATGATGAATCCCTTAACATTCACTGTGTTTTTTGCGGATCAGAAATGTAACCTTACGCTTTATTTTCTCGATATCTTAGCCTACTATTCAACGCTACAAAGTCTCACCCTGTTTCTAATGGTATGACACCTCAGCTATTCCTAAGAGGTCTTCTAATATACCGCAGCTTCGCTGTTCTTGCTTGAGAGCATCCGCATTGAAAATATGGCCAGGCTCAAATTAAATAGTCGGCACGGGTTAATGTGGCGATGCTTAGTAGCTTATGCTTTAGGGTTGGCCGCAACGCTACCCTGTGAGGTGGTCTGCAGTTGCTCGGAATGAAATAAGGGCTAAAAGTTATGTTGTTAATCCGATGGCGAAATTTTTTCGTAGCAGTGGACTAGGGTTTCCAGGTGTTATTTTGGCGAGGGCGCGTTGTTTGTGTGTTAGAGAGCATCTTTAGTATGGCTACTCCCTATATAGTGCAGAGTCACTGGTATTCTGACTGCTCGTTCCTAGCCGAACAATCAGCACTTGAAACGTGGCGATGTGATACCAACCCTCAGTGTTCTTGGAAACGTGGGGGGGGGTCCCCTTATTTAATTACAGCGTCGACGCTGCCAATATGTACGCAACATCTGTCATTCCGTTTATTTATTTATTTATTTATTTATTTATTTATTTATTTATTTATTTATGTATGTTACCCTCGGGGCACGAGGGCATTACAGAGGGGAGTGGGAACACAAAAATACATACAAATCAGCGAAAGAACAAACATTACACATAACAGCTTGTCCTGAAGACAGGTTGCTTATGGCTGAACGAAAAGCAATGTCATTGCAGATTTCAGCTATGGACAGAGGAAGGCATCTTTGATCGCATCTTTGATCGCATCTTGCTCCTCTGTCTTCCTCTGGGCACCCTAGGTCTCCGAAAAAAAAAAAAACGCTCAGCCAATTCTGGTGCCTATAACAGCGCTTGGGACGTTCATAGACGACATTCGAGGAAAGGGAGGATACGACCTGGTCAACGCGAGCATACAAACTCCTCAGGGTCTCATTCGCATATCAGAACAAGCTTGCCAAACTTTCAAATTCATGACATGCGTGTGCCAGTTACTCAAAGCAAGAATTCACCCAAGCCTTGATAGACTAACTTTGTTTAAGTAGAATGCGCTTGCCGATCTACAAATTTAAGTGCTTGCTTGGGGTGACAAATCTAGATTGGAAACGATTATACAGCATAAAAGTGGGTCTCCTTCTTAGTTCAGAAAGGCGCGAGCGAGCGCAGTAGCCCGGGCGTGAGCGATGAGGCATTACGTCCTCACACCATGAGATAGCCAACCCGCGCTCACATTTCTCAGGGTAAATGGAAGGGATGGAGGTTCGCGCGTAGGGGAATTCCAAGACTAGGTGGTAGGTAGTATTCGCAATGGAGCAGAAGAGGATGTTTCAGGGGCAAGTGGAGGGGCAGTTGTAGAGAAATTTTCAAGTGTTGTAGTATGTGTTTTGCTGTGGTCGACAGGTGAGAATACAAATTAGAAAAAAAAAATGTTCTGCCCATGTCAGTGGATAGTTCAAAGCTTCCTGGAAGCTGATACGAAAAGAGGTGGAGTTTGAGTTAGCAGGAAACCAGGCCGAGGCACCGCACAAAGCCCGTTTGCTCTCAGTTTTCAACTTGTAACGTCAGTGCAACATCAGATGCGTGGATAGGCGGCTTGCGCAATGCGCTCCTGCAGCATTGTGACGTTGGCTGACATCCGGCTGCCTGCGCACGAGCAGTGACAAATGAAAAATGAAACAAATTCGCAAGTAGACCGAACAGGCCCTGGGAACCTTTACCCGAGTACACAGAGATCTACCTGTATAGCCAGAAAATTAAACTAGGCGCCACTTATTAGAAAAATACAGCTTGAGCAATACAGGGTATTGGGATATCGCCGCAAGGCTGTAACGTTTTTTGTTGGCGTGTACATATATGTCCTATGTGTTGTCGTTTGTTTCTGGGTAAATATTGCCGCTGACTAACAGGCAGTTAAGACCACCGAACGCAGGAGTGAAGATTCGGCTGCTTTCAGCGACCTGCAGGTTCATGCTGACGGATTTTTATTATTTCTTTTCAGTAACGATATAAAGCAGCTTGCTGTTCGGGGAGAATATAACAACCTGCAACTGCGACCTGTTGTTGAAAGCGTCTCGTGAAAGGGGGACTTGAAAGAAAAGCTCAATCGACTTAGAACTGTGGGTGATTGATGGAGGTATGAAAGGACATGAAGTTGTTATCCCAAAGAAGCAGAATCCGGAAATGCGCCGTCGTATCTACGAGGCCCATCTTGCGTTAAACAAATGCAAGGTTTGAGAAACAGCCTTTGTCTGTGTGCTGGTTTACACTCGAACATGGAAGCCGGCACGCGGAAATGGGATTTGAATACGAGGATCCAAACGAAGCGCTTCTATTTCGAGAGCCTCTTTACCACCCCTAGTCCGAACGCTGCTTCCTAAAGGCAAGAAAGACCTATGTGACCGTCCATGATTTTACTCCAATTTTTCAGGAGACGAAAAGCTTGGAGATAAAGTGCGGTCTACGGTCATTGGAAAGGTAGAAGTCGTATTTGCATCAGGTGGCATCCGGGTCGAACTGCGTTTTAACAACGATGCCCAGTTTTAGGTGTCGGCGTCTTCTGTAGACCATGTCTAATGTAGTTACGGTACTAAAATACCGGGACACTTTGTTTTTTAACCCCTGACGCTACAGCATAACGCGTACTAAAAGAACAAACACACCAAGACACTGGTTTTGAAACATTTTGCGCTAGAACGCTTCGTGCTTCAAAGACACGACACTTTCACAGCAAAACTGTATACCTCTGCTGCCCCCCCGCCCTCTCGGTTTCATCTCCATGGGCACAAACGCCAAAGCTCCGACCGAGAATACAATTATGCACTGCATCTTTCGCCTTTACTTAGGTTTCACGTTAGTGAAGATGGCCCGGGATTTTGTTAAGGGCCTTTTTTGTGTCCTTCGCCAGAAGCTATGATTTGAGGAACGTAACATGAAGTCCCGAGTTTTTTCTGTCCATTGGCCTTTCTATAGTAGTGTGCGAATGGCACGAATGGTTTAAAAAATTGGTAAAGAAAGGCAACACCCCTTTTTAGGCCCACGCAGATAACGCTTTTCCCTCTTACATGACGGTAAGAAACCAGTAGAATCGCTGTCTGCAGTCGCCTGCGGAAACCGCTTCATGACTGCATCCATCAGTGAAATCCTTGCGCAGAAGCACCGGCAGCAGCCGACAGGACGTCAACTGCACCTGCTACAACCAGAAAAGAATGTCCAAGTGTGACTGCAAGCAAGATGACAACGGCAAAATGTGCTTCGAGAAACCGTGCCATGGTCGTAGATAGTTGAAAATACTGGTAAAACAATACGTGCAACCGCCGGCACTTGTTGGACGCCTAGACGCCGTTTAGATAAGGCAATGACAGTGACAGTAGTCATGTCGGAGACGTCACTGAGTGCCTCCTACTCACATCCCGTAGTAAACGTGGCCACCGCCACGGTGTGGAAGATGGTCACGACCTGGTGTTCAACTACACCATTCATCTTATAGACTGCACTCCGTACAAATTGCCAAAGCATTGTTTTCTTGTATTTTTATTTTATTTTATTTTTCTCTTGCAGTGAAAGCGTGGTGACCTAAAGCCATTAATCGACGCCTTGACAGTTCCTTGGCCCCCTTCAATGACGCGTGCCGGTCAAGGACACAAGAAAGGGTCTTTATGTACTACAACAAAATCGTTCGCAGTTACACAAAAATTAGAATGAAATACAATAATGCAGGGTAACACAATCTTCAAAAAAAGTGATAACAATACTTACAAATTTGTGGCCAAAAGCAAAAAGGCAACTAGTTTAGCCGCATAAGTTGATAATATAAAAACATACGGTGAAAGGTGAAATAATTAATGCAGATG
The DNA here is from genome assembly GCA_013339765.2 of Haemaphysalis longicornis. Lineage (NCBI taxonomy): Eukaryota > Metazoa > Arthropoda > Arachnida > Ixodida > Ixodidae > Haemaphysalis > Haemaphysalis longicornis. The sequence continues at coordinate 101,131,345 of CM023453.1, read as the reverse complement.
AAACATCAACGAAACATGTAAATGATGTACATGATGATGATGATGATTTCTATTGGTTTCCCCTTTGTATCGGGGTGATGACATGTAATCTGACCAAAAAGGACTAATACACCTATGTTTTACACTTTTGGTTCAATACTAGCGCTGCTTAGGGCAGGCACAAAAAGCTTATTAGGCACAAAATACTTTTTTTTTCCTGTTACAGGTGGTAACTGTCCTAGGCAATATTCCCCTCTCTGCTTTTCGTCCACCAGCATTCTAATCTTCTTTTCGTCCCCTCGACAGCCTTGAAGTTAACTTCCTTTGTGATACCCTTAAATCCTAGGGCTTCTGGAAGCCCAATATTCCCTTCATGTAGATTTGGATGGATACCCTCACATTCTAACACGATGTGCCGCATAGTTTCTGTTTCTTTTCCGCAGACCACGCATACCCCATCATTTTGTGAATACTTCCCCACAAAACTCTTAGTTCGCAGGCAACCTGCTCTAGCCTCAAAAAGCACAGCACTGCCCTGGGAATTATCGTAGAAATTTTCCTTTCTGATGTTCATCTGCTCAGCCCTGTACATCTCTAACGACATTTTAGCTTCCATTTTTTCCCTCCATTTATTCGTTTCAATCTGCCTTGCCTCTTTTTTGGTTACCTTGGCTGTTTTGGATTCCCCACTGTTCTTTCCGTATTTCATCGTTAGCCTTCTAGTCTTCCTTAACCACTGCGTGTCCACGCTTTTCAAGTGTAGGTACCTAAAAACCTTAGCTGCCCACCTTCGTTGATCCATTGCCCTCAACCTCATCTCAAAGCATATTTTACTCTGAGCTTCTCTAACTTCAAACGACGCCCAGCCCATATCTCCCTGAACTGCTTCGTTAGTTGTTTTTCCACGCGGGCCTAAGGCCAAACGTCCTACCGTTCTCTGGTTTACTTCAAGGCCTGATAGAACGTCTGATTTTAAGCAGAGTACAGCATTCGCAAACGTGAGACCCGGAACCATTACTCCTTTCCACATTCCTCTTACTACTTCATATTTGTTATACCCCCACAGAGCTCTATGGCTTCATTATAGCTGCGTTTCGCTTTCCCTTAACCTTACGTTGCTCCTCGTGAGTTCTTAAGTAGTTATCCCATTCGTTTATCCTACATAAACTGGCAGAAACTTGTTTTTTTTTTCAGGTTTGAAATTTTTGAAAACTTATCGTCTTTATGTGTGATGGGTTTGAGAATACCGTCAGAGTAAAACGCTGCCTTTGGGTTAATAATGCGTTGGCAACAGTCACGTGTTACTACGCTGAGTAGGTAATAAAAAACTACGTTCCTGAGCCTTGTGTCCAGAACATATTTAAAACGTTCCACTGTTTGCCCGTAGCGGTTAATATTGGCTGCTTCAGCCACTCCTCTTCAAGATTTCTATTCGCAGGGAACGCGGTATGTGCACGCCCGACATTCCGATTGGATGCGAGCGTGCTATATAACGGCCTGAAGTACCCACTGGATGGGACGCGTTATGTGGGAGTCGACGGTGGGGCAAGGTCCTGACGTCCTCTTTGGCTATGGTAGGAGGGCCAGGCGTAAACCGGTACGTTAGACTCTGAAGTCCAACATGGTCAATCGGCACAAACAACTTGATGTGCCACGACGTTGCATGACAAACCGTTGGGTTCAACGGGAGGCTCACCTAATTTAACAATGAGTGTAGAGCCACCCCGTCAGATGTATTGGCCAGAGAGGATGGGAAGAGTCCCTAAGAAGCTCCCAGCCGATTCACGAATTATCACTTGGTAGCGACGCCGACATTCCACCTGCCATTCACACATGCATGTTTACGCGTATGTGTGAATGACAGGTGGTATGTCGGCGTCGCTACAAGTTTCCACAGTGCTGGCGTTTCCATAGTGTGCCAGGGGAAGTCATAATGCTTTCTCACTGAATTCTCGTTATCACACTTTGATGCTCCGAGCATTTTTCCCGGTTTCCTTTCCTATGGCGGCCATCATTGCCCACGTGTAGCCTCTGCGAGCTGCACCTAATACAGCCCAACAGCACCACGTGTACCACGGAGTTTTATACTAATATATGTGAGAGGGAAATCTGGCGCCACTGTCTAGGCGAGCCGCGCTTCAGCGAGCGTTCCGTCATGTACCGGGCAGGAACGTTCTACTTGTCCTTGGCATGTTTCACGAGCAGTCTGAAAAGTTGGCTCTGATTGCAAAAAGCAACAACATTGGTGTAAAAGATTATTTAAACTTGTTTTTTTATTACAAAATTGAGCTCCAAAAGATTGATTTGTCAGTGATTGTTTAGAAGCTTCTTGCACAATGAACAAAAAAAATGTTACCCTTTTTTGTTGATTTTGGCTTCCAGACAAAAAAGAAGCCACATGGCTAACCACGCCAAGTAGGCGAAGACCGTCGCTAGCTGCAATGGCGCCGCTCATGGCGGCATGCGATTGCAGCGCCAGATTTCTCTTTGGTGTACAGTAGAATGAAAATCTGTGACGTGTACTTCCCAAGTGTACAGCACGCTGCAGCCCAAGCGAAATTCTCTAATTTAAGCCAATATGTTGTCCCCCGTAATCAGCTTCCCTGTTGAAGGCCCTCACTTTCTATCACTGAGTGTTACTCTATCTTCCTTGGGTCCTGCAGAATTGGTTGTATGCTTCTTCTTTTAGTGACAGAGTAAGTGTTCCGCTTATCACTTCAGCGTTTTCCTAACTCTTTCCCGCCCACACACTGCAATAAACACCTAATTTACCTCTTATGGTCTGCATAGGCGCAACTGATCCGTGATTGCAAACTTCCTCACCTCATATTATTTCGTTACCTTGACAGATGGATGCATTTTCCGTGTGTTGTTTAACATTGCTTTTCAGAGTTACCTATCCATATTCACAATTAATATTCATATTTCCCTTCAATTTTGTGATGAAACTACCAGACTACTGTTCTGTAAGCGTATTTCGCAAGTCACACGTCTTCTCTCAAGTCAAGTCAAGTCAAGTTGAAGTTTATTTATTCGTTATACACGTCACTTCGTTATATGTGTTGCGCGCTTCCCTGACCCAGTATAAAGCAGATAACATATTAAGAGAAACACGTTTATTTACACCAGATTTAAACTCCTATAGGCGAAAAGAAGTCAACAATGCTCTTCTGCACAGGATTTTCACGTACTGTTTGTGCAACAACCGCCGAACTGGTGTTGTCGAGGTTCAAGGCGTGCAGCGGCGCGAGGTCAGGGATTGACGATGCATATATCTGCACGTCAAATGCCGCTACCGCTTCACGGGTACCCTTAAACACTTGGTTCCTCTGCAAGCTCATCATCACTGCTCGCCTGGTGATTTGCGGCGTCTCGTTTGTCTGTGATGGCCTCCACGATGTCGTCAGGCCAGAGAAACCCATAACCTGGTCGTCCACTGAAACGTAATCGTCCGCCGTCACAACCGATGATGCCGCACAACACGCACTGTACGTGTTTATCGATTCATGCAGCTCAGTGGCCGAACTAGATGACTGACGGTCCTCGGCACACCGATCAGCTGCATCGTCAGCTTCAGTGAAGCCAGTACTGAGCCAGCAACTGCGCACAACGCCGGCGGAGCCTTTCACCATGCCTCGGTGACCACCCTAATAGCCTGCGGACGTTGATCTGGTTGCCCCTCCACTGGTGGGCTAGAGGTTCAGCAGAATGTGCTGCAGCAGCATTGTGCGGTAGCGGGCTTCAACGTACCTTATTATTCTTTGGTCCAATCACTCAATTGTTGCTGCAATACAATTCAGTGATTGGAAACAGGCAAATTCGCTGTAACCTTCTTTGCTGTAGTGGCGTTCACAATACATGAAAGACGTAGGAATCTGGCCAGGCCCATATGGCATGGTTCGTTGTATAGGCTAATTCGTAGTAGAAGCGTTAGTGGTAGCATCGTTTCACTGTATATGGGAACAGGAATACTATGCTCCGTGAGGTTACACGAGAAGGTCGATGACAATGATGCTATTCATTGTTACACTCAACCCTACATTCAATCAATTAAACGAGGTGATGACGACGATGGTGATGGTGATAATGATCTCCCCGAGGCCGCGGGCCGATGTGCACCTTAAACAGAAAATGCACCCGCTTTTGCCTGACAAAGACCAACCTGTTTACTTGCTTGCTCAATTTTATGCTTGCCCCACAGTAGGACGGTGTTTGCTAGATGTCCTGGCAGATTTACTCACGGCAAGGTAAGTTCACTTTTTTGGTGAATGCAGTTGCGTGTAATGTGTTGTTTTCTGATGAATTGGAAAGCGTGTACTCAACATTGGAATATCAGTAAATGCTTTGTTGTGTTTGCGCTTGAGGACAATTAGGGCTGAATCGTTTTCCACCTATAAATTGTCTTTATTTCCAGGACTTACAGAAGTAAGAAGCTCTGAACTAAGAAGCGCGCAAGTATTTTTTTATATAAAAGAGCTTCACGTGATGCCACATTTAATATTATACGTCTCAGTCTTGGGATGCAGATCCTGATTAGCGGTGGTTTTATAACGCTAGCGACTGGTCAGCTCAAGGCACTACGCAATAAGGCGCCATCTGTTTCTTGTTGGGCAGCAAAAATGTGGTGAAAAACTTTTATGTGCGTTCAGTGCTAGTTTTGCTTACAAATTTGTTGGTTACACGTATAAATATTGGTCAATATCGCCCAAATACAGGATTATATTCGTGATATAAGGCACGATGTCTTTGTGATATTTATTTTTCGAAAGTTGGCAACAAAATGATACACTAATTTAATAAATTCTTTGGTTAAACTGATAAAAAATCTGATAAACATGTTGCGGGCTAAGAAAGTTGCCGCATATTTGCAGCCCATCTTTTCAGGCTAAAGTCGAAATCTCTGTATTTGAAGCACGCTCGTTTTGTGTGAGTGAGTAAGTGAGTGAGTGCGTATTGATATAGAAAGTGGAAAAAAAAGCTGACTGGGGATATTTTGACCTCATTTTGGAGTTCCCCAGCATGCAACCCAGTCCGAAGGGAGGGGACAAGGGGAATGAAAGGTGAGAACAAATGGGGACAGAGAAAGAGGGAGTGAAACAATGAGATAAGGAGTGCGTAAGGCTGGCCGGTAGGCATTGGGCTACAGATGTTGGATGAGGTTCGTCGCCTCGAGGTAGGCCAGGACAAGTCGGAAGGCTTCCCGCCGGATGGTGTTGGGGCCCGTCGGGAAAATTAAGTCCATCAGGGTATGGGTAGGCAGCCCGGGACGCTGTAGTGCGGCCCGAAGCTCTGCTCGCAGGACATGGTGCTGGCGGCAAGAGCAGCGCAGGTGCCTCAGGGTGTTGGGCTCTGGGCAGTCAGCACATGTGGGCGACGACCGGCGGCCTCGTCTGTGCAAGCGGGCTGCCCCGTTGCAGCAATCAAGCTGCATGCGGAGGAGTATGGAGCGGGCGTCCCTGCTGATGCGGCCAGGCAGGACCTGTGGATCTTCGCTGTTGATGACTCTGGGGTCCGGGTGTATCGTCTCCACCTACCGCGCCAGAATGGGTTGTGTGGCGTCGAAGGGCCTGAGGTCGCGGGAGACAGTCCTTGCCTCCCGTATAGGCGTTTCCTATTCTGCACAGCCAAGCGATGCATGGCGCCATATAGAGACATGTTTGAAGCTATGTACACGTGCATGTGGCCCTCAATTTATTCATCAGAACCATTTGGTCTCGTTGTGAGGTAGTTCCGCTCTTGCGAAGCAAACACCCTAACCCGGGTTCAAATCCCGTTAACGCTTTTTTTCATTTTCAAGGGTTTGTCATATTTGAATATTAACATTTGTTATCACGCTAATAATCTATTTATAACATCTTTATGCAATATAAATTAAATTTCGGGTAGTTTGGTTGCCTTCTGGTCAGTTTCAGCTACTGCTTCTTGTACGCATGTGCAGCTTTCCGGCTCATCGCAATTCTTTCAGAAGTAATTACTCGGCAGCTATTAAGCGTAATTTAAAGAATTTTAGCACTGGTAATACTGATGGCGACAACTTGCATTGTGCGGAGTTTAAAGTTCTGTGCTTAAATCTACTACGTTCAAGAGCCAAAGGAACTATCGCATTGAAATGTATTGACGCTAACCTTCGAGAGCGAATTAGTCAAAAACTATTTAGAGTTCCCGAAAGTTCTTTCAGAGTGTTCATGTCCAAGTCGACGCTCTGCTCTACGTGAAATATCACTTTCCTGCAGTGGTTCCACTAGGTTCCTGAGAATTCGAAATTTTGAGCGAGAAAGTTGGGGATGGTTTTTGTGGGTTTTCTCCTTTGAGGTCGGTTTCGGCTATTTCTGTTGAGTAATTTTTACGCCGTGGTTTTAACCCATTGCAGGTCCGCTTTGGATGTAATTTATTTCAGTTCGGGTGGTTTTGCATGCTTTAGGTACGTTTTTGCTGTGATATAACCCCCTGAGCAAGTTCAGGTGACGGCTGGCTGTACTGACTAGGAAACGCATACACGTGCAGGGACTACATCCTGGCGAGCTGCACCTCTGGCCAGGGCGTCAGTCACCTAATTGCCGGTGATCCCGACATGAGATTGCAACCAGTGGAGTCACAGGTCAGAACCGCGGACTCCACCAGCTGTAGTTTCGCCGCCAGCACCCGCTCCACGTAGCCGCTGGAGCTCGATGGCTGGTCCGCCGCTCACAGGCGCTAGAGAGCGGGCCGGGAGTCGGTGTAGATGACGGGCCCCTGAATCCGGTTGCCCTTCTCCGGGAGCAGGTCTGCAGGAAGGTGGAGCCCGGCCAGCTCGCTATGAGTGGAAGAGGCGGGGAAGGACAGGCAGCACACACGACTGGTGCCAAACTGCATTGCCGTGCAGGCGGCGCAGCTCTGCCTATGGGTGGTTGCACGGAGCCGTCTGCGTAGAGAGGCAGGAGGGCGGCCATCTGGCCCTGAAGCAGGGCAGCAACCTCCTGATGGATAGCCTGGGTTGGTGTTGACCGCTTGCTGTGAATCCCCGGGAGCGTGGTGCTGATGCGAAGAGCTCGTACAGAAAATAGCTGGTTCAAAACAGTTGAATTTGGGTGAGCATGCGCCGGGAGAGGGGGCGAACAGAGAAGCGTGTGCCTCAGATCGCGTGTGATGAAAAGGGAACAGCGCAGCAGTAAGAGGGTCGGAGATGAGTTTTAGAAAGCGCGACGCTGGAAAGCACTGCTAGGAACGGGTACCAGGGAAAGGGAGGCAGCAGCGCCTAAGCAAGGTAAGCCACTGCCGCCGATGCTATACAAGACACTGAGAGGTTCATGTACCCACGGGGCCGGACACGATGCTCCTGGCAATGGCTAGCGAGCGCAAGGGGACATTGATTTGGGCGAGTTGGTGAACGCTCATGCTTACGGATAAGCGCAGAAAAAAACGAGGCACAGAATAAGGAGAATCGAGGGACATACTCGAGGCATACCAAGTAAGACAATTTGGCTACCGCGGTATCAGTATGCCGTCCGTAGTGCTGCATAACCGAGAATTGCATGCCTGAATGATACCCTTGCATAGCCAAGTAGCGAAATACATTGCGCTTCATCAGACATATCAGTGATTATGTTCTGTTTAGGTTTATATGTTGCTATGACTTCGCGACAAGTGGGTGACTGATGCATGTGTATAACCAGTGTTTCTATCCAAAACAAATTAGTTGTGAATGCAGCGCTGTCTCGTTGTCCTTCTGTTTTGCCGTGTTTTTTACGCGTTGATACGTACACGTAAAAGCTAGCCCGCAACAATATTTTGAAGGTGCTATCCAACGAGCTTGCCAAGTGGTGGCGGGCGCGGCCTCAAAGTTAAAAAAAAAGTTTAGCAGCACGTCGAACCACAGGCTTTCACCCTGACTTTCTTAACTAGTTCTAAAGATAGCAAATTTTTTATCCTTGTATTATGATATTTTGAGCAACTAAGTAGGGAAGACAGAGCTCAGTACAAAACTTGTAGAATGAGCAGAACTTGCTGCATATTGCATATGGTTTGCCTACACTTACTCTAAGGCGTTAGCTTGAACGCGTAGAAGAACGTTTTATTGCAGTATGACAGAGCAATATTTCATATAAATATTGTGTCAGGTAGTTGTATATATTAAGGGTTGCTTGAAAGGTCGAGGCACGCAAGTAGTATAAAGGACGGACATTTTCCACATTCGACCATGCCAAGGTCGCACATGAATGTGATACAAGAAACTGCTGTGTAGCTGCTTCTTAATTCTAAATTAGAGCCAGGAATTTATGTTTATTTCCGTTTTTGATTTAGTTTGAATTTTTATTTAGTTTATATTTATTTATTTTTATTTATAGTAAGTAATTATTTACTTAGTGTTATCAAGTTATTTAGTTTTAACTAAGCGCCCTCGTACACATATCCGATAAAACTGCCCATTGCTCTTGCTGTGTGCCATACCATGAATTCTTTCGAACAAAACTTTCGAACAAAAGCGATTGTGTGTGATACGTGAACTTTATGAACCAGGGATATGCCTCCGCCCATTTAATGGTACGGGGCATTAAACCCACTGCTGTCTTCCAAGACATATACATATACAGCTGTCATCTCTGTGAAGACTCTGCTGCAATGGCCTGTGCGTGTCAAAATGAGCTATTCCCCCCTTTCCGCATATGAGAAATTGGTTAGTTCCCCCTAATAACTGTTACAATTTATCTTCTGCCTGTTCCAGGGATAAAGACCGAATCGGAGAGACCATCCTGCGAATGCCTGGGTTTGCGCAGCCCACGAAAAACTGTCCTCTGCAGTAAACGTTGCGCCAGTCTGGATCACGGCAGGGTAAAGGAACTGTTCGATAAGCGGTAAACCCAGAATTCCTCGTTTTTGAAAGTTGCGGTTTAGACCACAGTGACGGTTGCTTGTACATAAAACCGACAGCCGAAAGCAAATATACAAGAGCTACTATTCGAAGCAGCGCTAACGTCTATCACGTCGATGCAATGGTTTACGTTTCGCTTGCAAGAAAAGCTGCACCTGCCCGCTGCAGCACTAGAACAAAGGAGACAAGCGAACAATGAGAGAATCGGAAAGTTCATAATAAAGGCCCTTATGGCGTAGTGGGATTCCAAAAGTACAAAAGAGAAAATTGGCAAATTTTACCCTCTATTTTTTTGTTTCGCAAAACGGACATAGGCATCCAACACGCACGTCATAACGTTTTAACAAATGACACGTTATACGTGAAGAGGATAAGATAGTACTTTTCTGCTGTTTCTAGAAAGCGATCCGCCATGCATTTCTTGCGCCAAGCGCCCCTGCCTGCGCCTAGGTGGCTGCTAAGTTTGTCCACTTTAGTGACCATGTTTCACAACCCATGTCGAAAATCAAAATAATGGACCTGTTCTACAACTAATAAGGCCGTTGTTGGCTTGTATTAGAGATACCGTGGTTCATGAAAAACGGGAGCAATTATTCGGTGGTCACTTTATTACTCTTTATTATTATTGAATATTGCTTAATGCTAGTTGAACAGCTAGTAGAAGCAAATCATGGCCTTAAAATAACTGCAGGTTTTTCTGCCTTTTTCACAGACTAAACTTCGTTATTTCAAGCGCTACATTATTGAAATGGACCGTACGTTCTCATCACGCAAAAGAATTCTTGTATCGAGGTCGTTTACTTCGCCTTTTTGATCTTGTGGAATGTTAGAATACAATTTACTGTGAAATGTTCACGCAGGAAATGCTGTTAGAATACACTTATCGTGTTACGTTAGGTATCGCGAGCTGAAAAACCTCACGTCACGGCATATGCTTCGTCATGCTCCCGCCAAGTTGCCACATTGTCTTGCCGACGCCGCAGAGAAGCGGGGTTGTTGTGACACGCAAATTCACCGGCTCGAGATGGACTACTTGTAAGAAACCCAAGGCGTCACACTCAAGCCCAATCCTCGGCGATTTTACAGTGCGAAGATCTGTTCTGTCGGATTTTAATGAAAATCGTAGCTCTAGAGTGAATTCTTCGCCACGGTGCAGCCTTGAAAACGCAAGGTTTCGACTGAAGGTTCAGAGCAACTATAGACAGCTGCTGCAACAATGCACAATGTGCTTCTGCTTCAGCTGCTATGCACAGTCGCCGTCATTCTAAGCCCTGGTAAGTTCTCGTCTCTGAATTCTAAATTTCTTCTTTAAATCATAGAAATCTTTACGTCGGCTTTTATCACGGCGTTCATAATGTCCAAGTTGTGTTTTCTGGCTTATGACAGTTGAGATCGGATAGATTGAAATCAGTTATTTTGTCTTGCTTTTAGTTGCGCCTGTTCATGCCCTTTCTTGCCTGAACTCTGAAGCTACCTTTTCGTGGCGTAGTCTAAATCTAATTTTTCTGCAGATTGGGCATTTTGGTATTTCCCATTAAATTAGTCAATTAGCCCTGGTTTTCTCGTAACCATGGTACTTGCCGTGCCACTAGCGGGGCATGCGGACGCCAGGGTACAACAGGAGAGGATGCGAAGCTGGAAAATTGTACTACTTCTTTCCCTTCTGATGTCTTTTTTACTTTGGCCTTGATATTTTTACGGATTGCTTATTGGGCTAATCTGTAGGTGTTCGGGCCCTTTGTTTATGAAATATACACTTAGAAATGCTAATTGATTATCGCCTATTTCCGCCCTACAGCTGATATTTTCCAAAGGAAAATATCAGAGGAAAAGGAAAATAACTGCACAGGAAAGACGCGATATTCTTGTTTTTAAAATACATTTTAGGACCTGTTCACTTTTAACACTGCAGCAAAACTGCCCGCCTTAATCCCCTTAAAACTTGGACCATTTTAAGATAGTCAAAGATACAAATTGTGAGTTGCCATTTCGTCCTGCTCCTTGGAGTCAGTAGTTGCGTAGGCTTGCCTCGAACAATCTAATTTGCATAAAGGTGCCACGTCGACGCAGTCATGAGGGGTGGAGATTAGCAAGCCTGGTCACATTCTAAAATAGCCACCATAAATTACTTGATAAGAAATTAAGGTCGAAGAAAGAGTAAAATATACGCACATTCTTTGAACGCCAACAGATTATGAGATTGATGCAAATACTATTTTCCCTCTATTACGCTACAAACCAGTTCTTCGATTAAAGAGACTACTCCAAATGTCCAAAGCAAGAAGTCTAATAACGCTGTGACCCATTTGCAAAGCGAGCATGGAGCACGTAATGAATCAAGCACACTTTGAGAGAACGTAGGGTTACGTTGGAAATAAAAGCAGCTCATCTTCTTGTAGGCGTGACTAAGAGAACTAGGTACTGCGGCAGTTAGCGCGAATTTGGTAAGCAGGAATTCATTGGTCACAAAACCCATTGTTCTCTCGGTATCAACCAATGAATGTAACCTGAATTCAATGGGAGTGCCAGTTAGGTGAATCCCTGATTATTTGTGATGTAAGATGGGCGTGCAAAGTACAAGGAACAGGTATAAAACGGATGAGACAACCCTGCGCTCGCAACTGGCTTATTCTTGAAAGAACAGGCATCTTATGCTCACATATCAGTTGTCCTCGTTACGGAAATATACCTGCAAAAAATATTTATAGTTTTAGTGAAAAGATTGCGCATTTTCAAACCATGGTGTCGGCTAAAAAAGAGCACAGTTATAAAAAAATTGGTCTCCATCCCACACTGCAAAGTGGATGTCCAGCAAAGCTGTTGTGAACCACTACAAATGGTAATTGAGGAGAGTATGAAATGTTTCTAGTCGTTTCGGCGGGCTTGCCGCGTGCGCTCGGGTAGTACCAGGATACAGAGTATCGGCAATCATTTCTCCTATTGTTCCGTGCCGCTGCCGTAATCATCGGTCACATCGCCTTACGTGACATTTGGTTACGCTGCGACGCTCATGAGCGCGGCACCGCAATTTTGTTGTTTATGCGTTTTAGTCAGTGAGCTCTGGTAGGCTTAGCTTGTCTTCCCTGCTCAGCGGCTGCGGGCGACTGTCGTCGCTCCAAATGCGAATCAAAGATAACGCATGTAACAGCATCTCAGCAGCGGAAATGTGTCCTAAGATTCCGTTTTGCTGCTTCTTGGGTGGTGTTGTTAACAAACGACCCGGGGCCCTATTCTCGACTGCACATATTGCCGCCAATTTGCCCATGTTTTTTTGCGTAGCACGATTTGTAAGCAATCAGTGACGTGCTGCACCTATTGCTATGACGACATGCAGTGTAATTTGACGAGTCACTCATAAAGATCGCTACCAAGGTATCAAATATTGTGCAAGAAAGATATAAAAGCACTTGGCATGTACTATAAAAATTAAGACGGTAGCTGAGGTTGACAAGAAAAACACATTTCTAGAGGTCAAATTTGGCGTCAACACCAGAAGGCGATCGAGTAACGTTGATCCAAAAGCGAGCGAAAGGCGGATGTCGAGCAAAGGAACATCACACAATTTTTTTACCGTATCTGATTATTTATTTTAATCGCTTTTTAGTAACATAGCTTGGGCTCTCTGCTTCAATGCAAGCTTTGTTGCGTTATCACCTTCCCTGCCACCACCGCCGCCACGCCATCGCTGCTATGTTACAAGTTTATGGCGTGACACAGAAAGAGACGGCCGCGACCATCGCTTCTATGACACATAAGAGCAGCGAAGCGCCACGCCTGATAACCGCGGTGCGCACCGATGTCGATGATTCACTCATTCGTCAAGCTCGACTTCAATCAGCGCTGTAATGAACCAAATAGTCACTTTTCTCTGAAATTCAATCATGTGACCCAACAGCTTACTAGGACGAGTATGGACAAATGCCATGCATTGGGTTCTCTTTGCCATGGAGAGGCGTGTACTGCCCTCTTATGTAGCGATTAGACGCCAACAAATAATTTTTATTTCATTGCCAAAGATTAAACCAAAATACTGCACGTTATTTTTATGCGCCATGATCGCTGAATTGGAAGCAGATGAAACTATAATTTGCTTCGTAGGAAACATGCTTTAAACGGCGCGCATGGGAAACTGCCTTGCTGCAAATTGGCGGACATTCGCCGTGCCGAAAGCCGGGGCAATTTTTTGCTGTATTTTGCTACAAAAACAGCCGCCATTTTCAAGCTGTTAAGTAGCATTACGTCAGGTTTACGCAGGTTGAAGTTGCCAATGCATGACGTAATCGCTTCCGCCTACTGTTTAAATTACGTCATGCCTTCTTAGCCAATCACAGAGAGGGCGTGTATTACAGGAATTATTATTGTTGAATAGCAAAGACGGGCCTAAGTTGTCATGTCTAGTGCTTTCTGTCTGGTTTTTCATATCCGGCCAAGAATTATGCGGTTTCAGTAAAGGGAACTAGGGCAAAACGTCATAAACGTCAAAATGACGACACCACACACAGCCGCTTTGTCAACCGGAAGCACGTGACCAAAATTGAAAGCCAATCAGAAAAGACTTCCGGCAAATTGTTGGCAACCATGGCGAATTGCCGGCAATTTGTGCAGTCGAGAATAGGGCCCCCGGTCGAAGTTAACGGCGAGGCCGTGGATGCGGCAATCTCGCAACACTGATAAACGTCAAAATGGCCGCCGTTGCTGACTTGCTTGCCTCAGTTGCGGCAATTTAATCCCTCCTCAACTGACACTATACTGGGCTACTGTGGCGGCTGGATAATCTGGAAATATAATCTTTACCATGAACACATGGTGAGGTGTCCCATTGTTCACAGGCATCTTATCTTCCATAATGCGGTTTCGATGTGTGTTTGTGGTTTCCTTAAGCGAATTCTGAGCTATACGCGGTATGCCTGATTGGCCTGACGGCTGCGCTCGGCGTCTTAGGCCTTGCCGTTTTTCTACCGAGATGAAACCGTTGGGGGGCAGAGGCACACAGATTTGCTGTAAAAGCTTCTTCTCGTTTTTGTAGTGCTATTGAAGGCATGCTGATGCAATGATCGGGAATTTGCCTTATGCGGGATGCCTCTATGATCTCGCTGGTTGTGTCATCGCAGTGTAATCTCGAAAGAAATGGTACACCAGTGCACGTGCTATAGTGTTGGGCCAAGTGGGAGTGCCTTGATTGATGGAGTGTATGATTTAACGCGCCGACACAACGCAGGCGATGAGGAGCGCCGCAGTGGAGGGCTCCGGATTAACTTCGACCACCTGGGGACCTTTAACGTGCGCCGAAATCTCGTACAAACGGGCGTTTTTGCTTTTCGCCTCCATCAGAAAAGCGGCCGTAGCGGCCGGGAATCGAACCCGCGACCTCGTGCTCAGCAGCGCAACGCCTTAGCCGCTGAGCCACCGCGGCGGGTCAAGTGGGAGTGCCTATTTCAAAGCAACCTCAGCCTGTGCTTTTCAAGACTAGTATTAATATAACGCACTGGTGTAAGCACGTATATGCGTGTTCAAAATAGTTGTTGCATAGACACCACGCTGGTTGCTCATAAAATAAATAGGGCACCATCTTTGACCGAGAGGACGTTTCTTCAGCTGGTTGACGAAGAAGCGATGCTTGGTTCATTCTGGGCACATGTTCTTCCTTATTATTCCGAGCGAAGAAACTCTAAAAGAATACTTTACCTACATTTACCCGAAACTAACGTGGTTCAAACTGCAGTTTCAACAATGACGGCGCAAGCAAACGGGCATCTGTATAATCTATGCATCACATGCTAGAGCATCCGTGCCACCGTTTGACGCATAAAGCAATAGTTAGTGCCACTACGGATGATTGCAACACGAATAAAGTAATTATACACGTGTTACATTCATCAACAAATTGCGTAGAACAGCCGAAGAAGTATGATCAAATTTCGAACATACCACAAGGCGACATTATTTGCAGGAAAAATTCAGTTGAGAGAACCAGGCCTCATAAAGGTTAGCTGAAGCGTTCGAAAAGTGCCCGGCTGACGTGAAACGGTTTGGATTGTTTTAGACGCTACAGCGAGCAGGATTGCGTGGAACCCGGGCGTTGGACATTATGAGCCCCTGAATTCCCACAGCAAAGTATTCACCCATGCGTTGTCATTAGCTAAGTGAAGTAGGCTGCTGCGCACGTGATGGCACTGGATACGTATGTCAGCTTGCTGGTGCTAAATCGCTCAATTGTTTCCTCGGAACAACACGTACAATACTTCCCCGCCATGACAAAATCCGCAAAATTCTTTCAGAATATTTGCCGCGAGCAGGCATCACATAGATGCTTAGTCATGATAAGCATTTTAAAAGGATTGAGGGCAATAGAATGTGGGCGCGGAAGCTATCATGAATTAAGAACATACTGCGTTGCTATAAGTGTCCTGTTTGTCCTCATAAAATACAAGCGAGCAAAAAAGCAAGCGAGAAAGGCGGCAGTCGAGAAAGTGTAAGCAAGCGAAAGACTTGGCGAATGGCTGTTTCACTCGACCGTGATAGGTACTGCCCAATCGTGAAATATGTGTTGAATAGTTACACCCGTGGTTACACCCAATCACCGAACAAATGAAATAAGCGGAGTAGTGAACTTTGGTTCTATTTGCTTTACACATGTGCAGGTACTTATCATGGTAAACAAGGAAGCATGCTGAATAATTTCTAGTGATCATCTTTATGAATTTGGTGAAATCATTAGCTCGGCAGAAGCAGTGCTTTTCCCAAGCTCTCCTAATTGAGATATCCCCGGTGTGCACACGGGAGGTGCTCGAAAAAATTCTGCTCACAACTTGAAATTCCGGGATTGCATACGTACGAACTCCATGTTCCTAAACAAACTCATGTTCCTCGGTCAAAGGTGTTGCTAAGCTTGCTCCAACGATACCTTTTTTCTGAGTGATTGTTTGGTCGTACTTTTAGGAAAGTTCTACCTTCACACGTGCGTAGGAAAGTATGTAAATCGTGGAGGTTTTTGAAGCAGTTTAAAAGAAAACGCCAAGTACAAATCGCGGCATTTTGCTGGATTTTTATAGTGAACGATATACCTTGAATGTTTAATCTAAAATCTATTGAATAGCTTGCAACACCACCTCAGCGACGCAGTTCTGTGTAATTTGTGAGCATTATACAAAATTCTGTGCATACTAGAAGACGTCAAACAGGTTGTCCTTATTATTAATGCATATTGATGTTATATGTGTACTTTTGGTGCCATAGACTTGTGCAGTTTTCTATTCGTGTATGCTAGATTTGAAAATATTTCATCTCTAATTAGCTTGCGTTGTGTACAGTGAACCCTTTCTTATTTTTGCCTGTTGTATCCTAGCCATGTAACGGGTCCGGTCCAACAGTACGCCTAAATAAATAAAACAAATCGAAGTACACCGCATGTGGACTGAAGTGCCTTGTTTGTTTCACATTTTTTTATCATGTAGAAGGTTATCACGGGGTCGCTGTTATTAAAATAGTAAACTTCTGCGTTGGTTACTTATTTCAAAATTACCAACTACCTGCAATAATAACAAGATACCCTTGCGTTTTCTGTTATATACATGGGACACTGACTATATATAATAGTAACATTTACTTTATTTCAAGAGCTAAAGCTTAGGATTTGCAGCCCCTCAACGTAAAACATACAGAAAAAAAAGGTTAGTGTTGGTAATTTCAATACTACAAGCATCGAAAAAGATGAATACGCTCTTCGTAAGCTGTTTAGCCATAATTGAAGTTCACGTTTCGCGGGATTTATTTTATGCAGCAGTCAAGATAAATGCACCCATAACTAGGCTGTAGCACCATAAATGTCTATCGCTGCCCAAAGAAAGCGCTAAGCTAACAAATAAAGAAGAAGCCGGAAAGTTCCGCTTTCATACTCAAATAAGATCCCTAGCACAAATTCAAACCTTACTACACTACCCTGATAACTTCAGGGTAGCAGGCAGATGATTGGCGCCACAGTATGTTTCTTTAACAATCCTGTTTCTTTCAGGACAGGCTGCAGTGCTGGGTGGATGGCGTTGCCCTCCGAAATGCAACCCGAAGCCGGTGAGAATAAAATATTTCAAGCTACTCATGATTATTCGAGTCTCTCTGCCCTAGCCACATTCTGCATACGCAAACGCCCAATACAGGGCTTCCTCCTGCATTCTCCCTTTGCTTACTTTATCCCTTTCTCGGTCTAATCATCTCTTGCTAAAGAGTTAAATGAACACTAAAGGCTGAATAACTTAGTGTTTTAACTGTGTTTCATAGCTTTCGCGGCTTTTTTCCTGTCCAACGACGCCTTGTTTGCCGAGAAATAAATGAATATATACAGGGTGTCCCAGCTATCATGCACCAAGATTTCAAAAAAAGAGTAATGGCGTAACTCGAAGAAAACCTAGTGCATAATGCTTGCAGTGCTGTAGAGAAGCGGGCAGCATTCTTTTTATTAATAAGATTTAACTAATAATTTGCAATCAATTATTAACTCGAGAAGTACTGTCCTAATCACTAAAGTGTCATGAGGCACTTGTAGGTACCCACGAGGGGCATCTAACTGCGGTATTTCGGCGACGAAGTAATTGCCTACTTATTTATTCTGACTGATAAAGAAAACCCGCGAAATATGAAAAATACCACGTGTCAACGCCTCCGCGCGCATCGCAAAGCAATTCCCTCAAACAGGCTGCCTCTGAGTTAGCCAGAATGAAATGAACAAAATAAAGAAATAAGAAATCGCGACCGAGTTTGTGCCTTATCTGCACACGCGCCCCGCGAATCTTGCTGTTGCTGCTCCTTCCATGCATGCCATTATCAAGGTGATGCGCTGTCTCTTGGGGCGAGTGACAGGGGAAGCAGTTGCTTTCAATCAGCTTATTTGGGGACGCTGCTTTACAATGCGCGCGGAAGCGCCGTCACGTGGTATTTTTCATATGTCGCGGGTTTTCTTTATCAGTCAGAATAAATGAGTAGGCAATTAGTTCGTCGCCGCAAATACCGCAGTTAGATGCCCCTCGTGGGTACCTACAAGTTTCTCATTGACACTTCATTGATTAGGACAGTAATTCTCGAGTTAGATAATTAATTACAACAAATTAGTTAAGTCTCGTTAATGAAAAATTATTGTCCGCTTCTCCACAGTACTGCAAACATTCTGCACTAGGTTTTCTTCGAGTAACGCCATTGCTCTTTTTTTAAATCTTGGTGCATGATAGCTGGGACACCCTGTATAGCTAGAATGTCTGCCTCCCGTTTTTCTTACATTTCTCCGTGACGTTTCAGAGCACGTCGCAAAGTGCTGAAAGCGGCCCGAGTCCGAATTTACTCGATCGGCAAATTCTTCGTGAAAGCTTGTTCTCATTGGCTTCCAGCTTTGGCGCAGCCAGTCAGGAAGGGCCGTTTTAACGCCTTCTTGGTGCGGCGACGAACACCAAATTTGGCGGCAAATCCTCCGCTCTTTACTGGTGGGAAACGGGCAGATCTTTCATACGAGTATCCAGGATGTGCTACCATGTAGGGGCAGGTGTGGAAACTGCATGTGCCGTCGAATAAATGAGTTGACGGCGCTCTCATTTTAATTCCATTGCGCTGATAATATCTGTTTTTGTCACTGGCTGTTTCTTCCGCCAGTGGCTGCTTTTGCAACTGGCGCTAGTGGTCAGTAGTTACGCTAGGATCTGGCGTGCGCCTGCATCCATATATCTTGTCACTGCGCTTGTACGCAAGGTGCACGCAACGCAGTGTATGAAAGGTGTAACACCTCAACAAAATCGAAACTGAAACAACACATGCTGCCTGGGCTCAGGTATCATATTTTAGTGCTTGACAATTGAGCTACGGGTCTTTTAAAGCACATAGGCAGTAAAACTGGCGGCAGATATTTATTTTAAACTGACATGCTAGAGAAGACGTGATTGTTTCTGAAACACCTTTTGACAAGCCCCGCCAATACTTTTTCACCATTCGCGTTGTCCGATATCACAAGCTGCAGTGTTGAAAAATGTAGGAAACGGATCACGGTTTCCGCCTTCCGCCTCTTCTATTTAATAAATACCTATTGCTGCAACGAGTGGTGTATTAATGTTCACGATACTTAATTCTACCAATATAAGGCCAACTTGCTTTTACACTTGTGTCCTTTTAATGGGCTCATGGCACTCTAGTAGTAATTTTTTAAGAGCTTTGTAATTTCACCAAGTACCCCAGCCTAAGCAGAACCAAACGATTTCGTTCTACCTCCGCGAGTGAGTACAAGCAATGAGCTGTGTACTCAAATCAAAAGAACAAAAATAACGTATATAAAACCAAAAAAGCAGAAGTGGGTGTTTGCTAGCGGCTTTTACAAAAAAAAAAAAACGCTTAAAGAAACGTTTGTCCAGTATCTGCTTACTTTGCTGTGAATGTCGCCATAAGAAGGCATTTTTATGCTGCTCCTGCAACGTTATAACCTCCATTATTTGTTTTTTTTCATGGTCTATTCCTCCCATACCCCTCTTCCACGACGAATAAATTGAAGGTTTGTCAATTCAATTCAATTTTTTCTTGAGCACTGCTCGAGCGCCTACGCTGAGACGTTTTATTTCTGTTGTGCTGTTGCTCGGAGCATCTCTAGAAAAAATGGTTCCTTTCCGTTTGACCTCTTATCAGACGTCTGTGCGAAAACGTTTTTACAGCGTTGTTACTTGCTCATTTGTTATTGTCAATAACGACGATTGAAAGCGTATTTTCAATTAAAAGAACACTTGTACGCTCGATAATAGGCCTGAATTTTGCCTAAAACATGCCTGAGTGTTTTTTGTATTGAGGGGGCACTGAAGTAAACTTGTCAAGCTTCTGTTTTTGCTTGTACTGCGTAGACTGGATCAAATAAACACACTTTTCATGATTTATCCGGTCGAAAAAGCGGTATTTTTTGTAAAGCCTGAAAAGAGGGGGAGGAAAAACTTTACCCCATTCGTTGAGTGCAGTCACTGCGGACCAGTGAGGGGTGTCCTCAGTCCAGGAGTCCCTGGCTGTAGCCGGCCTTCCATGCCCTATTGACCAGCCGAAGCTGGGAGCAGGGGCCGGAGCTGGTCAGCGCCACCGCCCACCGTGAAAGGGTAGGGTTGAGATTGAAAGTGAGGTCTGGGATGTTCGGGCATGCCCACACTATGTGGTATAGTGTTCCTGATGTGGGGCAGAAGATGCATTGAGGGGAGTATTGTGAGGGAAATACTTTGTGCCAGAGCGTGTTGTGGGGGAAGGTGTTAGTTTGGAGCTGCCGAAGTAAAACTCCTTCCTCTTTGGTGAATTCCCTATGTGAAGGAGGAAACTGTTGGCGGGATAGTCGGTAGTGAGAGAGGATGTCGTTGTATGTTAGCAGGGGTTGGGGCGTATAGTTAGTGCGGGTGGTTGGCAGAGGGGTGTGGCTGGCCGCAGTGGCCCGGTGTACTGCTTTTCGAGCCGCGATATGTGCCGCTTTATTGCCGACTAGGTTGGAATGACTTGGTGCCCAGATAATGTTGCGGTCAGGTAGGTGAGTCTTGTTTTCGAAAATATGGAGGTCTGTTGGGGAGAGAGTGCCTCGCAGGAAGTTACGACAAGCCTCTTGAGAATCTGTCAGTATGGCAACGTAGTCGCTCTGTGTTGTGGTGGCTGCCGTGGCTATTGCTGCTTCCTCGGCAATGGTGGTGTCCCTGGTGAGGACAGTGGCTGTGGCTACGGTCTGAAGTGTATTATTCACCACTGGTATTGCATAGACGTTATTGGTTACGTAGGCAGAGGCATCTGTGTATAGCACATCCTTTTGATTTGAAAATTGTACGTGAAGATAGTTGGCGCGGGCCCTTCGTCTTCCAATGTGGAATGTAGGGTGCACATTCCTAGGAATTGGGTTAACGCGGATGCGTTTCCGTACAGATAGTGGAACACGTATGCTGCATCTGGACACCGGATGCGATGAATATCCAACGCGCACCAGGGTCGCACGTCCAGCAGTAGTGTGTTAGAGCCGTTGGAGTTGTGAAGTGCTTTGCGCCTCACAGAGCTCTTCCCAGGTGTTGTGTAAGCCCAGTTGCAACAGCTTGGCGTTCGATGTGCATGTAGGAAGCCCAAGGGCCGTCTTGCATGTTTTTCGGATAAGAATATTTAGTTCGGATGGCTTGAGGGACAGCTAAGGCGTACCGTACGTAACACGACTGTTAAGCAAGGCTTCAATGAGACGGATGAGGTCTGGTTCCTTCAGTCCGGTCCGTTTGTGCGTGATATGGCGAATTAATTGGGTTAGCAGAGTCATGGTGCGTTGAAGCTGTAGGATTTTGTAGGAGCCCGCTCCGTCCTGTGGGGTGGTGAGTCCGAGTATGCGCAAGTGGATAACAGGTGGAATAGGAAAGTTTTGAATATGGAGCTTAAAAGTCTGGTACTGGAAAGATTCTTCTGTCCTTTGTGCGTTGTTGTAGGGTAAGGAGCGCCGATTTTTCAGGTGCGCGTGTAAGACAGCGTTCCTGTAAGTATCTGCATGTGCGATCAACAGCTGTTTGAAGGGCTTCTTGCCGGTCTCCGGTGGATCCTGTGGCTGTCCATAAAGTTAAATCATCTGCGTGCAAAGCATGATTCAGATCTGGTATGGCAGAGAGTTGCGTAGATAGATCCTCGATAGCGATGTTGAAAAGAAGTCAGGAAATGACAGACCCCTGTGGGGTACCACGTGGAATAGCGGTAAACGTAGGTGAGCATAGGTGTCCAAGTCCCACTGTCATCGTGCGCTCTGTTAGAAATGCATTAACGTAGTTGTCGGTGTTCGTACCGGGGTTGAGGGTGGCGAGGCCATGTAGGATAGCGTCGTGAGTGACATTATCGAAGGCTCCTTTGACGTCCAAAGCAAGAATGCGGCACTTGTGGTGCTTGGGAATACGACGGATGATGTCTTGCTTTAGTTGAAGTGGAATGTCTTGAGTGGACAGGTGTGGTCTAAAGCCGTACATGGTATTTGGTAGTAATGCGTTGTCTTCTATATAGTCAGTCAATCGAGTGTGAACCAACGCACGAGGCAAGAGAAATAGGACGCAGGTTTGAAAGGGAGAATGGTTTCTAACGTTTTGGAATAAGTGTGATGTCGGCATGGCGCCACTGTGGTTGGAGCGTACCGCGGGCCCAGTGGTCATTGATGTATTGGAAGAGATTCTTAAGAGCCAAGTCGTCCAGATTGCGGAGGAGCTTATTGGGGATGTGGTTCTGCCCGGGCGTAGCGTTTCGGATGAGTTTACTCAGTCCGGCTTCGAGTTCTTGCATCGTTAAGGGTGTGTCAAATGCGTCATTGTGGTTGCCCGGGTACACCGGATATTGAGGAGAAGACTGTGAGGGGTCACCTGCGAATTTCTTTGTAAGGTGTCAATAAATTCTTGCTCGGTGCCTGGGTGGCTGTGTATAAGGCGGTGTATGCGCTGTTCAGGGGCCGATTTTGTCTCTTTCGTTCCATTATGGAGCATATTAGGTGCCATGTTTTACGGGTGCCCAAAGTGCCCTGCAAGCGATCGCAGAATTGCATCCAGTTGTGTAGGCTTAAGGATTGTGCATATTCTTAAGCTTGCCGTGTAAGGTGTGCGATACGTAATTTCAATTTACGATTTGTTTTGTTGCGCTTCCAACGCTTGATGAGGCGGTTTCTCGCAGTCCTCAAGTTGTTGAGGCGTTGGTTGGCGGCTGGATAGTCGGTGGTGAGAGGGAATTCTTTTGAGTGGGCTTTCAGTATACCAGAAAGAGCGGCCGTCAACCCATCCAGGTCGTTAATTTCTTCCGTGGGTAGATTTTCGCGAAGGGCTTTCCAGTCCGTGAGTCGGGCTGTGCCTATGCGAGAAGGGGCGATAATTTGGAGTGTTATGTATATGATTGGTGGTCGCTAACAAAAGTGCCAGGGAGGCATTGTCATGTGTATTCCGCCACGCTGCGAAGAAAAGTGACGTCTGACGTAGTATCCCTTGATACACTGTTGCCTATTCTGGTGGGAGTGTTCGAGAGGTTCCAGAGCGTAAGCCGGTGTTGATTCATAGCGTCTCATACAATGGTGCCTTTGCGGGCATTACGGGGGTAGCCCCTGGCCATATTCGGAGCATTAAAATCTCCAGTGATCACAAGTTGGTGGTGTTTAGCGAGTTAAAGTAGTGTTTAGCGAGGTAAAGTACTTGTTTCAATGGGAGGGGAAGTAGGCCAGAGTGAGGTGAGGGGGACTATAGACGTTTAGCACAAAATCCTGTGGTCACTCTTTCGAGTTGGTAATATTTCCACGAGAATACAATCGATGGTGGATGTCAAGGCATGGTGCTGGGCAGTATATCGGTTGTGGACGAACGTAGCTGTGCGTATGGATGAGTCGTTTTGGAAGGTAGTGTTTCGATGGGTCGGGTGCTGCGCGCCAGCTTCTTGAAGGGTGATGACAGCAGGGAGGTGTTGCGATGTATATGGTTGGAGGGAGGCTTTCTTTTTACAGAATGATCGACACTTCCAGTGTCATATTGTGAGGGGTTGGGTAGGCGCGTGGAGTTTACGTGGAGAGCGTGGAGGAGGCATCGTCGTCCATAATCGCATCAGCGAATGAGGCAGGGGTGAGAACAGGGCCCGGTTTGCGTTGTTTATTCCGTTTGGTGGTGTCAGTTACTTTGTCTTCCAATGCCTGAGTTCTGACTACAAGAGCAGTGAATTCTGACTGGAACAGTAGTTTAAGGTCGGCAATGGAAGAAGCAAGGGCTGCCAGAGGTTAGGTAGAGGGAAGGGGTTCGGCTGGTGGGGGGGACTGGTATGTACGCTGGGTGCTTGTGTGAAGTAGTGTTCGCAACTCGGATATTTGGTTTTGTAGTAGGGTTATTTGACGTCCATTGTCAGCTATTTGCGCTTTCAACTGGGCGTTTTCACGGATTAAGGTGTCTAAGTGTGTAGCTGGCGCTGTTTCCTGATGGGGATCAAGGGGTGGGACGTCGGCTGTAGTGGGAGGAGAGGGGGCGGTCACGCATGACCAGCTAACGTGTGATTTCCGTTGGGAATCCGGATTCAGAGGTGGGGGTCTTCTGGTGGTGAAAAGAGCGGCATTTTGGAAGTTCTTGTGTTTGCTGACGGATGCGCACGTGTGCGGGGGTGGAGGTGGTTGTAGTTTTCGGCGGCACTCTTTGCTGCCAGTAAGGTGTTCTAGTCCGCAGTGCTTGCACTGTAGGCAGATGCTCGGGCGGGGAGAGGGGCACATATACGAATGGTGTCCGAGTTCACCACAGCGCACACAGCACTGATAGGTATTGCGGTAGGGTTCGCAGCTAACAAGTGTTCCGTAGACACGCACGTAGAAAGGCAAGTGGGGACCGTCGAAGGTGATGGTCGCCGTGTCGGACATACCGAGCATGCGAGCTTCCAGTATCTGAGGTCCTGTTTTTGTGATGAGTGCGAGGAGCTGCTCGGGAGAGGTGCAGGTATTTATGCCTTGTATGACGCCATGACAAGTGCCCGGAGGGTGCTTAAGATACGCCGTGATTTTCTACTATGTGGTGCCCAAGTGAATGTTGGTAAGTTTGCTTAGTGCGTGTGCGCAGGCTTCGTTGGGTGTGCTGAGCGCGATGAGGTTCTGAGCGGGTTGTGGAAACGTGATGACTTGTGAGCAGAAGACCTGTATAGAAATGCTGCTTGCTTGCTGAAGACTAGTGGCCAACTGTCTGGCTGTCCAGGCGTCGACTCGCAGGCCGGCTCGAGGTCGAATGATGATCTTGTAGTCGTTTTCAGGCAGCTTTGGGAGTGCGGGCTTGCGTGGGGCGGGAGTAGCTGGAAGCGGTTGATTGGCTTGCGGGAGTCTCTTGCGTTGATGACGGGCATGGAACACTTGTTGCCACGGGTCATAGCGCGGGAGTGTGCGCTCACTGGAAGGAGCATGCGTTGTTGACATTTGGTTCGATTCATCAGTGGAAAGTTGAGGCGTGAACGAAGAGAAAAATGCTGCCGATATGAATCGCGACGTCCCGGAGGCACGCGCAGCTGCTGCGCGCACTGCCAGGAACAGGTTAGGGTTAACAGCGTTCTCCCACCTCAAATCTTGAAGCGCTGGTTGTGGTCCACCGGATGCTCAGACTGGGTCATGGGTGGTATCGACGAATAGCTGGTGACGCTACTAACACCTTCGTAGTAAATTTGGTGCGGTGGCGGTTGTCGTTTAGGAGCCAAGGAGTCCAAAAGCGGGAGCACATTCGAGGATTCTGTGCGTTGTGCAGCCCCCTGGTGGCGGTTTTCATAAAGCCTGAAAGAAGAAAAACTACCATGCGGGGTTCGCGCCGGCCGCACAGCAGTGACGTCAGTACAAGGTGTTACGTGATTAAGAATTGAAACAAGTTTCGGTTTCGGTTCTGTGAAACAACATGCTTGGCATACGACGTTATTGTTGGCTGGGCATTCACTACATCCTAGCAGAGTCCTTCAATGCTTCTCTGGTCATGAAATTCCCGGCCAAGTTTCGTACGGGGCCAAAGGCTACCGCGAGGGGCGCAACCGCAGATCGGAGGGCATAGGGCGGCCGCCGCTGCTCTGTAGCCAGACCGGCAGGCAGGAACGCAGTAGCAGCATGCCCGTTCACATCAAATGTTTTCGCCACTCACAAAATGATCAGTCCATTTGAGCGGCCCACGACATGTAAAGCGAGTGCGCACTGCTGATACGGCGGCGAGCGTCTATTTTATCTTACTTTATCTTATATTTTGTCTTTTTATTTTAGCCGGGGGCCAGAGGCGCTCTAACCACGCCCCCGGCTTCCCTCCGATCAGCATCAGCGCCGCGGCGCGGCAGCGCAGGAAGCTCTCCCATAGCGTGACGGTGAAGTTTCATGACCAGTAAGGCATTGAAAGACTCTGGTCTTAGTAATCGGCATACCGCACTTCTGCCACGTTGTCGGCTTTAAAATACGTCATAAGCCTACTAGCACCGCTTGGAATCGCAACAATCACTAGCGGAAACGTACGCGGTGAATAAAAAGGGAACTATAGGGGTTCGCCTTGTCGCCGTAGCTCGCTCGCTGGGCCCAAGTATAGCCACACGGCGTTCCGTCGTAGCGGCTGTCCTCGAGGCGTAACCCAGAAACTTCGAAAGCCAAGCGGTTTACATAGTCACGAGCGTTCGAAACTCGTGAACCGATGGCGCTTGTCACACACATCGCCCAGTTGTTTAGCGCATAGAAAACTGCAGGCACATTTGAGGAAAAATATACGTTACTAACCGGCAGCGTGCGCGTTCATTTAGTTAGGAACGCTCGTTAGATTGGTTTTTACGATAGTAAGCGAAAAAAGTGGCAGTGTAACGCCGGCATGCGCGGGAGGAAAAGCAAGCACAAAAAGAACCGAGCTCCCGGTGGTGCAGTTTCAGGTAGGGTGCGCACGAGCACTGCGAAGGCGGGAAATTTGAGTTGCATTGGGTGGTAGCAGTGGTACCACGGAAGAGACGGAACGCACAGAATGATAAAACTCCATTTTGCGGCCACGCGCTGTTTCATTACGTGACCCCGCCAAGACGACACATTCGCAGTTTGCGTGGCGAAGGCGCTCCTGTTCTGCGCGATACCTCTTTCAGGGTCGGGTCGCTCTACGCTGAGTGAGCGCTCGGGAGTTCACGTGCTTTTACTGCGTACGTAACTAGCAAAATGTTGAGACACCAGGTGGAACGGGAGAGCATGTGCCATACGCACAAACAATGAATTGCGACCCGCTACTGGCGGTGAAGAGCAGAATCTGGTGGTAGTGTAATAAGCTTAGTGGCGCAGCAACGGCGGCCGAGTTTCCGCCGAGGCAAACGCCTTTTGTTGGGGTTGTAGGAAAACCAGCGCTTGTGTCAAAACCACAGCGGTGCCTAGGAAGTTTGGAGAAGTAAAGAAAGCTTCGCTTGAAATCTCTTTTTTTTGAACAATGAACAATGAACTTTATTGACATCATGTACATTGTACACAATGCCGGAGGCTGGCAGAAAGAGCCATCTCAAGGACAGCTTTACGGAGCGGCGGGCCCCCGTTTTGGCACCAGAGTACAACAGTGTTCTACTGTACAAAAAAGATAATAAGCCGCGTAGAAATATGGCATCCCTTGCGCCATTGAAAGAATGTAAAAAAAAACAGACGACAACAACAACAACAATAACAATAACAATCGTTGTTTGGCGTTGGTGTTGCTTGTTTTCTGAGTTTGCGTCCAAAGTTCCAAGTCTCTCAGCGCCTTTGGACCCTATCTCGTTTTACAGGATACACTACTGAGAAGCTGTATCTACAGTTGCGGATGGTTCAAGATTGGAAAGTACTACGATGGAAGCCCTTGTTGGGTGAGTGCGGTGATATTTCCGAGAGCTGTTGCTTGGCCATCAAATCTCCATAGCCATCTGTTAGTGCGTTTCGGAGTTTGCAAGTCGCATGTCGAGTGTGCCTCACTGTCCGAGCGCGCTAGAATACAATGTGTACGTAGGGCAGTTAACACCGGGTAAGAAGGACGATAGAGAGGTACAACGGTTGAGTTACTGTTGTCATACCGTTGCTCATAGCGGTAACGGAACGTTGTAATGAAAGTGTTTTGAACGGACAAAAAACGTAAGCTCGTTATAGATCAGGGTAGGTGCGTGCCTGTTTTAGGCGCACACTATTGTTACAGTCATGTCATTTCTAAACCGGCTTACGCCCGATCACTCCTTTTGCCTAATTATTTCAAACGAAGGTGAATCTTCCTTCACAGAAGCTGAAAAATGCGTTTTTTTGTAAAAGGGTAAGTATACAGAATTATGTTTCGCAACAATCTCAAATGTGTGTCTTATGGACAACGTATCACAGCATGCAGGCTTCGCTTTTCCGTGCTTGAACAGGCACGTAATGACGCGTCTTCTCTCTTGGCAAATTATGAATGTGCACACCACCATGAGTGTGGTCAGCAGGGCTTCCGGCAGTCGCTGAAATATTGTTGTTTGTGCTACGCATAATCCAACGCGCAACATTATCCAGCAGTCACTCTCCTGCAGCATTCAATCCAAGTGCAGTAAAAACCGTCTTACTTTCTACATCTTTATAGCGAAAATAGTTTACGCTGCGTTAAGCCTGGGCTTGATGATATTGCTTAAGTTAGCGTAGTTTGAATAGTTTGCGCATAGCCGATATTGTCGGACTTAAGGGCTAAATGTGAGTCTCTGTTGCATAGTTCAACCATCTTAGAGGAAAATGAGCGTTTCGGTTTGTTGTTTTGATAGAAGCTGATTTGAAGAGCAACGTAAATTTAGTGTTTCTAATTTTCCATGGCAGTAAGTCAAACCCTTTGCGACCGTTCAGTTCAGTTTCCTTTTAGTGGCGGCAATCTCGATTACATGTCTTCTTTTGGGCGCCTGCTGAAAGGGAAATTAACTCCAGGCGAGGAGCTGACGTAATGTCAGCCGCGGTGGCTCGACATAAGACGTAAAAATTGAGCAAATGGAAACAATAAAAAGGTGTACGGGAGATCAGCACGTTTTGCAAAAACGGTACACGAACTCAAATGGATGAGCAGGCATTGCCTTCTACAAATTGTTATTTGACCTTAGAAAGGAAGAAACTGAATTTCTTTAAAAATGAAAGAAGAAGGCAAGAAAAATTAATTACAGTAACATAGCAGTAATTCTTATGTTAACTTTGAAACTGGGGTCTTACCAGCATTGACATTGCCGTCACCTGCGGATGTCATTGAGCAAAAGCAATTTTCGAAAATAGGATTATACCTAACAAAACATTACTTTTAGATCTAGTTGTGACTGGAGCTGGGAAATTTCAATTTCTCAGATCGGATTAAGTTGATGCACATCTCTGGTTAGTAGCGGTATAGCGATTGTTTGACATTGTCAGGGAAAGGTATACGCATAATTTCTGTATGCTTTGCTTTCGTATTACTTCACCAAATAATTATTATAGTCATATCACTCGATCATATACAGGCTCGCGTACTCTTTGTACGCTTATAAAAAAACAGCACTTCTGGTTTCTGTGGCTGTCACAGTACCGACAAAATAAAGTTTGCGTTACAAGTTGTGTTTGTAGCGAAGAACTAAAAAGGAACGCCGGAATTTGAAATTGTTCGCACGAAAGAAAAATAAACGTCATGGCTACTCCTCACTTGTAATTGAAAAAATGTTTACCTTCTCGTGATTTTTGTAATCAGTGCTGCTACCAGCAATGCACTGTTTACGTTTTGAATGCCGCATGCGGGTGATTTACTGCTGTAGATGAAATTTGGCCCACGGGGGGAAAACTACGGGTGTTACCTTCAACGCATGTCGTCCCTATTGCAGGACTTCTAGCCGGCGATGATTTCAGCGTATACAACTCAATGAAAACATATTTACTTGCTATCTTTCGCACAGCAGTAAACTAGGGAGTTTGTTTTACTGCGCACTCAACCTAACAAAGCGATGCGTAGGATAAAGTTGGTTTTGGGTGTTCGAGGAATCGCCGCCAGTTAAAGCAATAATGTAGAAGATAAAAAGTGAAACCTAGCTGGCGCTGCGTTTGATGTACATTTTCACTTGTTTCGCTTCCACTTTTTCTGTTTGTAGCGCCAATGCTTCCGCAGCGGAAACGACCTCTTTGAATCACATAAGAGCAAAAGTTCTATTAGCATCCGTGCTAAATTCGGAATCCTTTTTTATTCCGCCATATAAGTGGGTACGGCACGTAATTTATAAAAAAGAGTAATCTGCTAGCTTCTCTCTAGAAAGATACATCGCCGTCTTTATTTTTTCGTTTTCGGTAGCTCCAAGTAAAAGTGAAGTGTAATATAGAACTCTAGGGTGCATTTTAGGGGCAGCGTGTTTTCGATGCCAATAAAAGGGAAAACTTTCGCCCTGGTGTATAGGTTTTTTCTATGCTGCTGGGGACACTGCTTTGAAGCACCGCCTCGCTTAGGCTGCAATCCAGCGTCTAGGCTGGTATTTTTATTGGCTCGTGTAAGTGCCGCGCTCTATCTTATATTGTACTCACCCCGCTGTTGGTGAATGGAAATTATTCGCGGCGCCTCCATAGGGCCTAAGGAAACTTGTTTACATATAAAAAAAATTAAAATTCTGAATAGCGGCTAAAAGGCTGCCCTCACGCTCACTTGAAGGGTTACTGTAGGCGTTGACAATGTAGAGAAGAATGTGGGTGAAAAGTGTTGCCGCCAGCTTCTCTTCCATTTTTCGGTGTATTTTACAGCGAAGCTGTTTAGCCTTTCGCTGGTCTGAAAATTTCGAGTCGTAAACAAAAACCCAGGCAGGACCCAGCATTTATCGCCCGAGACGCCGGGCGTATGTTCCAGGCTAACCAGGCGTGCAGCATTGAGCTCAGTATTCGTGTAAAGAAAAAAACCACTAAAACAAGCATCGATACGGCATGACGGATGATAAGGCGCCGGTGAACAATAAGCACTCCCCTCCCCCAATGTGTTCTGGTAAAGATTAGGGGAGGCGGTTGACGTTATTTGAGGGCTAGCGCATGCGTCGGGCTAGGCAGGGCGCAGCAGTTCTCACCCAAAACGCCGAGTGCATGCGGCAGGACCCAGCATCTTCCGCCCCGAGTGCAGGCGTCAAATCCACAGAGAAAACCGGCAATGTTTCATCCCCTCCCCTATCAGCATGTGTACTGGTTTACAACCGCTGCGCTGGACATCCACTTTCGCAGGGCGGGATAGCGTCCATTTTTTTGAAGAAAGCTTTCTTAGTGGGACCAAGGGCGTCCTGTCAAAAAACTAACATAAGTATAAATTTTTAGAGAGAGATATCTTTGCGTTGTACTAGTTTACAAACTTCATACTCGGTTTGTTTCTACCTGAGATAACCCGCTCACGGATTGAGCTACTAAGCAGACCAATGGCTTAGAGCGTTCAAGCCATACTTTTTATGAAATGGAGAAGCTTTCGCCATGCCACGATGTAATCGATTATTTCTTCTCGCAACAAGCAGGAGTTGTGGTCGTGATTTGGGTGCTGGAAAGCCGAAGTGGCGCGTGCAGAAGAGATTTTGCTTTTTCCACGCTAGAGTGGACAGTTTTGCACAGACACTGATCGCATAGTTGATTCGTTGATTTTTGCTTACCTAATTTCTGATACTCTCCTGCGTTTGCTTTATCATTTTTTTCTTACTCCCCTATTTGTTATAGTGATTTCTCTGCTCGATTACATACGTAGAGAAGGGTAGTGAGCTATACGTTCTGTGAATATTAGCTGACGTTAAATGCTGCTGACACAGTGTGTGGAGGATCTAAGGACGTCCGTCAGGCCGCCTGTGCCTTTAGTCCCAGTCTCCTGTCTCTAAGAAGAGACGTAAAGGTGTTTTCAAATCAATTCAGTACAACTAGTTTGTGCGTTTGGTAGGGTTGCCTGAAGTGTCCCAGAACCACTGTTGTTGCCATATTTATATATGTGGAAAAACTGAACTAACCGATACAAAAAACAACTCTTGAAATATTTTTCGTCAAAATGTTACAACACAAAAAAAATCAGAGCTTCCTAGATATCGTGTCGCACAGACAATTTATTTATTTACCTATTTCAGATTTTCGGACGCCTTGGAAAATTGCTAAAGTCTACCGGGCGCTGCAGCGGCGGCGTGTGCCTCTGGGACGACCGGTATAGCGAATCCGATTCGGAAAGGATCTGCGGCGTGATGCTGTCGGGCGAAGGAAAGATTGTTATCACAAAGAAGAAGCGGAAAGGTAAAGTAACTTTAAAACAAAACATTTACGAAGTTGTGCCGATGTACCCGATGGGGACACCAACCAGTGTCTGTTACTTGGAATCAAAAGTAATTATAGGAATATTCACTGAACGAAGGTAGCGGTAGTTATTTCCTACCCACAGAATATTTGGGTATTATAGTTAGTAGAGTAAAGAAATTTAACCAAGAGGCACAATCCTTTTAAAATGTTGAGTATCATAAAGAGTAACACTTAGCATTGAAAACATGGCATAGTGCAGAGGAGGCGATTACGTACGAGGAGAAAGTCCACGGTACGATAACAATCAACACTCTCTTCAGTAGAGGGGAGGTGCAAAAGTAGCAAGCTTACCTAAAACGATCCCTTTACACTGCTTCTAAAAAGTAGTCTGTTTTAATTTGAGCTCGGTAGGTTAAGTCATTTTTCTTATCATGCAACCATTGATTATTTCAATTACAGCTCGTACTATTTTAATCATTACAGGAATAACTAGCCAAAAAATAATAACTGCTAAGGTTTCAAACAGGCACTATAATGACCAGAGCAGGGAATTATTAGGACTGAGAGAAAAAGTATTTTTGTTAAACACAACGGGGAGGAAATCAAACTCCGGACAAAGAGCCGCCCTTTTATCAACTGTGAATTGAAACGCAAATGCTTTTAATTGGACGCTGCTGAGTGCTCTTTTCTATTTTGCGACTAATTGGGTACGCTAATAATGCCTTTTTAAACTATGTTGTTAAAACATGCGTTATACATGAACCACATAATGGCCCGCGGACGGCACACAAAATAGCCGACTGATAAACGAATACAAATAGCGTATGTGAATGCTCGCAACAACGCCAGTTATTAGGGGAGCTCGTACGGCACAAAGTATTAAAGGGAGTAAAAAGAAGATGAGGTGTTTATTGCGTTGAGTCAGATTGAAACAAGAGTCCCTCAGAATGCACGACAAGTGTAAAGACCATGGATAACCACTTTACTTGTCTCCCAAATGCTATTTGTTGCAGAAAAGGCAATGTAGGAAATGATATTTACTACAAATCTTGCAACAGTTGGCACACATTACAGGTTGGTGAATACCACCAAGCTCCGAAGACAACAAGTTGAGACATACTGAGCATTTATATACCTATTTGGCTTAAACTGGTTGTTTTGTACAATAGTTAAAAGTAAACATCTAATAGGCAGGGGATATCACTGAAGGCGGGAGTCATTCTGGTCGCAGACATCTTTAGTTGAATAAATACTTGGCAAAAGTGTGTTCTCCAAGAAATAATCGCAATTCATGCGTAGATGTCACCTTCATTCACCCGCAACGCATTAGAAAAAAAAACGATCCCATGGCACATCATCGTTCCCAGGCGCTACAAGATGCCTTACACTATGTGGAGTCAAGTAAAATTCCGTCTTCAGAGTTCTTAGGAGGAAATCTCAGAGCGCCATGGCATCGTTATAATTTGTGCAGCAGTGCTCAATTGTTTTCAGCTCCATCGCACAGCCGGCAGTTTACCAAATACACAAAAAAGTTCCGTTACTGCAGCCACATCCACCGGAAAATATTCGGTATGTAGTTCTAGGAAGAACGTCTTTGTGGACGACGAAATCGGCATTTTAGGGACACAAAGCGGAGCATGTTATCCTAGCCAGCTAGAATAAGCACTGCTATACTATGGTGCTAGGAAGAGCATGGCAATTAAGTCGTTGTTGATTTTAGTACAAGCTATGTAGAACTTATAATCTGGTCAGAAATGACAGAACCACAAAAAACCGTATTGATCTTACACTTCATACATAAAACGTCGCAAACAAGTTATCAGTGGAAAGTATAAATACACAAGGTCAGACGAATGGCAGAAAGCGAACAGCAGGGTCCATTGAGCCCCTAAAATGAGGAACGTGCACGTATGTGAAGCCCAAACCGTTCGGTTAAGCTTAGCTTGCCAGCACAGGCTGGAAAAAAGGGTTATAACACCTTATTGGCTCTATGGAAGACGACCACAGAAGTGCTGTGATGCCTTGTCACATGGCTTGGCCCTACCAATCATCGACATGTTATTTGCCACAAAAACTTGGGAGTAACGACAAAAGGACTAAGTGCGCCCCCTTTTATAACGGGCGCTATGTTGGTGGGAGTCCACCAGAACACTGAGATATTTAGAAACTGAACAGGTCCATTGAGTTCCGAAATAATAAGTTGGTTGGATTGCCCGTAAGCCGAACCAAAATCCAGAGCTCCTGAAAAGGCATGGCTTTAATACCAGAAAATTACCCGAACTTGCTTGTCATAGAACAAATGTATCGATAATTGGTTTATCTGCACAGAAAAAGGCCAAGTCGTCAGCATGCAAAGTAATCTAGGTTTGGTACTGACCAAAGAAAACCCATGTATTTTGCTGCATTGGCGGACACTGCGACATAAAGGCTTTAACTAGAGCTTAAAAAGTACATAGCCTGTAACCTTGCTTTAGAGAGGCATGTACAGCCACAAGCTTTGAAAGCTGACAATTATTCTTTAGGAGGGTTGAGCAGCTACTGTAACAGCGAAGTACTCGCTTCAAAAGGACCGAAACGATGTCAGAACGCTTCAGTAAAGAAAACGAAAATTGGTCGCAGACGCACTCGAGCGCCTTAAAAAGATGCGTGTGTAGTAACTCTAGCTGCCCATAGGAATTATTGCAGAACTGAAGGCTGTTCCAGGAATGTGTAATTTTGTCTGTATTGAACTAGCGCGCACTCCACACGCTTGATTATCCCCGATAACAAAAGAAACCACAAACTGCAGACGATTAGATAATATCGCGCACTCCACACGCTTGATTATCCCCGATAACAAAAGAAACCACAAACTGCAGACGATTAGATAATATCTTTCCAGATTTCTTGTAGGACATTCGTCAAAGTGATTGGTTCTTAGGTATCCGCAGACCGTAGTTTTTGTCGGTCTTTATTTTAGGGAATTAGTAATATATGGCTTTAGCTGAGTGAGGGGAAGAGAATGTACATCTAGACAACAATCAAAAGCTCCAACCAGCATTCAGCAAAACAGAGACTTAAAAGACCTAAAATACTCTTCTGACAGTTTATCAGCGTCAAGGGCTTGGAGACAGGACCCCTGGCCCTGTCTCCTGGCCCTTCTCCGCAGTCTACCAAGGACCCCTGGCCTAGGTGGACTGCGGTTCTATCACCACTAAGGTAACAAGGCCACTCTTAATGGAGTTGTCTTTTAATAAATACATGAGCATTATACCTACACAACAACATTTTATGTGAGTATAAAACCAGGCTCCCGCTATAGCGTATATGGATAACTAACGCGGGTGATTGGCTGAGCTTCTGAGATAGAGTAATCGAAAGAAAAGGAGAACGCCACCTGGGAAAATATGCGATTGCGATAAGGAGATACATGCGCACCATTGGCCATGAGCAACGTAGGCACGCCGTCATTAACGTGGATAAAGTTAACGCGCCGGCTTCTATGCGGCACTTGCTTTACATATTTCATCAGTTTTGTTCATACGGAGATAAAGACGGAATTTTCTACATCAACAGCAGCTGTTAAATGTTATCACACAATTCTGTCGTACTGGTTTCTCAATTAAATGTCAATGCTTTCGAATTCACTATATCGTAAGCGGTGCTTAATAGTCGTATATGGTTTTTTGTTTGCTGCGCTAGCTTGATGTCGGTCCACCGGAATATTTTGGCCGATATTGTTGGAAATACTGGTACCCTGTCGATGGGCCTGGCTATGCGGTTACTTTCACAGGCTTCAAGTGCGAAAGAAATAAAAGGACAACCGGGCCAAAAAACTGGCGTCGGCGCCCGGAAGTCGTGAAACATCATTTGGAAGCGTGTCACACCGCGAGAATAAAGAATCCAGCCTCGACATGTTTCAGTCCGCGCCAGTGCACTGAAGACGGTTATTTGGAGTGCAAGAACATGACCAAACGAGGAAAAACAGAGGGCACGAAATTCGCTGCCATGGTCAACACTCTCATTGCGTAGGAGGCGGATCGAAGCTATGCGAAAGCGTTAGGGCGCATGGTAAAGTTTTCTCGCAGGTACGTTATTACGAAGCCGCGTGACAAAGCGAGGTGGAAGCAAAGCGTCCCGGTCGTTGAATTGCATATTCACTTTTTCCTCGTACAGAAACAAGAAGTGCTTAAGTGATCTGGTACATCAATAATGAGTGATTTATCGCTGTCGCATTACAGGGCCTTGGCGGCAGAAAAAGAGGGTTAGAAAAAAAATGAAAACTGACACTTCACTGGAAGTTACGTTGGGGGCACAAAGTGAGAAAATGAATCCCCCTGTCTTAGCAAGCCAGTACGGAAGGCAGAATTCAAATCAGCGACAATTTTTTTCATTTATGACCAACGGTACGCTGTCCTTCATAGTTGTTGGTCAATCGAACTCCTCTGTAGGTACCTTGTGGGGGTATGCGGAGCACAGATAGGGTGATACTGACTGTCTGGTCTTCAATGCAGCAGATGACGTATAAATCTTTCTAGAAAGAATATTTGACCGCTTTCCCATGCTTAAGAAAACACCCACACCACAACAACTACATCAATATTATAACATGGAGGCAGGACAGGGGTTACAGGAGCCGCGATTAAGAATGATGAGCGACCAATTTACATTATTTACAAGGTGGACATTAGAATCCCCCCGCGCAACGTATGCGCCACTCCCTTAGTCATCGGCGTTGACCGTCTTGGCTCATTTTAGTGTGGGGTATTGTCACCATATGAATCCCGTGATAATACGTATCACGCCTATGTTTGCCGGCATTAGCTTGGACGGTTTTAAACGAGCAAGAATTTCATGGACTCCACCATAAAACAGCGTGACCATCTGCAGCGCTTTCTGTGTTGGACGTTCGCCGTGTACTAGGTTGCTAATATTAAAAGGCCCTGGGCATATTATATGTTCATACAGGAATGCTTTTATTTCGACTAACGTGAATCCCCAGTAACGCATTTATGTATAGCGGTAAGACTGACTCTACAGGGCCTTCGTGTAAAGCGCTACATGTGATTTGTTTTATGGAGATAGTATAACTATGGACACGTAGCCTTCATATTTCACATAACACGGCTTAGCGATGTCATGTATAAAGTTGTGATGCCAACTGTAACGATTTGGCTCTTTTTATGGTACATGGGGTTTTTAGAGGTAGTTAGCAAATAGCGGCAGAGACTTTATACTTCCAGGTAAGACATTTTATAAGGCCTCTCGACACGGCTTCCCAGCAGGATATTTTTGTCTTCGTAGCTGGCTATAAAGGGTTTCTCGTAGACCAGAGCGCTCGCGCATATATACTGCATACATTGAAATACCGTAAAAATAGGCATTATGACAAAGGCCATTTTTCCGCTGGAACTTTTATTAAAATTCTGAGTTTGTAAAAGATTTTGCTTTCTAGGACATGCTAACCCGCAATTTATTCTAGTTATGAAAGCTCCTAATAATTTTGCACAGCAACTACATTCACTCAAGTGAAAATGCGAGGGTAAACAGGCATGACGCAAAATAACTGAAAAAAAAACATGCACCTTCATAGGTACCCAAACCTAAATTAAAAACAAAGCGGCACAATAAAAAATGCGAAGCTGGCCACAAAATCTGCCGGCTGAGGTGAGCGCAAGGGTTTCTGCTCACTCGGTTCCTTTGGCGCTATAAATACAGATAGACGTACTTCATAGCCGACACCATAGAAGTGCGGTTGCATTGACGTAGTAGTGCTGATGTAGTAAAAATTACAAAAAGCCCTCATAAGGAACATAAGAGGAGGTGGCATAGCAACAGCTAGCGCATTATCAACGATTGCGCAGCATCAAAAAATGAACGAAGCTCACAGTAACGCGTAAGACGTGAAAGTAGTGAAGCTGTAAGCATCCTTCATGAGCATCATGACGGTTTAAGTCCACGATTGCAGCCGACTTGCCCGTTCGCGGCTGCAACGACTTTTGCTTCATCTTTGTTGGTATAAGTGAGAGCTTCCTTCATTTTTGCAAGTTATAATCATTGGTCATTAAACGTTGCGCGTGCATTAGCAAGTTTCCCCACTCACGGTTGAACCAACCGTCGGCTCCTGTTACCGACAGACGTTTCCGCTGCTGACGAATGGTATTGACTGGACGTTGCCGGTACCGCTCATGCACCTTCACCCGGTTGCGTTCATCGGATAGTGCACTTTAGGCCCACCGACATCTCTGGGCAGCATTCTCTGTGGCCACGTTGTGTCCGTGTTGGCTCTTTGGACTCGTTTCTGTTCTCGATCGCCAGCGCGACGAGCCTCGAGGGTAGCGGCCTGCTAATTGGGCGCGCAAACGACCGGTGGGTAACCCATCCCTGCGTCTCAGCCTGCGCACTTCTAGCACGCATGCGAACGATGAAAGCACAGCCCTATACTGAGATCAGAGTCATCGAGTGACGCCCAGTGTGATTGCGATAGCGAAAGTCTTGTCATGATTACGCTGGAGTTTTTTGGCCAATATGGGCCTATCTCTCTAAGTGGGAATGTTGGCCTATCTCTCTAAGTGGGTACGGCCGGGCGGTCGGCGCGAGGCACGAGCGCACGTGCGCGCGCCCACGGGCGCTTTTCTGGGTTTTGTTAACTGCCGGCCGGTCGCCGAGAGGCCCGTGTTCACGTGCGCGCGCTAGGCAATTTCTTGGTATTTTCAACGGCGGACACAAAAAATTACAATTTGCTAAACAGCTTTCCTCTTAAAAAACTCCGTGATTCTTGCGATAGCAGAAAATTCCTTCACGATAGGTGTGGCTCTGAAACAGCAGGCATTACATAGGCGAATGCTTGCATACCTGCTTACATAGGCGAATGGCTTGCAGCAATGTTTGTTTCTGTGCGAAAATAAATATAGTTTGCAGGTTAACACAAAGGGTGCTAAAAGAACAAAAGGAAACGAAAAAAATCTGAACAATTAAGCAGACAAAACCTTTCCTGCTCTTAACGTAGTGGTCTGTTTAAAAGAAAAATTTGCATTCATCGTTAGAAGCACCACTTCGCGACAGCCAATAGCGAGCATAATATGTGAACACCTTGAAGGTACTTTTGGCTTTCAGATTAATTTCTTGCTAAAGAAGTTTCTTTTTTATGGGGGATTACACGACTGGGCTGTCGCGCTATGAAGATGCGACCCTGATGTCCAATTTCCAGTAAGACAACAAGCATTCGTACAAGGAAATTGAGCTGCTCCGTTTTTTCTGCAGGTCATATGGGCACCGTCTTTTCTTTAAAGCAAAATAATTACAGGAAATAGGTGCTACTTCGACATACGAGGGGATTCGATTGCAACTGCCTGGTGGCAGTTGAATGTTATGGGCTGAGAAAAGGTAATTTTTGAGAAAAGACGACAATATGGTATTTTTGCTGAGAATAACTTTTTGATGATCATAGAAGCATACCGGAGGAAAAAAAACTAACACGCTCACTTGAAGCGTCTCTCTTTCTTGCAGCGAGTTCTGTGTCCTTACTCAAATACCTGCAGTAAACGTTTTCAAAGAATAACCACAAAGCATTAAAACGCATGTAGTGACTTTTTTTCATTTCGGGTAAAGCATGGAAACCAGTACAATTTCTGCCATTTAGGTCTTCGAAAGTTGATTGACTGCTATGTAGTGTGTTCACGACAAGCACGCGTGAGTGTCAAGTGTAAGTATTCAAGACAAACGTCTGTTTCATCGAGTAGGTAGCCATAGACATGTAAATGTAAAATTAAAAACACGATCGCCGCATTGTTTCAGTTGTGCCAAACATTGAAAATAGGTTATCACTTCGATGTGATAGTATTTTACATGATTAAAAAGCAATCACGTGACTGGTGTTTATTTTGTTTACTGCAGGGAATGTTGCCGTGAAAAACGCGACCGTTCACCTTCCAACAAAGAAAAGCGGTAGGTCATCTATGAAGACAGTGCCTACAACTGCCATTAAGAGCTCTTTTAATGCGGCCAAAAGAAGCTCTTTACAACTCACAAGACACGAAGGATCACCCAAACACTCAAGCAGAAAAATACTTCCCGTTGGCTCGAAAACCGGACATTCTAGTCAGGCAACACCGCGGCATCAAAAAGTTCGCGAAAGCATCGACAAACTTCTTCCGAGTAAAAGTACCAAAACCAAGAAAAGTACATCGGGGAAGAAATACAGTATCACGGAACCTACAAATAAGAAGGCGGCTTTTACTATCACTAAGGCCACGACACTCCTCGGGAC
The DNA here is from genome assembly GCA_013339765.2 of Haemaphysalis longicornis. Classification (NCBI taxonomy): domain Eukaryota; kingdom Metazoa; phylum Arthropoda; class Arachnida; order Ixodida; family Ixodidae; genus Haemaphysalis; species Haemaphysalis longicornis. Next base: position 101,091,586 of record CM023453.1, on the reverse strand, counting down.
TACTTCAAGCAAGTCCCAAAAAAGCACCGAAGTTCCGTACGAAAAGTCGACAACCACCGCTATAAAGAGAGCCTCGAAGCTAACTCATACTACAGTAAAGACGCCCAATAGAAATGTTTCCGTGAGTGCCAGATTGACTCATCCTAGCATAATTAAATCACATAACAAAAAGACCAGTACAGGGCACGGCGGTTTGGCGGCTAGCCTAACGTCCATCGTGCGGCCACATCCAATAACTGGCAAAATTAAAACCCATCGTCAGAATGAAGAAAATGTAACAGCAGTTGCTATACCCGAAGGAATAATTGCTCATACTACAAAAAGTAAAACCAGGAACGCACAAGACATTAAAAATTATACGCGTCGTTTTAAGGACACATATAGCACTCCAAACAGTGCTCCGGTTAGAAGCAAAATTTATTACTATTTCTCCTAAGCCACGTCAAAAAATATTCACCAATATTAGGCCAAAACAACTCCAGCTTTCAAAGACTCCACTAAGTCGTAATAAAGGTCGGAATAAGGCTGCAGGCGCGACGGAAGCATCGAAAAAGTATAACGAGGTTTTAAAACATACCAAGTATTTAAGGAAAAGTCCCGATAATGGCAGCATTATTGATAACGGCGCGACAACCAGCTCTGTTAGAGAAAGCTTTGGCTCGGAAGAAGGCTGGGGGAAACTGTTTGAAAATAATACTGGCGGATCTGAGAAGATCAATGTGCCTAAAACCATGTTAAAGTCTGAGCAACCGAACCTTCATGGGGTGAGCAAAAACGAAAGTCCAGACTCTACCAGCAATATTGCAAATAAAGAACACCAACTAGAACATTTGAAGTCACAAAACAGCAATCTGTCCTACGAAATTCAGACTGAAAATCAGAATGTGCATTATGTCACAGCAGAGGAAACGGCAATTTCAACAATAAACGCTGCAGTCGGTGTAAAAGCCAAGGTTAGGACCTCGCATGCGAAACAAAAAACCATTGAACCTAAAACCACCGCTGCAGAGCATAAAGGTGCCAGGGCTAGAATAGCTGGAAAGCAAAACTTTTTGCCAGACACATCTCTGGCAGCCATTACACATCTTCAACGCCTGCGTGCTGCCGACAATAACAGGACAAAAAACACAAACAGTCACCAGCAAAACGGGACTGCAATCACCACAAATGCATCCAAAATGCACCAAGACGAGACAACTGCGGCTGTAAGTCAATAAAGAAGTATCCCGACCCCACAAAAAGACAGCCGTTTCACAGAGCAATGCAACAGCCATGACGAGGGTCAAGCGTCCTGAAGTGACAGATATAAAAAACAAAAATTATAGCAATATTTGGCGACCCAAGACTGGGACACTCACCTTGATGGAACATATAAAGCCTCACGGCATTGCGTCTGAGAATCAAAAACAACCTCTTCGTGACAACAGCGAAAGAATCCAAACACCCTTATCATCAAAAATTTCGAAGCCAAATACTTTGAAGGCCATAAAACACAAGTTTTCAAACACTGGTGAAAACGAAGGAAAAAGTAGACCTTTGCACTCCCGAAGTGGAAACATTTCCTATGAAATGGAGACAGCTGAACACGGAATAAACTACGTAACAATAGAAGAAACTACTATTACCACGACAGAAACAAAAGAAGGCAAAAACAACACGGAGGCCAAAGTTAAAAAGTTAGAAACCGCGGAACCTAAGACGACGGCGGCCGACCAACCTGAAGGTATTTCGGGGAACACTACCAATAAAACAAATATTGTTTATTATAGGCATACACAACCACATCACGAACTTCACGTAACCTACAACGAACCTAAACTTGACCAATCAAAAACAACGTTGACGAATTCAGCTAATCGCATTCATCAGCTCGAAAAATCAACAGTCAAATCTAAAACTGCTGTCCTGCATCCAAACTGAAACTGCGGAGAAAAACAAAGCTGCCCCTCTTCCCCCCAAAAGAGACCTAATCAGAAGCCTAGAGCAAAGTATTTCGACAACCTCTGCAGGCGTAAGGACATTACAACACCAAGAGATCATAACACCAAAATACGAATCGAAAACTGCTGTCGTACAGCCAAATAAACCTCGGTGGGTCCACAAATTTAAGGTAGATAATACAACAATCCGGGAATTTGAAAAAGTAAGAACACACACTGAAAAACCCAGCCATAAAGACAATTCAGAGGAGAGAAACAAAACTGTTCTCAGTTCCCTCGCAAACAAACCTATTCACAAACCTTGAGCAAGATATTACGACGACTCCTATAAAGGACAACGCAGAAAATTACGAAGAAATCGTCATAACGAAAAACGAAACACAAACTGCCATTGTGCCTCCAAATACAGCTACGCGGGACCAACAAACTGGAGTGGATAACACAACAATGGTATTTGAAAACAAGACAACAGAAACTAAAATGACGAAGTATAGAAATATTTCAGAGGAGATACACAAAAACGTCCTCGTTCCCCTGAACACAAACCTTATAAAAAATCATGAGCAAAATATAACGAATACTCCTATAAGGCATAACGCAGTACAACATGAAGAGATCATCATCACAAAAAACAAACCGAGAACTCCTCTTGTGCACCTATCTAACGCACCGTTAGTCCGAGAACTTAGAATAGATGACACAATTGCGTCATTCGACAACAAAACAACGCAACATGGAATAACAAAACATAAACAAATTACACAAGAGAAACACAAAACTACCTTAATTCCACGGAAAACGAGCTTAATCACAAAAATAAGGCAAAATATTGCTTCTACTCGTATGAGGAAAGCCGCAGTACAACATGAAGAGAGCATCATCAAGAAAAACGAATCGCAAACTCCTCTCGTGTCTCTAAATAAAGCTCTGCCGGTCCAACAATCTAGAGTGAATAACTCAACAATTGTGTCGTTTGAAACCAACAACAAAACAGAAACAACCAACCATACAAACATTCCAGACGAGAATCACAAAACTGTCATGGTTCGCCAGAAAATAAGCCTAATCAAAAATTGTGAGCCCAATATTACGACTACTCCTATAAGTGAAGTAGGAGTACAACATGAACATGTCATTATAACGGAAAACGAATCGCGAATCCCTCTCGTGTCTCCAACTAAAGATCCGCCGGTTCAACAAACTAGAGTGAAGAACACAACTGTGTCGTTCGAAAACAAAAAAGGAAATGAAATAACTACCCGCAAAAGCACTTCAGAGCAGACACACAAAACTGTCCTCGTTCCACAGCAAACAAGCTTAGTCAGAAATGCTGAGCACAATATCAAGACTACTCCTACAAGTGAAGCCGTAGTACAACAAGAAGAGGTCATCATCACGAAAAATAAATCGCAAACACCTAACGTGCCTCTAACTAGATATCCGCCGGTCCAACTAACTAAAGTGGATAACGCAACAACTGTGTCGTTTAAAAACAGAACAACACAAACTAAAAAAAACAAGCATGAAAATATTTCAAAGAAGGGATACAACACAGTCCTCGTTCCAAATAAAACAAGCCTAACCACAAACATTAAGCGAAATATTAAGACTACTCCTATAAGTGAAGCTGCAGCACAAGAAGAGATCATCATCATGAAGCCCGAGTCGCAAACTAACCTCGTGCCTGAACCTAAAGCACTGCAGTCCAAACAAACTAGAGTGAATGGCACAACGATTGTGTTATTCGAAAACAAAACAGAAATGAAATACCCATCCACAAAAACATTTCCGAGGTGACACACAAAACTGTACTCGTTCCACAAAAAACAAGCCTGATAAGAAATTTAGAGCACAGTATTATGACTAACCCTATAAGTGAAGCCACAGAACATGAAGAGATCATCACGACAAACGAATCGCAAATTCATCTCGTCCATCTAATTAAAACTCCGTCAGTCCAACAAACTAAAGTGAATAAAACAACAATTGCGTCATTCGAAAATAAAACAGGAAACGGAATAACCATCTATCAGAATATTTCAGAGAAGAGACACAAAACTGTCCTTGTTCCAAACAAAACAGCTCTAATCACAAATCTTGAGAGCAATATTACGACTACTCCTACAAGTAAAGCTGCAGTAGAACATGAGATCATCACCATAAAAAAGGAATCGCGAACTCCTGTCCTGCCTAAAACTATAGCTCCAAAGGTCCAGCAAAGTAGAGTGAATGACACAACAATTGTGTCCTTCAAAAACAAAACAGAAAATAACATCATCATTCACAAAAACACTTCGGAGGAAACACACAGAACAGTCACCGTTCCACAGAATACAAGCCTTATCACGAACCTAGAGCACACTATTACTACACCTATACCTGAAGCCGCAATACACGATGAAGAGCTCATCATCACGAGAAAGAAATTGCAAACTTCTCTAGTGCCTGTAACTAATACTCCGCCGTTCCAACAAACTAGAGTCCATAACACAGCAATTCTGTCGTTTGAAAACAAAACAACCGGAACTGAAATACGCAACCACCAAAAAAATATTTCAAATGAGAGACAGAACACTGTCCTAGTTCCACAGAATACAAGCCTAACCGCAGGCATTCATCGCAATATTACGACTACTCCTATAAGTGAAGCTACAGTGGAAGAAGAGGTCATCATCACGAAACACGAATCGCAAACTACTCTGGAGCCCTAACTAAAGCTCCGCCGGTCCAACAAACTAGAGTGGATAACACAACAATTGAATCATTTGAAAACAAAACAACAGAAACTGAAATAAACAACCATAAAAATATTTCACAGGAGACACACAAAACTGTCCTCGTTCCACAGAATACAAGCATAATCACAAATCTAGAGAACAATATTACTACTCCTATAACTGAAACCGCAATACATCATGAAGAGATCATCATCACGAAAAACGAATCGCAAACTTCTCTGGTGCCTCTAACTAAAGCTCCGCCGGTCCAACAAACTAGAGTGGATAACACAACAATTGAATCATTTGAAAACAAAACAACAGAAACTGAAATAAACAACCATAAAAATATTTCACAGGAGACACACAAAACTGTCCTCGTTCCACAGAATACAAGCATAATCACAAATCTAGAGAACAATATTACTACTCCTATAACTGAAACCGCAATACATCATGAAGAGATCATCATCACGAAAAACGAATCGCAAACTCCTGTGGTGCCTCTAACTAAAGCTCCGCCGGTCCAACAAACTAGAGTGGATAACACAACAATTGAATCATTTGAAAACAAAACAACAGAAACTGAAATAAACACACCATAAAAATATTTCACAGGAGACACACAAAACTGTCCTCGTGCCACAGAATACAAGCATAATCACAAATCTAGAGAACAATATTACTACTCCTATAACTAAAGCCGCAAAAATCATGAAGAGATCATCATCACGAAAAACGAATCGCAAACTTCTGTGGTGCCTCCAACTAAAGCTCCGCTGGTCCAACAAACTAGAGTAGATAACACAACAATTGAATCATTTGAAAACAAAACAACAGAAACTGAAATAAACAACCATAAAAATATTTCACAGGAGACACACAAAACTGTCCTCGTTCCACAGAATACAAGCATAATCACAAATCTAGAGAACAATATTACTACTCCTATAACTGAAACCGCAATACAACATGAAGAGATCATCATCAGGAAAAACGAATCTCAAACTCTTCTGGTGCCTCAACTAAGCTCCGCCGGTCCAACAAACTAGAGTGCATAACATCAACATTGAGTCATTTGAAAGAAACAAACAACAGAAACTGAAATAAACAATCATAAAAACATTTCCAGGAGACAGAGAAAACTGTCCTCGTTCCACAGAATACAAGCGTAACGACAACTCTAGAGCACAATATTCTACTCCTATAACTGAAGCCGCAATGCAATCATGACGAGATCATCATCACGAAAAAACGAATTCGCAAACTACTCTGTGCCTCTACTAAAGCTCCGCGTCCAACAAACTAGAGTAGATAACACAACAGTTGAATCATTTGAAAACAAAACAACAGAGACTGAAATCAAACAATCAATAAAAACATTTCACAGGAGACAGAGAACACTGTCCTCGTTCCACAGATAGCAAGCGTAACGACAAATCTAGAGCACAATATTTCTACTCCTATAACTGAAGCCGACATGCAAGATGAAGAGATCATCATCAGAAAAACGAATCGCAAACTACTACTGGTGGCCCTTAACTAAGGCTCCGCCGGTCCAACAAACTAGAGTGGGATTACACAACAATTGAGTCATTTGAAAACAAACAACAGAAACTGAAATAAACATCATAAAAACATTTCACAGGAGACAGAGAAACTGTCCTCGTTCCACAGAATACAAGCGTAACGACAAATCTAGAGCAACAATATTTCTACTGCCTATAACTAAAGCCGCAACGCATCATAAAGAGATCATCATGCACGAAAAACGAATCGCAACTACTCTGGTGCCCTTAAACTAAAGCTCCTGCCGGTCCAACAAACTAGAGTGGATAACACAACAATTGAGTCATTTGAAACAAAACACAGAAACTGAAAATAAAACAATCATAAAACATTTCACAGAGACAGAGAAACTGTCCTCGTTCACAGAATACAAGCGTAACGACAAATCTAGAGCACAATATTTCTACTACTATACTAAAGCCGCAAGCATCATGAAGAGATCATCATCACGAAAAACGAATCGCAAACTCTCTGGTGCCTTAACTAAAGCTCCGCCGGTCCAACAAACTAGAGTGGATAACACAACAATTGAATCATTTGAAAACAAAACAACAGAAACTGAAATAAACAACCGTAAAATATTTCACAGGAGACACACAAAACTGTCCTCGTTCCACAGAATACAAGCATAATCACAAATCTAGAGAACAATATTACTACTCCTATAACTGAAACCGCAATGCAACATGAAGAGATCATCATCAGGAAAAACGAATCTCAAACTCTGTGGTGCCTCTAACTAAAGCTCCGCTGGTCCAACAAACTAGAGTAGATAACACAACAATTGAGTCATTTGAAAACAAAACAACAGAAACTGAAATAAACATCATAAAAATATTTCACAGGAGACACACAAAACTGTCCTCGTTCCACAGAATACAAGCATAATCACAAATCTAGAGAACAATATTACTACTCCTATAACTGAAACCGCAATACATCATGAAGAGATCATCATCACGAAAAACGAATCGCAAACTTCTGTGGTGCCTCTAACTAAAGCTCCGCTGGTCCAACAAACTAGAGTAGATAACACAACAATTGAATCATTTGAAAACAAAACAACAGAAACTGAAATAACAACCATAAAAAATTTCACAGGAGACAGACAGAAACTGTCCTCGTTCCACAGAATACAAGCTAACGACAAATCTAGAGCAATATTACTACTCCTATAACTGAAACCGCAATACACATGAAGAGATCATCATCACGAAAAACGAATCGCAAACTCCTGTGGTGCCTCTAACTAAAGCTCCGCTGGTCCAACAAACTAGAGTAGATAACACAACAATTGAATCATTTGAAAACAAAACAACAGAAACTGAAATAAACATCATAAAAATATTTCACAGGAGACAGAGAAAACTGTCCTCGTTCCACAGAATACAAGCGTAACGACAAATCTAGAGCACAATATTTCTACTCCTATAACTAAGCCGCACAATGCATCATGAAGAGATCATCATCACGAAAAACGAATCGCAAACTAGTCTGGTGCCCTTAACTAAAGCTCCGACGGTCTGCACAAACTAGAGTGGATAACACAACAATGAGTCATTTGAAAACAAAACAACAGAAACTGAAATAAACACTCATAATACCATTTCACAGGAGACAGAGAAAACTGTCCTCGTTAGAGATAATACAACCCTAACAACAAATCTAGAGCACAATATTTCTACTCCTATAACTGAAGCCGCAAGGCATCACGAAGAGATCATCATCATGAAAAACGAATCGAAAACTACTCTGGTGCCCTTAACTAAAGCTCCGCCGGTCCAAAAAACTAGAGTGGAAAACACAACAATTGAGTCATTTGAAAACAAAACAACAGAAACTGAAATAAACAATCATAAAAACATTTCACAGGAGACAGAGAAAACTGTCCTCGTTCCACAGAATACAAGCGTAACGACAACTCTAGAGCACAATATTTCTACTCCTATAACTAAAGCCGCAGCGCATTATGAAGAGATCATCACCATCAAAAACGAATCGCAAACTTCTCTGGTGCCCTCAACTAAAGCTCCGCCGGACCAACAAACTAGAGTGGATAACACAACAATTGAGTCAGTTGAAAACAAAACAACAGAAACTGAAATAAACAATCATAAAAACATTTCAGAGGAGACAGAGAAAACTGTCCTCGTTCCACAGAATACAAGCGTAACGACAACTCTAGAGCACAATATTTCTACTCCTATAACTGAAGCCGCTGCGCATTATGAAGAGATCATCACCATCAAAAACGAATCGCAAACTTTTCTGGTGCCCTCAACTAAAGCTCCGCCGGTCCAACAAACTAGAGTGCATAACCACAACAATTGAGTCAGTTGAAAACAAAACAACAGAAACTGAAATAAACAATCATAAAACATTTCAGAGGAGACAGAGAAAACTGTCCTCGTTCCACAGAATACAAAGCGTAACGACAACATCTAGAGCACAATATTTCTACTCCTATAACTGAAGCCGCAACGCATTATGACGAGATCATCACTCACAAAAACGAATCGCAAACTACTCTGGTGCCCTTAACCTAAAAGCTCCGCCGGTCCACAAACTAGAGTGGATAACACAATACAATTGAGTCATTTGAAACTAAAACAACAGAAACTGAAATAAACAATCATAAAAACATTTCACAGGAGACAGAGAAAACTGTCCTCGTTCACAGAATACAAGCGTAACGACAAATCTAGAGCACAATATTTGTACTCCTATAACTGAAGCCGCAGCGCATTATGAAGAGATCATCACTCACAAAACGAAATCGCAAACTACATCTGGTGCCCTTAACTAAAGCTCCGCCGGTCCACAAACTAGAGTGGATAACACAACAATTGAGTCATTTGAAAACAAAACAACAGAAACTGAAATAAACAATCATAAAAACATTTCACAGGAGACAGAGAAAACTGTCCTCGTTCCACAGAATACAAGCGTAACGACAAATCTAGAGCACAATATTTCTACTCCTATAACTAAAGCCGCAAGCATCATGAAGAGATCATCATCACGAAAAACGAATCGCAAACTCTCTGTGGTGCCCTCAACTAAAGCTCCGCCGGTCCAACAAACTAGAGTGGATAACGCAACAATTGAGTCATTTGAAAACAAAACAACAGAAACTGAAATAAACAATCATAAAAACATTTCACAGGAGACAGAGAAAACTGTCCTCGTTCCACAGAATACAAGCGTAACGACAAATCTAGAGCACAATATTTCTACTCCTATAACTGAAGCCACAATGCAATATGAAGAGATCATCATCACGAAAAACGAATCGCAAACTTCTCTGGTGCCCTCAACTAAAGCTCCGCCGGTCCAACAAACTAGAGTGGATAACACAACAATTGAGTCATTTGAAAACAAAACAACAGAAACTGAAATAAACAATCATAAAAACATTTCACAGGAGACAGAGAAAACTGTCCTCGTTCCACAGAATACAAGCGGTAACGACAAATCTAGAGCACAATATTTCTACTCCTATAACTAAAGCCGCAACGCATCATAAGAGATCATCATCACGAAAAACAAATCGCAACTACTCTGGTGCCCTTACTAAAGCTCCGCCGGTCCAACAAACTAGAGTGGATAACGCAACAATTGAGTCATTTGAAAACAAAACAACAGAAACTGAAATAAACAATCATAAAAACATTTCACAGGAGACAGAGAAAACTGTCCTCGTTCCTCAGAATACAAGCGTAACGACAACTCTAGAGCACAATATTTCTACTCCTATAACTGAAGCCACAATGCAATATAAAGAGATCATCACACACGAAAAACGAATCGCAAACTTCGCTCGGTGCCCTCAACTAAAGCTCCACCGGTCCAACAAACTAGAGTGGATAACACAACAATTGAGTCATTTGAAAACAAACAACACAAACTGAAATAAACATACATAAAAACATTTCACAGGAGACAGAGAAAACTGTCCTTCGTTCCACTGAATACAAACGTAACGACAAATCTAGACCACAATATTTCTACTCCTATAACTGAAGCCACAATGCATTATGAAGAGGTCATCACCACGAAAAACGAATCGCAAACTACTCGGGTGCCCTCAACTAAAGCTCCGCCGGTCCAACAAACTAGAGTGGATAACGCAACAATTGAGTCATTTGAAAACAAAACAACAGAAACTGAAATAAACAACCATAAAAACATTTCACATGAGACAGAGAAAACTGTCCTCGTTCCACTAGAATACAAGCGTAACGACAAATCTCGAGCACAATATTTCTACTCCTATAACTGAAGCCACCACTGCAATCATAAGAGATCATCACCACGAAAAACCAATCGCAAACTACTCGGGTGCCCTCAACTAAAGCTCCACCGGTCCAACAAACTAGAGTGGATAACACAACAATTGAGTTATTTGAAAACAAAACAACACAAACTGAAATAAACAACCATAAAAACATTTCACAGGAGACAGAGAAAACTGTCCTCGTTCCACAGAATACAAACGTAACGACAAATCTAGACCACAATATTTCTACTCCTATAACTGAAGCCGCAATACATCATGAAGAGATCAACATCACGAAAAACGAATCGCAAACTCTGTGGTGCCTCTAACTAAAGCTCCGCCGGTCCAACAAACTAGAGTGGATAACACAACAATTGAGTCATTTGAAAACAAAACAACAGAAACTGAAATAAACAATCATAAAAACATTTCACAGGAGACAGAGAAAACTGTCCTCGTTCCACAGAATACAAGCGTAACGACAAATCTAGAGCACAATATTTCTACTCCTATAACTGAAGCCGCAATGCATCATGAAGAGATCATCACCACGAAAAACGAATCGCAAACTTCTCTGGTGCCCTCAACTAAAGCTCCGCCGGTCCAACAAACTAGAGTGGATAACACAACAATTGAATCATTTGAAAACAAAACAACAGAAACTGAAATAAACAACCATAAAACATTTCACAGGAGACAGAGAAAACTGTCCTCGTTCCACAGAATACAAGCGTAACGACAAATCTAGAGCACAATATTTCTACTCCTATAACTGAAGCCACAATGCATTATGAAGAGATCATCACCACGAAAAACCAATCGCAAACTACTCTGGTGCCCTCAACTAAAGCTCCGCCGGTCCAACAAACTTAGAGTGGATAACAGCAACAATTGAGTCATTTGAAAACAAAACAACAGAAACTGAAATAAACAATCATAAAAACATTTCACAGGAGACAGAGAAAAGCTGTCCTCGTTCCACGAATACAAAGCGTAACGACAAATCTAGACACAATATTTCTACTCCTATAACTGAAGCCACAATGCATATGAAGAGATCATCACCACGAAAAAACGAATCGCAAACTTACTCTGGTGCCCGTAACTAAAGCTCCGCCGGTCCAAACAAACCAGAGTGGATAACAGCAACAATTGAGTCATTTTGAAAACAAAACAACAGAAACTGAAATAAACAACCATAAAAACATTTCACAGGAGACAGAGAAAACTGTCCTCGTTCCTCAGAATACAAGCGTAACGACAACTCTAGATCACAATATTTCTACTCCTATAACTGAAGCCACAATGCAATATGAAGAGATCATCACCACGAAAAACGAATCGCAAACTACTCTGGTGCCCTAACTAAAGCTCCGCCGGTCCAACAAACTAGAGTGGATAACACAACAATTGAGTCATTTGAAAACAAAACAACAGAAACTGAAATAAACAATCATAAAAACATTTTACAGGAGAGAGAGAAAACTGTCCTCGTTCCACAGAATACAAGCGTAACGACAAATCTAGAGCACAATATTTCTACTCCTATAACTAAAGCCGCAACGCATCATGAAGAGATCATCATCACGAAAAACGAATTGCAAACTACTCTGGTGCCCTTAACTAAAGCTCCGCCGGTCCAACAAACTAGAGTGGATAACACAACAATTGAGTCATTTGAAAACAAAACAACGAAGAACTGAAATAAACAATCATAAAACATTTCACAGGACAGAGAGGAAAACTGTCCTCGTTCCACAGAATACAAGTGTAACGACAAATCTAGAGCATAATATTTTTACTCCTGTAACTAAAGCCGCAACGCATCATGAAGAGATCATCATCACGAAAAACCGAATGCAAACTACTCTGGTGCCCTTAACTAAAGCTCCGCCGGTCCAACAACTAGAGTGGATAACACCACAATTGAGTGCATTTGAAAACAAAACAACAGAAACTGAAATAAAAATCATAAAACTATTTCACAGGAGACAGAGAAAACTGTCCTCGTTCCACAGAATACAAGGGTAACGACAAATCTAGAGCACAATATTTCTACTCCTATAAACTGAAGCCACCAATGCAATATAAGAGATCATCACCACGAAAAACCGAATCGCAAACTTACTCCGGTTGCCCTCAACTCAAGCTCCGCCGGTCCAACAAACTAGAGGGATAACGCAACAATTGAGTCATTTGAAAACAAAACAACAGAAACTGAAATAAACAATCATAAAACATTTCACAGGAGACAGAGAGAAAACTGTCCTCGTTCCACAGAATACAAGCGTAACGACAATCTAGAGCACAATATTTCTACTCCTATAACTGAAGCCACAATGCACTATGAAGAGATCAATCATCACGAAAAACGAATCGCAAACTTACTCCGGTGCCCTCAACTAAAGCTCCGCCGGTTCCAACAAACTAGAGTGGATAACACAACAATTGAGTCATTTGAAAACAAACAACAGAAACTGAAATAAACAATCATAAAAACATTTCACAGGAGACAGAGAAAACTGTCCTCGTTCCACAGAATACTAAGCGTAACGACAAATCTAGAGCACAATATTTCTACTCCTATAACTGAAGCTACAATGCATTATGAAGAGATCATCACACGAAAAACGAATCGCAAACTTCTCCGGTGCCCTCAACTAAAGCTCCGCTCGTCCAACAAACTAGAGTAGATAACACAACAATTGAATCATTTGAAAACAAAACAACAGAAAACTGAAATGAACAATCATAAAAAATTTCACAGGAGACAGAGAAAACTGTCCTCGTTCCATCAGAATACAAGCGTAACGACAACTCTAGAGCACAATATTTCTACTCCTCTAACTAAGCCGCAACGCATCATGAAGAGATCATCATCACGAAAAACGAATCGCAAACTACTCTGGTGCCCTTAACTAAGCTCCGCCTGGTTCCAACAACTAGAGTGGATAACACAACAATTGAATCATTTGAAAACAAAACTACAGAAACTGAAGTAAACCACCATGAAAATATTGCACAGGAGACACACAAAACTGTCCTCGTTCCACAGAATACAAGTAACGTAACGACAAATCTAGAGCACAATATTTCTACTGCCTATTACTAAAGCCGCAAGCATCATGAAGAGATCATCATCACCGAAAAACGAATCGCGAAACTACTCTGGTTGCCCTCAACTAAATCTCCGCCGGTTCCAACAACTAGGAGTGGATAACGCAACAATTGAGGCATTTGAAAACAAAACAACAGAAACTGGAAATAAACAATCATAAAAACATTTCACAGGAGACAGAGAAAACTGTCCTCGTTCCACAGAATACAAGCGTAACGACAAATCTAGAGCACAATATTTTCTACTCCTGTAACGTAAAGCCGCAACGCATCATGAAGAGATCATCATCTACGAAAAAACGAATCGCAAACTCGTCTGGGCCTTAACTAAAGCTCCGCCGGTCCAACAACTAGAGTGGATAACGCAACAATTGAGTCATTTGAAACAAAACAACAGAAACTGAAATAAACAATCATAAAAACATTTCACAGGAGACAGAGAAAACTGTCCTCGTTCCTCAGAATACAAGGTAACGACAACTCTAGATCACAATATTTCTACTCCTATAACTGAAGCCACAACTGCAATCGAAGAGATCATCATCCACGAAAAACGAATCGCAAACTTCTCGGTGCCCTCAACTAAGCTCCGCCGGTCCAACAAACTAGAGTGGATAACACAACAATTGAGTCATTTGAAAACAAAACAACAGAAACTGAAATAAACAATCATAAAAACATTTTACAGGAGAGAGAGAAAACTGTCCTCGTTCCACAGAATACAAGCGTAAAGACAAATCTAGAGCACAATATTTCTACGCCTATAACTAAAGCCGCAAGCATCATAAGAGATCATCATCACGAAAAAACGAATCGCAAACTTACTCTGGTGCCCTTCACTAAAGCTCCGCCGGGTCCAACAAACCTAGAGTGGATAACACAACAATTGAGTCATTTGAAAACAAAACAACAGAAACTGAAATAAACATCATAAAATCATTTCACAGGAGACAGAGAAAACTGTCCTCGTTCCACAGAATACAAGGGTAACGACAAATGTAGAGCACAATATTTCTACTCCTATAACTGAAGCCACAATGCAATATAAAGAGATCATCACCACGAAAAACCAATCGCAAACTACTCTGGTGCCCTCAACTAAAGCTCCGCTGGTCCAACAAACTAGAGTGGATAACACAACAATTGAGTCATTTGAAAACAAAACAACACAAACTGAAATAAACAATCATAAAAACATTGCACAGGAGACAGAGAAAACTGTCCTCGTTCCTCAGAATACAAGCGTAACGACAAATCTAGAGCACAATATTTCTACTCCTATAACTAAAGCCGCAACGCATCATGAAGAGATCATCATCACGAAAAACGAATCTCAAACTCCTGTGGTGCCTCTAACTAAAGCTCCGCTGGTCCAACAAACTAGAGTAGATAACACAACAATTGAATCATTTGAAAACAAAACAACAGAAACTGAAATAAACAACCATAAAAACATTTCACAGGAGACAGAGAAAACTGTCCTCGTTCCACAGAATACAAGCGTAACGACAAATCTAGAGCACAATATTTCTACTCCTATAACTAAAGCCGCAACGCATCATAAAGAGATCATCACGAAAAACGAATCGCAAACTCCTCTGGTGCCCTAACTAAAGCTCCGCCGGTCCAACAAACTAGAGTAGATAACACAACAATTGAATCATTTGAAAACAAAACAACAGAAACTGAAATAAACAACCATAAAAATATTTCACAGGAGACACAGAAAACTGTCCTCGTTCCACAGAATACAAGCGTAACCACAAATCTAGAGCACAATATTTCTACTCCTATAACTGAAGCCGCAATCAATCATGAAGAGATCATCATCACGAAAAACGAATCTCAAACTACTGTGGTGCCCTTAACTAAAGCTCCGCTGGTCCAACAAACTAGAGTGGATAACACAACAATTGAGTTATTTGAAAACAAAACAACACAAACTGAAATAAACAATCATAAAAACATTGCACAGGAGACAGAGAAAACTGTCCTCGTTCCTCAGAATACAAGCGTAACGACAAATCTAGAGCACAATATTTCTACTCCTATAACTAAAGCCGCAACGCATCATGAAGAGATCATCATCACGAAAAACGAATCGCAAACTACTCTGGTGCCCCTAACTAAAGCTCCGCTGGTCCATCAAACTAGAGTGGATAACACAACAATTGAGTTATTTGAAAACAAAACACACAAACTGAAAATAAACAATCATAATAAACATTTTCACAGGAGAAAGAGAAAACTGTCCTCGTTCCACTGAATACAAACGTAACGACAAATCTAGACCACAATATTTCTACTCCTATAACTGAAGCCACAATGCATTATGAAGAGGTCATCACCACGAAAAACGAATCGCAAACTACTCTGGTGCCGTTAACTAAGGCTCCGCCGGTCCAACAAACTAGAGTGGATAACGCAACAATTGAGTCATTTGAAAACAAAACAAACGAAACTGAAATAAACAATCATAAAACATTTCACAGGAGACAGAGAAAACTGTCCTCGTTCCATCAGAATACAAGCGTAACGACAACTCTAGATCACAATATTTCTACACCTATAACTGAAGCCACAATGCAATATGAAGAGATCATCACCACGAAAAACGAATCGCAAACTTCTCTGGTGCCCTCAACTAAAGCTCCGCCGGTCCAACAAACTAGAGTGGATAACACAACAATTGAGTCATTTGAAAACAAAACAACAGAAACTGAAATAAACAATCATAAAAACATTTCACAGGAGACAGAGAAAACTGTCCTCGTTCCACAGAATACAAGCATAACCACAAATCTAGAGCACAATATTTCTACTCCTATAACTGAAGCCACAATGCATTATGAAGAGATCATCACCACGAAAAACGAATCGCAAACTTCTCTGGTGCCCTCAACTAAAGCTCCGCCGGTCCAACAAACTAGAGTGGATAACACAACAATTGAGTCATTTGAAAACAAAACAACAGAAACTGAAATAAACCATCATAAAAATATTTCACAGGAGACACACAAAACTGTCCTCGTTCCACAGAATACAAGCATAACCACAAATGTAGAGAACAATATTACTACTCCTATAACAGAACCCGCAGTAGGCATCATGAAGTGATTATCATCACGAAAAACGAATCGCAAACTCTCTGGTGCCCTTAACTAAAGCTCCGCCGGTCCAACAAACTAGAGTGGATAACACAACAATTGAGTCATTTGAAAACAAAACAACAGAAACTGAAATAAACAATCATAAAAATATTTCACAGGAGACAGAGAAAACTGTCCTCGTTCCACAGAATACAAGCGTAACGACAAATCTAGAGCACAATATTTCTACTCCTATAACTGAAGCCGCAATGCATCATGAAGAGATCATCATCACGAAAAACGAATCTCAAACTCCTGTGGTGCCTCTAACTAAAGCTCAGCTGGTCCAACAAACTAGAGTGGATAACACAACAATTGAGTCATTTGAAAACAAAACAACAGAAACTGAAATAAACAATCATAAAAACATTTCACAGGAGACAGAGAAAACTGTCCTCGTTCCACAGAATACAAGCGTAACGACAAATCTAGAGCACAATATTTCTACTCCTATAACTAAAGCCGCAACGCATCATGAAGAGATCATCATCACGAAAAACGAATCGCAAACTACTCTGGTGCCCTTAACTAAAGCTCCGCCGGTCCAACAAACTAGAGTGGATAACACAACAATTGAGTCATTTGAAAACAAAACAACAGAAACTGAAATAAACAATCATAAAAACATTTCACAGGAGACAGAGAAAACTGTCCTCGTTCCACAGAATACAAGCGTAACGACAAATCTAGAGCACAATATTTCTACTCCTATAACTAAAGCCGCAACGCATCATGAAGAGATCATCATCACGAAAAACGAATCGCAAACTTCTCTGGTGCCCTCAACTAAAGCTCCGCCGGTCCAACAAACTAGAGTGGATAACACAACAATTGAGTCATTTGAAAACAAAACAACAGAAACTGAAATAAACAATCATAAAAATATTTCACAGGAGACAGAGAAAACTGTCCTCGTTCCACAGAATACAAGCGTAACGACAAATCTAGAGAACAATATTACTACTCCTATAACTGAAACCGCAATACAACATGAAGAGATCATCATCACGAAAAACGAATCTCAAACTCCTGTGGTGCCTCTAACTAAAGCTCCGCTGGTCCAACAAACTAGAGTGGATAACACAACAATTGATCATTTGAAAACAAAACAACAGAAACTGAAATAAACAATCATAAAAACATTTCACAGGAGACAGAGAAAACTGTCCTCGTTCCACAGAATACAAGCGTAACGACAAATCTAGAGCACAATATTTCTACTCCTATAACTGAAACCACAATGCATCATGAAGAGATCATCATCACGAAAAACGAATCGCAAACTTCTGTGGTGCCTCTAACTAAAGCTCCGCTGGTCCAACAAACTAGAGTAGATAACACAACAATTGAATCATTTGAAAACAAAACAACAGAAACTGAAATAAACAACCATAAAAATATTGCACAGGAGACACACAAAACTGTCCTGTTCCACAGAATACAAGCGTAACGACAAATCTAGAGCACAATATTTCTACTCCTATAACTGAAAGCCACAACTGCATCATGAAGAGATCATCCACTCACGAAAAACTGAATCGCAAACTTACTCTGGTGCCCTTCAACTGAAGCTCCGCCTGGTCCGAAGCAACTTAGAGTGGATAACACAACAATTGAGGTCATTTGAAAACAAACAACAGAAACTGAAATAAACAATCATAAAAACATTTCACATGGAGACAGAGAAAAACTGTCCCTCGTTCCACAGAATACAAGCCGTAACGACAACTCTAGAGCACAATATTTCTACTCCTATAACTAAAGCCGCAACGCATCATGAAGAGATCATCATCACGAAAAACGAATCGCAAAACTACTCTGGTTCCCTTAACGTAAAGCTCCGCCTGGTCCAAACAAACTAGAGTGGATAACACAACAATTGAAGCATTTGAAAACAAAACAACACAAACTGAAATAAACAATCATAAAAACATTTCACAGGAGACAGAGAAAACTGTCCTCGTTCCAGAGAATACAAGCATAATCACAAATATAGAGCACAATATTACTACTCCTATAACTCAAGCCGCAATACATCATGAAGAGATTATCATCACGAAAAACGAATCGCAAACTTCTCTGGTGCCTGTAACTAAACCTCCGCCGGTCCAACAAACTAGAGTGGATAACGCAACAATTGAGTCATTTGAAAACAAAACAACGGAAAATGAAATATGGAAGGATAAAACCATTTCACAGGAGACACACAAAACTGTCCTTGTTCCCGCGAGCACGAACCTGTTCACAAATATTCAGGACAATGTTACTTCTTCGCCCACAAAGGATGCCACATTGGAAATGGAAGAGATCGGAATAACGAGCAACGAATCACAAACTTCTGTTGCAGCTGGAGATGAGGCAAACTCAACCACAAAACTTGAGGACGGTAGTTCGTTTACTCCCGTAGTATCAGGTATACAGCTACAGAGAGAAATCTTTTCAACGAAAAATATATCACAAACTACCGTCGTTCCTGGAGCTCACGTTCCGTCACTCGAACAGGATATTGGAGATAACGAAACGATGTTATCGTTTCAAAACAAAACAAGCGAATCCTTCCTTTCAGACAACAATGAACGCATTGTCTATGAGCCAAATAATACTTTACAGGTTCAACACAGCGCATCGGATGATGTATGCGATGGTGAGAAGTGCCGATCGTATATTCCTGGTTCTCCGAACCTGTTAGAAAATACTGCCAATGGAATAAGTTCTAACGATAGTATTTACACTTCGGAGGGTCCGGAAGATCATGAAAACACGGTAACTTCAAGCGATGTACACGTTCCAGTAACTGAATCTTCCCATACTGAAACACACAGTGATGAATCTCGAGGGTTGGTTTCTACCGAGACAAATGTAACATCACAAGTCGATCAAAATACTTCGACTTCTCCTTTCAATGCTAGCACAGAACTCCAGGTATTAAGAACCTACACCAACAACGAATCACAGACTGCTGTCGTGCCTGCAGCTGATGTTCCGTCGTTCGAAGAGAAAGGGTCAGATAACGCAACAATTGTATCGGTGCAAAACAATATAACCGAATCATTAACCCACCACAATGAAATTACTGACGATGAGGAAAATAGAAATATCCAGGTTCAACAGCTTCCATCAGGAGCTAGTGCTTTCGAAGGTCACGAGGAAAGTCGCTCTTTCACCCCGGCTTCTGCCGTCCATTTAGTAAACACGACCATTGTGAAAACCTCTAACGAAAGTTCGGAAGCTTGGGATAATCGTGAACAGGGAAACACGGTCCCCTCGAACAAATCTCACGTTCCCGTAACAGTATTATCCGGTCATGACAAACACAGTAATGAATCTCAAAGAGTTGTTTCTACGGACACCAATGTAATCAACCAGCTCGAGCGAAATGCCTCGACTACTCAAGTAAGCAGTGACACGGAATTGCAAGATGAAGAAGTGTCAACGCAAAATGAATCAGAGACTACCGCCGTCCCTGGAACTGACGCTTCACCGTTTCAGGAGAAAATTGTAGATAGAGGAACTAACGATATCACAGCAAAATAATGTATCGGACTCATTACTGAGCTCCCAGAATAAAACCTCTGCGGACGAGCGAAACACTACTGTTCCGGTTACACAACTGCCCTCAGGAGAAAAAGAATGCGACGGTGACCAATGCCACTCCGACTCTTCGGAAGACGAGGATGAGTTTTACGAGAAGTATGGCCAACACGATGACTACGACGACGACTCCGCTTACCAATACAATTCAAATCAACAAAAGTCCTCAAAACCTGATGACCAAGAAAACAACAACCAAGAACAAGTGTTAGTAACATGATGTCAACGCTCTACAATGGTCTTCAGAAATAAGGGTAGAACAAATCTTGTTTTTTAGTGTCCTTGCGTTTTTTTATTGGGAATGTTCCTATTAATAATAAAGCTGGTTTTTATCTTTTCTGTTGATTTGTTGTTTTATCATATCCAGTTATTCAGTACGTCTTTTTTTAAAATACAGCGAAGGGCACGGACTTTAGGATTGTTTTATGCTAAATAAATGCTCTTGACTACAGCTGAATAATTGGACCTGTAGTGAAACCTACAAGGTTACTAGACTAGCGTTGGTTGCCTTTTAATAAATTCATCAGGTTTCAAATAAATTGCCACTTGCACATGTAATATAGTACAATATATACGAGATACGACATGTCGATTACAGAGTGACCATTCATGTGCATTTACTCTATTAACCGGCGCTATATAATACTCCGGCAGTGGAAACACATCCCTGGGGCTTCTTCATAACAACGAGACAAATAAAAAGTCGGTAGCATGTCATTGAAACCATCGGTGAAAGTATCTATGGGATAATGTTGAGAATTTGTGTTTACGTATTTTTCCCAGTGTACTCCCCGCGCCCATTTTTATTAGGGCTGAGACAGCATCCACGTGACGCTCACCGTGAACCGTAGATGAATAGAGAATTTTTGTTTTAACGATAACGAAATGAAACCATTTGGGTAACGTAGGGCCACTGTATACTGCCACAAACCATACCTTCTGTTTGTTTACTTATGTGTTTTGTTTTTAGCGTTCGGCGGCGCCCGGCTATGCTAACTGTGTTCCAAGGAAAGAGCGTGTATCCTTTCCTTTCTTTTGCATGACGCATGGGCTAGGTTATTCGATAGGGCGAGTGTTTCTCCCTGAAGTCACCTCATTAGTATTATCTTTTTGATCTCCAGTGTTCGCGATGTAATTCGACGGCTCGAGAAACAGTCCCGCCGAAAGATATTTTCAATCTGTGTTTTAGCCCCAAAGGCAGTGGAAGAGAGAGAGAGAGAAGAAACTTTAATGAGCAAAAATAAATTGTGGGGTGGCTTCCTACAACCTATCCCGGGACTGATATATGCAGATGACATAAAACTACTACCAGATATCGAATTGTGTCGGCAACAGCTCACGCATATATATGCGGGGAACAAGCCAGTATACTGGGGTTAGAGTTTAGCGCAGCAAAGTCGGGAGTTGTGGTTTTTTATGACGACGCCCGTAACGCATCGGTATTCATTCAAGAAGCAACAATAGCGTGGGTAACGAAATACAAATATCTGGACATACGGGTAAACGAAGGTGAGGCCAATGTAAAAACTCATGAGGAGGATTTAAAAATGCAGGGAAAAAGAAATGTTTGTATAATTAAGCGCAGAGCACTATGGGGATACAACAAATATAAAGTGGTGGGAGGAATTTGCAGGGGTGTAATGTTACCGGCACTCACCTTTTCCAACGTAGTAGTGTGTGTCGAATCAGGGATCCAATCAGGGCTAGAAGTAGATGAGAGGGAGGTAGGTCGATCGGTATTAGGAGACCACCGTAAAACAACAAATGAGGCAGTGCAGGGAGACATGGGATGGGCATCCTTCGAAGTGAGAGAAGCGCAGAGCAAAATATGTTTTCAAGGACGACTTAGAAATATTGATGAGCAGAGATGGGCGGCCCCATTGTTAAGGTATCTTTACATGAAAAGCGTGGGCACACCGCGGAGGAAAAGAACCAGAAGGCTCAGGGCAATGTATATGAAACTTAAAAGCGCAGGGGAAACAATAAAGGACAGTAGGAAACCTTGAACAAGACGATGGACGCAAAGAAGTCTTTAGATATCTACAGAATCGGGAAGCGCCAGATCACGAAGGCAGAGTTATTTGATAGTGCCAAAGGGAGTGCGTTGTTTTCGAAATCCGGCCGGGCTGCTTAAGGACAAAAGCGCTTATCCACGAGCCGGTACAGGAAGAACTGTGCGAAGGCTGCGGCAGGGAGACCGAAACAATGCGACATCTTGTAATGGAGTGCAAAGGTATCTGTTCAGTCCTCATTGAGGGAAACATCCAGCTTCCGGAATCCCTTGGCTTTCAGGTTAACGGAAGAGTGAGTTGAACAGTAGTAGAGGCTAGTAAAAGAAGGTTAGAGTGTTGGTTGGAAAAGAGCAGAGAACAATCTGGGAAGACATGCGAACAAAGAAGTCAGACTAGCACAAAAAGTTCATAAAGGGTTTTTTTTTGGCGAGGTGACTATATTGTGACGTTTTGACAAAGGTCGCTGTGCAACGCCACCCCGCTACAAATGGGAGCCCCTAAGCATCATCATGAGATAAAGCTTGGAGCGGCAGACGCCCCGGCATTGGATTCGCCGACGCCAGCATGTGCACGTCGCTTCGTTGACTGCTTATGTAGCGCTTGCATATTTTTTAGTATTTTTTTCAAAGCACAAGTTCACTGCAATAAAATTTTGTTCCTTGAAGAGAACCTGCGTAGTCCTTGGCTACGTTACAATACGTCAGCAGCTCCGCCTAAAGCGGAGGAAATATAGTGAAATTTGTCTGTAGTTAAGCGCGCTATGTAGGCTGGAATCGAGTACGCCCAGGCCAAAACTAATTGCAGAGGCCTGACACCCGGAAGGCAAACCAACGACAGTATTGAAGGAGTTGTATGGAAATGGAAGTAAACGGAGAAACAAAATCAACCCATTACACAATACACCCTATTTATCAGGAAGTCATGTCACTATTCGAAAGAAACACAATGGGGACAAGTACGGAGTATTTACCCTGGATAACTGGGTTGCTAGCAAAAGACAGCGCACTGGTTCAGCCTTAATCTTTTGATACAATGATTCCTCCTAAGGCAATCAATTATGTGGCAGCATACATACAGGGATTGATATTAACAGGATACCAGGCAACATGGCGCATATCATAAGGTCAAACATCCATATCACACGATGTTAGTCACAGCCCCAAAACGTTCCGTCGAAGTGCTTCGCTTCAAACAATACCGCTTTACAGCTAAGCAGAAGAAATGCATTTTGAATAAGTAACCGCTTACCGTAGCGTTACAAAATGCGAGAAAGAATGTTTGTGCTATGTACGTACCTCTCTGATAAATAGGACGAGACAAAGCATAAGTGGTTGCAGCGAGGCACCCAGGTTCATTGGCACAAGGAACAAAGCACAAGGCACGGGGCATAAGGCGAAAAGAAATTTATACAAGGGTGTAGTAGCCCGAAACGTAGTCGAGGAAGTTCGGCAGTTCTAGTGACTGGAGTGAAAGATGGAGAAAGCTCAAAGGGACCATAAAAACAAACCACAACTTTGTTGAATTTGAAAGCGCTAGCCATTGGTAACTCACTCAGTTTCATATCTCGTTAGAAGCAGTCCCAGGCGAGCCTGACAAGCCCCCCGGGATGACATCCACGACTGAAGGCTCGAAAGCGTGGCAACCAAGCTACCCACTTCCTATAATACCTAACACCCATTGGGCTACGAGCCCCCTTGCTAACACAGGCAATCAATGAATTTCAGCCACGAAATACGCTGCTGACGTGAAAAACGAGGTAATTATGGAAAAACTCAAATTTTGCACTACAGTGGGTCCAGTTATGTTTTTCGGCGGGGGGTTAGCTCGGCGGCCGCAAATTGCAGACAAAATATCTTGTGGTCATCAGAAATCACCGAGAAGTGTCTGTGAAGCCACCACTGCTTCATATTTTTTAGATGCGAAGAGCTTATGGTCGCGCCTGTTCCCTCCGCCATTGTGTGGGCGCCGTTGCACGACGTCCACACCCCCACTACACATGCCTGGCCAGGCCCCGCTGAGCATGATTGTGGCAGGATGCCCCTAGGGATTGGCCGGCCAAAGAATCCGTCACGAGATAGCTTCGCGTTCAACCACCGTCGCCATCTTCCCGTAGGAGAACCTCCTCCCGCAACACCGCGATGAGTGCCACGGGCAAGGCCGCCGGTAACGCCACCTGCAACGCCAGCGTCAACACCAGTGTCAGCGCCGCGGACAGCGTCGCAGAGAACAGGGCACAAGAAGAAGAACAAGAGAAGAAGGAGCAGCACCTCCTCCTGCCGTGATCGTCTACCCGGGACACGAAGACGCCCGACCGTCATCCCGAGCCAATACTTGTTGCGGCCTGAGTTCGTGTGAGTCCGTGCGGGCCGTGCGCTAGTCCCAGGACATCATGGACCGGACGAACACTACAACTGGATGAGGATGACAAACGCGGAACAACATGACCTATTGCGCGAGATCATCCA
Source organism: Haemaphysalis longicornis (assembly GCA_013339765.2). NCBI lineage: Eukaryota > Metazoa > Arthropoda > Arachnida > Ixodida > Ixodidae > Haemaphysalis > Haemaphysalis longicornis. The sequence continues at coordinate 101,066,747 of CM023453.1, read as the reverse complement.
CCGGCAGACGACGGCCGTCAGCACCTCCGTTACGGGTCTTCTTCACCGGACCGGCCGGTTGCGGCAAGACGTTCATCTTCCGGCTTGCCATGGACCTCTACAACCGGTACAAAGCAACACCGGCAACAACACCGCCTACAACGCGTTCGTCATCTGCGCGAGCACCGGAAAGGCGGCTGTGGCAGTGAGAGGAACCATGGTGCGCGCCGGCTTTCAAGCTCTCTCGGAGACCACGGGCCCCAACAGGACGGAAGGCCTCAGCGCCAGCGAGTTGAACACCTTCCGCGTGGTCTTCCGCAACGTGAAATGCGTGATCATAGACGATGTGAGCATGATGTCTGCGGACAACCTAAACGCAGCCGACTTTAGTCGACCCCATGGCTACTTCGCATACTACTCAGGGTTCCCCTACGGGAAGATGAATTTTTTTCTTTTCTCTCTGGATTATTTTCTTTCGCGTTCGCTATAAAATCGGTACAATTTTTATCGGGGAAAAACAATGTCTTTAGTGAACCAAGCGTATTTTGTCTTCATGGCCATGTGGCATAGCCTCAAGGGCTTCGCACATCCTTCACTCGAATTTTTCGTTACGTCAAACGGCATCTCGAAGTGTCAAAAGGCTTGGTTTTAGAAATGTGTACAAATGCCTTAGTTCCTCAGTCAAGGCTGCTGACCTTTTGGCTGAGATACCAGGCGTACGTATAATTTGCGGTTAGTACGCTGTTATGCAGCATAAAGCGTATCACCACAACCCGGTACATAAATCACGTTGGCTAAAACCTTCCTTTTTTATATCTGAACGCCTGGACTATCATTGCAAGGTTCATATTCCGCGCCAAAACACCGTAACATACTCGCATTCTTTTTTACCACAAACCTGCCTGCGTCATTAGTCACCATTACTAACCATGAACGCTTTCGGGAGGCACTCGAAAATATAATGCGTTGATTTGCTCAAACGCATTTTTTCTGTCCCAATTTTTGTTTGCTGCTGTTCGTTTACCCTTCACTTGTGTATCGGAGAAATTTTATCCCAATTGTTTTAAAACTTTTTTCACCGGTATTTTCTTTGTGCCTTAGGTTGTCATTACGGTATTTTTTGTCGCGGTGCTTCCTTGTTTGATTCTTTCTTGATATTTTCCATATTTTGTAAGCATTGTCATTTACATGCCGTTTTTCAGTGTTGTATGCATGTACTAACTGCGGTTGCTTTTCATGTGCGCGTTTGTATTTTACTTGTTTGTATTTTGCTTGTCTCCTAAATCCACTCCCCTCTATATTGCTGTATGCCCTGAGGGTACAATAAATAAAAAAAATTCACCATCTTTCCGTAGGGGAACCCTGAGTAGTATGCGAAGCAGCCATGGGGTCGACTGAAGTCGGCTGCGTTTAGGTTGTCCGCGGACATCATGCTCACCTCGTCTATGATCACGCATTTCACGTTGCGGAAGGCCACGCGGAAGGTGTTCAACTCGCTGGCGCTGAGGCCTCCGTCCTTGTTGGGGCCGGTGGTCTTCCGAGAGAGCTTGAAAGCCGCGTGCACCGTGGTTCCTCCCACTGCACAGCCGCCTTTCGGTGCTCGCGCAGATGACGAACGCGTTGTAGCGGTGTTGTTGCCGGTGTTGCCGTACCGGTTGTAGAGGTCCATGGCAAGCCGGAGGACGAACGTCTTGCCGCAAGCGGCCGGTCCGGTGAAGAAGACCCGTAACAGAGGTGCTGACGGCGTCGTCTGAGGGTGGATGATCTCGCGCAGTGGTTCATGTTGTTACGCGTTTGTCATCCTCATCAAGTGGCAGTGTTCGTCCCGGTCCATGATGTCCTGGGGCTTGCGCACGGCTGCGCACGGACTCGCGTGTTTGATCAGGCGCACCAAGTATTGGCTCGGGATGAGGTCGGCGTCTTCGTGTTCCCGGTGGACGATCACGGCAGGAGGAGGTGCAGCTCCTCCTTGTTCTTGTTCTTTTTGTGCCCTCTTCTCCTCGGGGCTGTCCGCGGCGCTGACACTGGCGTTGACGCTGGCGTTGCAGGTGGCGTTACCGGCGGCGTTGGCCATAGCACTCATCGCGGCGTTGCGGGAGGAGGTTCTCCTATGGGAAGATGACGACGGTGGTTGAATGCGAAGCTATCTCGTGACGAATTCTGTGGTTGGAGAATCCTTAGGGGCATCTTGCCACAATCATCATCAGCGGTGCCTGGCCAGGCATGCGCAGTGGGGGTGTGGGCGGCGCCCACACAACAGCGAAGGAAACAGGCGCGGCCATAAGCTGCTTCGCATCTAAAAAATAAATAAATAATTTGCTTTGGGCAAATGTTTTATATGCCAACGATTTATCATGGTTAGCAGGATGGTTTTATACGAGAATCATTCGGAAAGGCTAAGATTTCTTCCTTCCACAGCTAACGCCAAGTATTTGCAGCGCCGCTATATACAGTCAAACCCGGCTATAGCGAACGTGAATATGCGCCACGATTAGTTCGATATATCCAACAATTTGAAATAGCCGAACCCGCCTAGAACGAGTTTTTTTACGCGTTCGCAATACGCGCCCCCCCCCCCCCCCCCCCCACCCACCACACCTTCACCACCTCCCTCTCGTCCTGTCATCCCCGCATGCAGAAACGGACATAATAAAGTATGCCATTACCTACACAAAACTTTCTATTTATTGCAAGCAATAAAGCTACTTTCCGCTGGAACTACTTCATTTCCCCAAAAGCGGGGATTCTTGTTTTCACTTTCGTTTTTGCGGCGTCAACTAGCCCAGCATTCTCTACATGAGACACCATTTGCATCGGCTGCAGTCCGTGTCGTTCCATATCGAAGCAACATTGTTGGAGCACATTGATTGCCGAAAGCGCTTCATTAAACATCGGACGGCTTTCATTCGCGACATCCTCCGCCTATACGGTGCTTCCAGCAGCGCCAGCAGCCATGACATCGGCGACGGTGTCGGCGTCCGAGGGGCTCACAGTGACGGCAACGTCGTCGTCGTGACTCAGGCAATCCTCGAACAACAATCCTTTCAACACAACATAGGGAACGTTGCCGGGCTCTTCCCACAGGTCACCGAGCGCTGCGCTGCTGCTGAGTCAGCGCGCTCGGAAACAGTTGCGGAAAGTGCCGGGAGTCAAGTCGCTCTATGGGAGGCTCAACGTCTCGATCGCAGCCAATCAACATATCTCAATCGCCGCTCCGAGTCCATGCAATTTGGCGGCAAGGGCACCGAGTTCGATATATGAGATGCGAACTTCGTTATAAGGAATATGTTTCGCGTGTATTTTCGTGCCTGATCTTTCTTTGTTCGATGTATACCATAATTTACTCTATCCGGGTTCGTTATAATCGGGTTTGACTGTACAATACTACGTCAGGATTTGGGATAAATAGGCCAGCTCTTCGCCGGTATTTGTCGTTAGTGGTGCTGTTGGTAAAATGTTCCCCTATACGCACTGCACGCTCATTTCGCAATTTGGGCCGTAATTTCTGAAGTTCGAGCGGCATAACTTCGACGGAAAGAGTCTTTGGCGAGCGCAATTTTGTTTCAGCAGTGGGCACCCCAAGATTACCGGGAACCCGCTTATTGCGGCCATTTTGTAACCTCATGGCGTTTTTGCGGCCGTTTTGTTACCACCATTACGCGCGAAATCATTGTTAGCCCTCCCTAAGGTACTGCAATCGCGTGGATAGGAAGACAGGAACGTGAATTAGGGAGCAGACTGGTGCGGAATAGTACATTGTAGCTCAAATTATGCGAAGCAAATGAACATGGGGGGGGGGGTCACGTCATGCGCATGGGGGACAACCGCTGGACCATCCGCGTAACGGAGTCTCTGCCAATAGACTGTTAACGCAATGGTGGTTGGCCAAGCACTCCATGGAGGAATAAACTACAAAATTTGGGGTGAAAGGAAGGGCTCAGCTAGCACTCTATAAACGTAGCTGGAGATCCTTTCGTCCAGCAGTGGACACAACCTGGCTGCTGCTGCTGCTCCTGCTGCTGCTGATGATCACGGCTTCGTAAGGAACGCACTGCGCAGAGATGCTGTTGCGACGGGGCGACGAAGGGAACGCGTTCAATCAGTCCATATATACGTAACGTCCCAGAGGGATTGACTTTTGCCGAAGGAAGTGGCAATCGCCCGAAAGCGTTTCTGCGCTGTGATCAGCAACACTACTGACGAGGTCTCACAGTAAACCACTCACCCCAAAGGCTATGTGTTGATTTAGGCTTGCGTTTTGCGTGCACCAACTGGTGATCCCTATAAAGCGCCGTGGTCACTGAGTCGCCATCACATTGCCAGTGGCGTTTCTTCCCTGCCTCAGTATCGACGATATTTGTAACCACATCAACGTTCGCAGTGGTTCAACGCGTTATTTGTATCGTCCTACAACAACGGCAGGACGTGATGTTAACCTTGTCATCCGTTGCCTCTTTGCATGTTTCCGCGACGAACGGACGTGCGACTACCAGTGCCTGCAATACATGTCTGTAGATTGCAGATGACTGCGGGGAGGAGTAAGTGGTGCGAACAACAGAGTTATTACCCGCCGCGGCGGCTCAGTGGCTAAGGCGTTGTGCTGCTGATCCCAATGACGCGTGTTCGATTACCGGCCGCGGCGGCCGCTTTTCTGATGGAGGCGAAAAGCGATAACGCCCGTGAGTTCGTGATTTCCGCGCACGTTAAAGATCCCCAGGTGGTCAAAATTAGTTCGGAGCCCTCCACCTGGGCGCGCCTCATGGCTTGTGTAGTGTCGTTGCGTTAAACCTCATGAACAATCAATGAAATCAACACCAGATTTATTGAGAAAACCGTTCTCCTTCCCAAAATAGCTGGCAAGAGTAGTGAAAGGATGATAATACCTTTCTTAAAATTCAAAAACTTTGACAACTGCAGCAAAAGAATTAATTCAGGAAACCCCATACATACAGAGCAAACGCATATGTTGATGCTTTTCCGTATGAATACAACCACGCACCGTGCCGTACTTCTTTATGAGCTGCAGGTTATTATATGAGGTAAGGATTTAGTCCGTCCATTGCGGAGACTTTGAGTAAACCCTAAGGCTTGTCGCCATACGCTGTGTGACTTCCTCTCAGTTCACTGCATGGTTGGGTCTCTACCCGCCATTGAAATTTTCCCTCGGCGGAACCTGTTTTCTCATACGTTAATCACCACAAGGACGCTTCATATGTGGTCATCCCCGTTTCCTGATACTTGTACTTGTAACAGCTTACAAAACACGCCGTGCCCACATCTTCTGTGTTTTTTTTCGTGGGATGGAAACACTCTTCATTGTATACCTCAAGAAAGGGATTGAGGGCAGCATCGCGCGGTTGTATAAAAAACTTTTTCCGTGCAGCAGAAAATACGAGTATTCAGTTGGAGAATCGGGTGGTATGGTTTTGAGCTCTTGCTCACCCATATGCTTCAGAACCACTTACAGCAAAAAACGGAGTGGAAATGCTCGAATGAACACTCCACAATTGCAATCACTCGTGTGAACGCGAGGATTTACGCGACATTCCCGTAATGACTCTTTTTGCGGAGTAAACAACTGCAAAAAGCGACCGCTCAGTGCAGAGCGAAGGCGCTGTTGCCACAAGCTTGTATTTCTATTGCGGAGCGATACATGGGAGTTCGATGAAAAGTTTTGGGACGCTTTGTTCTTTCCTGCGTCCTTCCGCCAACACAGCGCTATTCATAGAAAAGCAGAGGACGGCAGAGTTGAGATAGCGTACGGAGAGAGCTGCCTTCGGGACGTTTGCAACGTTGCCACACAGACGACAAGTGTAAGAGCGGCGCAAAAGCCGTACGTGCCTTGACAGGACATTTTTTCGCTGTACGAACGAAGTTTAAACTGTACGAACGAATTGCGACGACCCGTCGGCGGCCGGCGGACGAAACGCTGGGACGACTGACTCTGTCTGAAAGCCGGGGAGCCGTGCCGATTGCGAGCTCGGCTCCTCCCGACGTCACACGAAAACGCCACAGAAAATGGGCGAGCGTAAAGAGAGGAGGACAGCATTTTCGAATTATTTTTTCTACTAAATAAAATCGCGTAAACGCGCCCAGAGTGGTCGAAACATGGCCTGGGGACTCCGGGCTACAATTTGCGCTTGTAATCCCGCAATGTTTACATATCACTTCAGTGTCCCTTTAAGCTTCTACGTTTTTTGATCAACTGAATATACATCTTGAGTACATTATTTATTAAAAAGCAGAATTTTCAAGATCAAAACATCCCTTATCTCTCTCTGCAGCGGGATACGCATATTGAGTAAATAAATGCACCACATCCAAGATCGGTAGAGTCAAATAATTATGCGTGCGTGTAAGAATGGTGCGTTATTGAGCATTAGCGCCTTCAGCGCCAAAGAAAAATAAAGTTTTCTCATAGCTCACCCCTAAATTATATACCACCTCATTGGCGTGTGCCGAGAAGTTTCGCTGGCAATCCAGCTTTCCAGCTTGGAATGGCTCACGATTTTTTTCACTTTCTCTGTATAGTAAATTCTGCAGTATCTTGTAGCCATCCTTTAGAAATACCTTCAACATTGAAAACTGTCTTAATTGCGCGCGAGTAATTATTTGTTTTTGGTGCGCCACAGAACACAGTTCAGTCACTGTCGCGGGTACAGAACAATCCGGACAAAAAAAGAGACAACTGCAAATAGACAACGGCCATATTGCAAATGGTTCAGAATTTTTTATGAGGGAAATTTACCAGAAAGATGCTGAAATAACGTTATTGTTATTTCTGAGAAACTTTAAACATCCGTCCTTATTTGCGGAAGCAAGTGCGCGAAATGCCGCTACGCTAAAGCCGCGTGCCGGAAATTGCGCTATCGCGGCAACATTTCTCTACCGTCCAAGGACGCTTGTTGCCTGAATGTCCAAGGAGACGAAAGATCCAACGAGTCGAAAGGTCCAAGTTGTCACGTGATCGACGAGCCTGAATGTCCAACGAGACGAAAGGTCGAATCGAGCCTGAACGTCCAACGAGACGAAAGATCCACCGAGTCTGAAGGTCCAATCGAGCCTGAGATGTCCAACGAGAACAAAAGATTCACCGAGTCTGAAGGTACCACTGTTTTATTCAAGACACGCATGTTTTTGCGAAGATTAAGCCGATAGCGTTAGGTTCAAGTGTGTTGTGCCAAACATTACACTACGTTAATAAAATGAGCGTTGTGACAGTGCAGGAGTGCAGGTAGTCGTGTACAGGCCTCAATTGTGCGCCAATATAAAGCGTTGTACATGAACGTGCCCTACCAGATGGCTTTCGTAAACCTCCTCAAAATAGTTTCACCCCACAACAAACAAGGAAGTGTGATTGTGAGTATGGAAATCTATAAGACTAATCCGTTTGTTCGCGGCGCAGAATACCATCGTATGATTAATGCCTTGTCAAGACTGGTCCGGAAATCACAAAATTTCGCCAATTACTCTTAAGCTAGAAAAACGAACTTATGCTCGATTGATTCTTTTAGCAACTTATGGGATATATCTTTACTAGTTAGTTGGAGGACTTCTTAATGGTTGACTAGAATTAACGTGCACATAAAATCTTCGGAATCGCTATGAGAATAAATAATCGGATTCGAGCAGCATCGGCCGCTGGCGCTCTCTCTTGTTCACTCCTTCGTTTCAAGTATAGTTGCCCATCCCTGGGGAGTATCGGAACTGCCCAGCCCGGTGGCGGACTAACCGTTCGTCCGCTCACACTCAGTCCCTAAAAGGTGCAATGATTGGGGCAAAGTCAAGAAGTGCCACAGAAGACGAACTGCTAGTCCTCTTTGCCTAAGCATGCATGCAGTCTTTTTAGGCCGACTATGCGGAAATAACGTTTTCAGGAGGCTGAAATTTCGAGTGCAGTTGGCTTTTGAGTCTACTCGGACTCACCAGCCCACAGGACGGACCAGGCTCCAATGCAGTACTAAAATTTCAACGCACCATGACTCAGCTAACCCAATTAATTGACCGCATCAAGCACAAACAGGCAGGAGTGAAGAAACCAGACGTCATCCGACTAAAGCTTTTCTCATAAGGCATGTATGTACGGCACACGTTACCTGTCTTTCAAGCCAGCCGAACGGCGAACATTCTGTGCTTGTGGCATGACGCCATAATACCATTCACTGCAGGTTAATAGGATATGCCTTTTTGTATGCTATGTATGAACTCATGACGCCATGTCACAAGCACAGATACGACAGCTGATCTTAAACCAGATGACTGGTATCGACAACAATGAACCACAGGAATACAGTATTATGATTTGTACTAGTTGCTATGTAACTATTTGTGACCATCTTAACTTATCGATAAAAGAGGTTTTCTGATCGTCTACTACCTCATTCAGCTCCGTCCTACCGTGAATCGTCATCGCTCGTTTCGTTTTAGGGGCGAAGCTCCTAAAGCCATGGGTCTGTCCATCCCTTGTGTCTCGTGGTACGTGACCGCCGCATGCTTTCGGAGATGTCGCAAAGTGGGCCGCGTTGCACGCGCAAGTACCGGCTGCAACCGGCAGCGCAAACTCGGCACCGGGAGCGCGAGCTTGTCTGTGTTCGCCAACGAAGGCGCGAGCGCACGTGCACTGCGAGGGGGAGATCACGCAATAGATCACGCCATGAACGCAGGCAGTCGTTCTCGGAGATCGAACGAGATGCAAGGACCTTTGCTCGTTTCCTCTCGTCTTGTTCGGGCACAAGTTCGCCCTAAATTTAAAGTTCTTTCTTTACCGTTGTGTCCCATCCTACGTGACAAATTGTGGTTGAGGTGCGGGGTAGTCCTCGATGGCGCGGGGTCTTTCACCAGGTCTGGGCCTGGGAGCATTGACTCCGAAAATAAAAGTTGATTTGTACAATGTACGCACACAGTCTTACGTCTTTCTTAATGATGTAATGGGCGAACTTTCACGGGAGAGTTACGGTTACCGATGATCTCCCCCTCTCGAGCTTCGCCCCACTTATCATCATTCATTCCGTGGATGTGGCGGGATTTTTTTCATATCTCAGGTAATACCACCGATCCAAGATCAGCTTGCCCGCCCATAATGGCCACCATTTCGCCATAGTCGAAAATCGATATTATGTATTTGCAGAATAAACAGGTATCTACTGTCGTTGTTCCCAGTGCCAAAGAAAATAGACCACAAAATGCGACCACCGTGGGAAGTTTGAGCGCGAACGGAGCAGCGATACGCTCAGGAAGTTTTTTTTAAAGTGTTCCATTATCGATGTAACACCCTGTATGTCCTGGTGCTGAGTCTATGCTGCTGAGGGCATCGCCAAATTTTTGAGTTGCGGGGGACAGATGAGGAAAGGGAATCGATGAAAAGAAGACGGTTTTTGAAAAGTTTTCAGATTTGAAAAGTGAATACTATGATCATTCAAAGGCATGAAACTTGTATTTGGGCTTGCTCTTCTGACAGCGTGAAGCACAATAACGTCGTATTTATAAGTGGGCGCGAAATTTAAAGTTTTATCTCAATAACTGATTAATATCTGAAATCTTGGATGGCCCATGACACATCAAATTGACGCCCTGATGAGACCGAACTGAGAATATACAACTCTCATCCGCATCGACCGCTTCTTACGGGCTGCGAGCAGTTGACGGACACTCACGCGCGTACACGGTGAGTGTCAGGGCAACTTTCGTAGCACCCTCCTTTTTTGGATGGAAGAACAGGTGACTGTTTGCTTGTTTGCTTAACTCTCGCGTGCTTGCCATGCGCATGAAGCTCGCGAACATTATTTTTTAGCTGTTATTAGTGCACGCCAAAAAAAAAACTAGAAAAACCCTTACAGTTTTCCCGAATGATAAAACGGGTCCGAATGAAAAAAACTGAAGTTCTATTTCGGCACTCTCAGCAACGTACTCGCGACCAAGCTTGCTTTGATCAATAGCGCTTCAGGCAGACTCAAATTTTACGACGTATATCAGAGGTGCCAGGCATGCATTTCAATTCAAATTATAGTTGAAATGTTATTGCATGTGAAAATGCAGACGGTCCGACAACTATATTGCGGTAGAGCTCATTGAAGGTAACTTTAAAGTGCTCCGGACATTCATTTAATAGTAAGAGCCTAAATGTCAAACTAGACGAAAGATCCACTGCGACGGAGGTCAATCGAGTGAATGTCCACGAGACGAAGATCACGGACGCAATCGAGCCTGAATGTCCAAGACGAAGTCCACCGAAAGGTCCATAGCCTGAATGCAACGAGATGAAAGGTCTATCGAGACGGAATATCCACTGTTGGACCTTTCGTCTTGTTGGATCTTTCGTCTCGTTGGACCTTTAGACACTGAATCGTCCAAGGATGGACCCCGCCCCCAGTTCTTGCGGCGCGCCCCCGGCGCAAATGTATCTTGTGTGATATCCCCAAGCATACAACCAATTCCCCATCTTCTAAGCTTACCCAGAAAAAGAAAAAAAATTTCTTGAGTGAAATACTTGATACACATAACATAGCAATATTAGTCTTGGGTATTTCTGGTTATTGAATCTAAGGTGATGCAAGGGCCACTACGTAAAAGCATTTCAACTGGAGACAAAAAGTTGACACAAGTGCTGCAGGGGCCTCGTAGACAGCACTTACACTATCTCAGAAAGCGTGTATGGTTAGCATAAAGTGCCGTTACAAATACGATTTCCATTTACACACATTTCTTGGAAGCATTGTCCAGTTCGAACTTCCATTCAATAGAAAAGCAAGCAGATGCACAGAGCACCTCAACAGATCGCGAAGACAATCAGTTGACGCATCCAGGGGGGCGGAGAGAGAAGGCGTGTGAAACATGTTAAAATAGCGCTGTAGAGACGGGACAACAAAGAAAAGACTACATAGGACTAGCGCTGGATATCAACTGAACTCTTTTACCTGACACAAAATAATAGATGCAGAAACAGCGCATGCGCGAATGCGGGGGAACCCACCAGGAAAGAAATCAGGGGAAAAAAGCAATCAGGAGGAAGTGATTTGTTTTTAAACGAAGAAGGAAAAGAAATGGGCTAAGGATAGCATTGAGCTCTCATGGGAGCTCACCTGCATTTAACACAGTCCGGAAGGGGAATAGTAGGGGAAATAGGTTAGGAGAGAGAAAATTAACGATTAGAAAGGTGAGGAAAGAGTAGAGAAGAGTATACAGTTCCACTGTGGCCGATTCCGTCGTACACAACCTACCACGAACACTGTTGGCTGGCGTAATGCTGCGTCCGGGGGACGAGAAGCCTCGAATGGAACGGTGAAGCGCGGAGGCGAGCTTGCTGCGACGAGGAGTGATGTCAGCGGCGGTCCCGACCGCTTCGGAGATCGCTGGATTGGAGTGCGGCCGACAGACGGGTACATCGAGGGCGGGGGAAGGGGCGGGAGCTGGCACTCGACCGCCCACAGTAGCAGAGCGAAAGCCGGGCGACATCGAAATCCAGGGCGACGGCCCGCGCGTACAACGGGCCCACGAAACGAGCTCCCTCCGAGGCGGAGGAGCACGAAAAAACATGTCCGCTCAACTACGAAGCGACGACCGAACTCCCGCGACGCATTTTGCAAAAGCTACATCTCCGAGCGTAGGAAGTACCCGCTAATCTGCGTGCTACCTTTCTAAGTTGCGGAGAATTCAACACTGCATCTAACGCGTTAGCATGGCACAAAAGTTCACAAAACTTCACACAACGTTTCGACACAACAAAGGTGTTCCGGTGCATTCATTGCAATGATGGAATTCATTGGTTGCTAGGTGAATACCCACTACTGCCGCCAACTCAAGTAGGCAAAAAGACAGCGAGCAACGCGGTGAGGGTGGCATCATGGCTGCGCTCAGGTGTAGCACGGTTTCAAAGCACGGGCTGGCCGTGCAGCTTTTCCTCTACAGTAAGTAGTATTACTCTATGGGATAATGGTAAATCGCTTCGCAAAACATTCACCAGATACCGCGATAAGCGTTACCATATCGCGGGCCACACAAAGTTAGCGTTGCACGCAGTTACAAGTTAAAGTTGAAACGAACACATGGCGCCACTCTGTTAGGCCGAGCACATCGAAGCGACTAAAGCCCGACTCTCCACAACGAGAGTGCAAATCAAAAGAGTCGTAGTTCGCGCTGCGGTTCCTCTGTCCGCTAGACGTTTGTAGCTAAAGTAATATGTCGCGCGGCACATTCACATTGTTTAGCCACCATGTCACGTACCAAGCGGCACCAATATCGACGCACAGAGAGGCAGGTAACGGAAATGTAGCCGGGTAAGTTATTTGGTCGTATGCGCGGAGTGGATGACTATGACTTTCGAAGCTCCACTTGAAAGGTGGCCGGCACGGCGGTCGTGTGAACTAGTGGCGCTGCGGTCGACCCTTGCTCCCTAGCCTTTGGCGTGGTCGCAGTGGTCGCAGCACGGGGCACCTGCCCGCAAGGTTGGTTGTGTTGCTTGCGATAAGAACGTTGGTTGTCGTGTGTATGGACTGTGTTGTGATTCACGTTGTTTCTGAGACATGTGCAATTGGTGTCAGTAGGAAAGGTTTCCGTATGCCTTCCTGATTTTCGCCAGGCTGCACAAGCCAACGTTCTTAGATGTCTAAGAACGTTGCTACTGACTCCTGCAGTATGGTGCCTAGGAGGAAATCTGGAGCCAACGCCCTCATGTCCGCGGCAAAAGCGCGCTCCGTAAATTCGTGCCACCACCGCGGTGGCGTTGTGGCGCTTGCGTGAGCATTTCTATGCTTTCCCAGCCTCCCGGCCCCATGGTCACAGCGGCACCTTGAGCGCACAGCATGTATAATTGCCGTCTCAGTTCAACGTTGTGCGCGAGTGATTCTCGCGGTCCCTGTAACCCAACCCAGAAGCCTGGAAATCCTTTGGATACAGGTTTCAAAATCAAGTTATCTCCTCTCTTTCTCTCTCTCTCTCGTCTCTCTGTCTCTCTCTCTCTCGCAGTATTTCCTCTGCGGTAGAAGAATGCTCGTTGACATGTAGGCTTCAGATCCCTGCCCTCTACCAGTCAAATGTATCACCGTGGGAAGAAAGCGAGCCCAACACACTGCTTTCCGCCTGACTGCATGTCCGGTTATTTATCGCCAAGGGCGATACGTAACCGTTGTGAGGACGGTGATTAATCGCGGTGCAGGTCAGATGACGTAAGACAGGAAGGCGGGGGTTTCTTGGCCTACTTGGGCAGATGGGAAGAAACAGCTGTGGCAAAAGGGTTCTTAAGAAATAGCACAGCTGAAGATCATGGTGTGACTCTTTCAAGCGCGTTAAATCTGCTGGAGTATTTGACGACACAGCTGGGGCTTTGTTATGTGATGACGATACGTTTGTGCTCGATTCCCATTGGAAGACTTTTTGGCATTGTTCAGCCGATGTCTGGTTGCAATGACCACCCAACAGCCAACCAGATTTTGATTTCCGTGAGTACAAATTAAAATTCCAGAACTTGGCTCGATCGCCATCGCAAAGCAATGTTTGTTCGGTACTCTTAAGAAACGTGCTTAGCGCTTCTAGCGCAGAAGAGACAAGTAAGGGGAGAATTGATGAGTTTCTGGACATTCGAAATCTGACAGAAGCATATGAAATCTCAGTGGTGACCTCGATCACCGTTCCACGATAGTTAAAGCTAGTGATTCCAGGCGTATTTTCTACACGGATGGTTATGTCGCAAGGAAAGGCATCGCGACCACCAAATGCGCTGAATGTTGCCAGCAGCTCCTGCAAGGTAATGATGGAACCCCCCCCCCCAGCTGAAGCAGCCATCACTACTGCTGTTGACTGAGAAAGACGGTATATCCGTTCTATCAGCGGAACGCACTGGGGACATGACTGGAAAACACACTCAACCACTGCTTCACTGTAAATCAAGTGAGAAGCGACCAGAAGAACGACCTTGCACCGTTTTTTCAGCTTACCAAGTTGAATTCCGTTGGCTGGCCTGAACACAAGACAGCACTTACAAAAGTGCTCACTCGGATCAGTTTCAAAGTCAAGTCCCAGAACGCGAAGCGGCAAGACACGCCGGAGCGAATGCGTAGCTTAGTTTCATTACTGTGCTTAGTCAGTGTTATGCAGAAAACCCATTCACTGTGCACTGGAAGGTTTACAGTGCAATAAATGCATTGGCATCCTGCTTTCGGTTTCTGAGGTTCAATGTTCCTGTTGTGCCTCTTCATTCGTTTGGCTCACCGTTGTGAGTTCGGGACTCGTACGAGGATCGCGGAATGCCTCCTTATCGAGTGCGGTGTGAAAATCAGTCGATCGCTCTTGAGAAATACACCAGTAGAAATTTATTCACTAGAGGCTTCCGTGTCCTCATTTGTGCTTCTAACTTGTCTGCGCGGAAAAACATAACGGGAACCGAAAAAGGCAGCTTTTCTCATGCGCGGCGGAACGCGAATCGCTGCCCGAGGCCTGCCCGGCCAAGCGCTGTGGGAGCTCCGCGCATCGATGATGATGCTTAGTGGCTTCCCCTTTGTAACGGGGTGGCATTGCACAGCGGCCTTAGTCGCAACGCCGCTGTACAATCACCTCGCCAAAAATTACAAACAAAATAAACAAAAAATCATATATCAAAATAAAAAGAAATTACTTTTGCGAAATGTTTTGTGCTAGTCTGACTTCTTTGTTCAGATGTCTTCCCAGATTGTTCTCTGCTCTTTTCCCACCAACATTCTAACCTTTTTTTACTAACCTCTTCTGCTGTCCAGTTCACTTTTCCGCTAACCTTAAAGCCAAGGGCTTCCGGAAGCTGGATGGCTCCATCACTGAGGACTGGACGGATACTTTTGCACTCCGTTGCAATATGTCGCATGGTTTCTGGCTCATTTCCGCAGCCTGCGCATAGTTCTTCCTGTACCGGCTCGCGGATAAGCATTTTTGTCCACAAGCAACCCGCTCGGGCTTCAAAAAGCAATGCACTCCCTTTGGTATTATTGAAGTATTTTTCCCTTGTTATCTCCTGCTTCCCAATCCTGTAGATATCTAAGGACTTCTTCGCATCCATCCTCTTTTTCCAGGTCATTGGCTCTGTTTCTTTCACTTCATTTTTTATTGCCTTGGCCGTTTCCCCTGCACTTCCAGGTTTCATATACTTTGTCCTGAGCCTTCTGGTTCTTTTCCTCCACTGTGTGTTCACGCTTTTCATGTAAAGATACCGTAACACTTTGGCCGCCCATCTCTGATCATCCATTTTTCTAAGTCGTTCCTTGAAAACATATTTTGCTCTGTGCTTCTCTCACTTCGAAGCATGCCCATCCCATGTCTCCCTGCACTGCCTCATTTGTTGTTTTACTGTGTGCTCCTAATGCCAATCGACCTACGGCCCCTGATTTACTTCTAGCCCTGATTGAATCTCTGATTTGACACACACTACTGCGTTTGAAAAGGTAAGTGCTGGTACCATTACTTCCTTCCAGATTCCTCTCACTACTTCATATCTGTTATATCCCCACAGTGATCTGTGCTTCATGATAGAGGCGTTTCTTCTGCCTTTCATTCTTAAATGCTCCTCATGAGTTTTTAGATACGCCTGACCTTCGTTTAACCATATGCCCAGATATTTGTATTCCGTTACCCACGGTATTGCTGCTTTTTGAATGAATACCG
The DNA here is from genome assembly GCA_013339765.2 of Haemaphysalis longicornis. NCBI lineage: Eukaryota > Metazoa > Arthropoda > Arachnida > Ixodida > Ixodidae > Haemaphysalis > Haemaphysalis longicornis. The sequence goes on along the minus strand of CM023453.1, from coordinate 101,051,147 downwards.
ATTCGTTACGGGCGTTTTCATTAAAAACTAGAACTCCAGACTTTGCTGTCCTAAACTCTAACCCCAGTTGAGTGGCTTCTTCCCCGCAGATATCTGTGAGCTGTTGAAGACACTGTTTGCTATCTACTAGTAGTACTATGTCGTCTGCATATATCATCCTATCTACTAGTAGTACTATGTCGTCTGCATATATCAGTCCTGTCCTTTTCGGCTATAACATAGATTGACACTATTTGACTGCCTTCAGCTTTCTTTCTAGTCTAGCCATGTACAGCATGAACAGCAATGGCGCAAGAGACAACCCTGCTTTAAACCTCTATTGTGACTACCGGTTCCATGCACTTTTGGTCCTCCCAGGTAATTTGCACCTCGCTCTCATTGTAAATTTCCTGCAAACAGCTGTATAAAGTCCTGGCCTAATCCCTCTCGCTCAAATATGCTCCATAGAAGTTCGCTATCTACGTTGTCGTAGGCTCCCTTTATATCGAGAAATGCTATCCATAGTGGGCCGCTCTTGCGCCATTGACACCTCTATGCATTGGGTTAGGACAAATAAAATTGTCCTCTAAGCGTCTGTCTCATCTGAAACAATTTTGTAGTTCTCCCAGTATGCTGTTCCCCTCTATCCACGCCTGTAGTTTCTGCTTTTATGGCTTGCATTGCCAGCCTGTATGCCACTGAGGTAATTGTAATAGGCCTGTACGAATCGACATCAGCCATGTCTCTTTTACCTTTATATATCATCTTCATCCTGCTCTTACGCCAGTTGTCCGGTACTTGCTTAGTTTTTATCACTTTTTCGATTGCTCGAATCAGTTGTGCCCTTCCTTTTGGACCCTAGTAGGTTGACCAGCCGTATAGGAATTTCTTCCGTCCCTGTGTCGCCGTATTAGCTGGAACATTTTCTTCGGCTTTTTTCCAGTTAGATTATCCAACTTTAGCTCTCTATCTGTACGCACCTCAGTTGCCCCACTCCCTACATGCTGTACTCCTCTCCTCCGTTCTTCTGAACTTCTCTTGTAGCATTGAGCGTATGTGAAATACCGCTTCTTCCCCCTTTTAGTACCTGGCCTTCAGCGTTTATGACATGACGTTGTGCTTTTTCGGTCTTTTTTGCTTAGCTCCTTTACATGATTCCAAAACTTTCTCGGTGCGGCCTTTACCCTTTGCCCGTATATTCGAGACCCATCGCTCACTTTCTGGTTTAAGTTCTTGCTGTACAAGTTTTTGTACTTCCAGCTTCTTAAGGCGGTACCAATGCCACTTCAAAAGTTATTTCATCTCTTTGCATTCCCACTCGCTTGGCCTCCATGTGCTCTCTCGATGCTTGCTACCTTGGTGATATGCTTCCTTGGTTTCCTTGTTCCACCAGCTTCTAGGTTTTCTTTTTCCTTTCCAGTAGTTGCGTTCTTTCACGTTCCTTATCTTTCCTTGAATGAAACCAATCAGTTCGCTTTATTCCCATCTTTCGTAGGTTGTCTCTCGATTTCCGTCTCCAGGACTTTGGCAATATTAGCCATTTGCTGCATGTTTGATTTCAAGTCCTGTACCACCGTTTTCCCGGTTTTGACCTTCCATTTTTCCAAAAGTCATAGTTCTCCGTTTATGGTCACTTCCTAAGCTGTGGGCACCTATTTCATCCTATTTCCTATTAGAGTCAACCTTTCATACACTCCTTCTGAAAGGAGGCTCTAGTCTGTACTGGACTGCTTTTCTCCTCGTTCCCAAGTAATTTGTCCCTCGCATTTATACTCTTTGTTTACAACAACGAGATTATGTTCTTCACACATATCTAGTACGACTTTGCCGTTGCGGTCTGTGTATCCGTCCAGGTCCTCAATGTGGGCATTCATGTCTCCCACTAGAATCCCTTCTCCCGATTGTCTTAACTGATCAAGGTCCCACTTAATGCAGCCTACCAGTTTTTCATTCTTTCTCTAACCTCCCTCTCATCCCCTGACCACAGGTAGGCGACTCCCAACAGCGTTTCTCTTCCCGCTATCGTGCCCCTTAACCCACATATGTTCTTCGAAGTTTTCGTTTACTCTGTGCCAGTTGGCTCCTGTTGAATAAGCATGCCGGACCCCTCCCCCTTGCCAGCACCTATGGTTCTGTTACAGCCTTGCCATATATATTCATTGCATTGCTCGGGGCTCTTCTAAATCTCGAAGGAAAGTTTCTGTAAAGGCAATATACTTCAGTTTTTTTTTTCTTTTTCTGGTTGACCTCGAACCTCTAACCATTTTTTCCGTGATCTGCCACCGTGCATGTTTATGTAGTAATCTTAGTCATCCCACGCTTTTTTTTCGGTTAGTTCTTTTCCGATGTTTGGGATAAGAGTCGGTCACCGGGGGTACGCCGCTTTCCTCCTCGCTCGCCTGCATTGCTCCCTCATGCCCCCTTTCTAAGCTTTTGTGCGCCCTGTGTGCTAACTTTTTCCTTTGCGCTGTACAATCTACTTCGTTCGTAATCGCTTGTCCCTGCCGCATTTTCACTGTGCCTGTTATTTAGTCCAGCTTCCGGGATGCCCTTGGCCCCCCTAAAAAAGCTACCGCCCGCGCAGCTAGTCGTCTCCCCACCGGCTCCGCTACGCCCTCAGTGAAATGTACTCCGTCCCTAACAAAGGCCCGGCCCCGGCCCGCACGGTGCACTTCCCAGTTGAGGTCAACCACAACCGCACCAGGAAGCAGCGCCACCTACGTGAAGTATGAATCAGAGGAGCGGCGGTTCCTTCCGCTGACGTCATTTACTAACTTATAGCGGCCGTTATAGAGTTTAGTAGTAAGTATACCAGAGAGGAAACTGCGGCTCGTAAGCCATGTCGTCGTCGGGGTTCACGGGAACACTCCCCTTTTGGCTTGCGCTTGGCATGACAATTAGATTGTTAAGCGGTTTTGGGATGTGCTTTCTTCACTATGCATTAACACGTTAACGAGCTACAAGGAAGGCGAAATCCTCCCTGTTATGTGGTAGCAGTGTTCGGTGAAACAGCAGGCAGGAGCATGATCGCACCTGACGTTGCTCATACAGCAGTCGAAGGGCGCATGACTGAGCGGGTAATACCGTAATTACCCGATTCTAACGCGCCCCCGATTCTAACGCGCACCCGATTTTCCAGGCAAAAACCGAAAAAACTTACACCTCCGTATGTAACGCGCAAGGAACTTTGTGAGCAAGAAAAAACGAATTCGAGAGAAACGGGCGATTTATTCCCCGAAGTAATCCCACTCACTCACTCCTCGTCGCTCTCCGAGAGCTCCTTGTCGCCTTCCGCTGACCGCAACTCTCCCCATTGGGCCGTCAAGCGCGTTCGCGATGCCACACTTCTGAACGAACGTTCAACCATGTCGAGGGATCGTGGCCCACGCCTCGCATGCCCATCCGCGAGCTTCTCCAGAGGCATACGCTTCAGCCAAGCGCTCGTTGTGAACGCGTGGTAGCCGCTCGTAAGCCGCGGAAGCGGCGCACCTTCGTTGCCGCTGCTGCCATTGCTGTTATCAAGCACGCAAGTGGAATAATTTGACGATTTGTGTGGACGCCGAAAGAAAAGCCTAGGTGCCTAGATCCGAAAAATTGTTAAAAACGTTCCTGAAAGCTTTGGCGCCATCTTGAGATGGCGATGACGATTGGTGGAAGAAACTTCAGCTGTTTCGGCAGTTTCGGTTTCGCATCCGATTCTAACGCGCATGCGATTTTTCGGCCTATTTTTGCGGAAAAAAGGTGCGCGTTAGAATCGGGTAAGTACGGTATGCCGCCGCGAAATTTTAGCCGACGAAAGAAGAAACAAAACGTACTTCGACGAAGACAAGATACGACCACGGGGATACGAGAGATACGGGCGCTTCTATGCGTCCTGTCTTGTCATCGTGCATGACTGTTTAACGCCACGTTTTCTTTTTCCTTATTAAACTAGTTGGCGGTCGGTGCACCGGTTCCCACAAGGCAGCGTTTTAATAGGCACGCTCAAAAAACTTTCGAAACTCTTCAAGCAACTTATTATTTGCCATAATGGAAAATTAATAAAAAAGGGTCTCTAATAAGTTTCCCCCCCCAAAAATTAATCTTGTTCGTAATTACAACCTTGGCCTGCGGAATAGCAGGCACAACCGTTCCGGCAAAAATACGCTTTACTTCCTTTTTCTTTTGTTTTAAAACAGCCTGTTTTTATTTCCACTTACATAATTGCACACCATTCTTCGCGTTTTTGTGGCACTTTGTTTAAATTGGCGGTCACTAAAACATTTCAATCCAAGCCAATGATGAAACTAAGGCGAGCGCAATGTATAATGGCGGCCCATGACACACAGACGGCCTTGATGTGAGCCGCTTAGACGCTAGCGCCAGATTCCTCTCTAGTGTATATTGTAAGAAACTCTATGGCGGCCACAATGGCTCGTTCGGTACGATTTAGTTTATCTGCTAGACCACACCGCTTTCTTACTCGCTTCCTGCAAGCGTTTACGTCACGCAAAGCGTCATGACTTCCGCGAGGAATGAAATGCGTTTTTTGATCGGTAATTTCTCGGCAATTAAATCTTTCGCCTTAGGCATAAGCGGTGGCAGGGATTCAGAGCGTTTGAACTTTCTTCTAAGCCCCACTTGCTGTTTGCGTTCAGTGTCTCTATAAGTTCAAGGCAGCAACCGCCGGCGACGCTCTGGCATGTACGACGGAGCAGAGGAAACTGCGCAGTTGCAAATCGAGGTCGTATAGCAGCGTCGGCCTCTAGTGGCCACGACGGCAAGCATTGCAGCGTCTTTCGTAGAGCTTGCGATACAAGGAGACACGGGCCCGTCGTTTCAAAGCGATTTTTGTAAGGAGGTTTTTTCAAATTAGGGTTGTGGCAGTTTCCTCCAAAAGCTCCACGCCGTTTGTTTCAAAAGGTGCCCGCCGCGAATTCTCACCTGAAGGCGCTTTTTACACGGATGCCTACTTTCAGAGCAGAAGTATGCACATGCAGTAATGCTGAAAGTGGCTTGATAATTTACCCACACTAAGGAATATTTGATAATGATCACAGGAGAAACAGGAAAGTTAAAGTACTGAAGGAAGCGCGGGCTCGCCATCCTGGACAAAGAGGCAGAAATCTACCCTCCCCTGTGTCAATAAAAGTTTATTACAAATACTAAAATTCCTGCTAATTCGCAATTTTAATACACCACGAGGTACTCAATCAGCCTTCAGAAGTCTGCGGCGAGCGAACTCATGTGTAGAGCCCAGCAGTCGCTGCTTTTTTGGCGGTTGTTGGCTTTTTTTTGTTTGGTCGAGGTTTTCTTTTTGTTGTCGAATAGAATTGATGGCGTTGTCGAGGATGAACTTGCGCTCACCAGCAGCGCCTGCATTGGCACGGTATCCTCGCGCCGAGTTTTCATGCTTCCCTATGTATAAAAAAATGCCCGCCTGTTCAGAAAACAGCTACTTTACTGCTATTGTTTGCGCCATCCGGGTACGCAGAAAAAAAGTATAGCGGACCCTTCTCTTAGTCAGTCAAATGATGCTACCCACAATAGCTTCCATAGATGGCCGCGAGGGGTCCTTTAGCAAGTTGGAAGGAACCTCAACTTCGCCCCGAATAAGGCCATAGAGGTGACGAAGAGGCGACTGGAGTGGTGGTGGAGGAAAAGTAGGGAAGGGATGGGTACGCAGGCGGGAGTAATCATGCGGACGAGAATTTAGAACAGCGAGGGAGAAATAGGGAGAAAAAAGGGGGGTGGGGGCGTGAGTTTATTTAAAACAGAAAAGAGGGAGGAGAAGGGAGGGAGAGCAAATCTATAGGTTAGCTGGGAGTAGGGCAAGTAAACGTAATAAACAGGCAAGTCGGTTGCTGACAACCGACCGCCCCGATTCAAAGGGAAAGCCACTAATCATCATCATCATCATGGTACTCACCATTATTGACTTCGATTAGCTAGGACAGAATTATTTATCTTGCTCTGCTGGGGGTAGACAGAGAAGAAAATGAAAATACTACGAACTTTGATGACATTATAAGGCAGTTTAGAGCGGGGCGGTCCACGCGTAATACGTGAGCCATTTCTCGCAGGCTAGTACTTGCAGTACGACTACGGCAAAAAATGAAGAACGCTATGACTTTTTTCTGTTTTTTTTTGCGGGATTTCTTTTCTTTTTACGGCTAATTTGTCGTCCACGCATTTCCAGTATCCGCATACAGCGTTTGTCACAAGCATACGAGAAGTTCATCGCTGTCTTTCGCTTGCACAATACCTGCAATCGTTAGGGCGAACAAGACCTGTTTTATTTAATTTATCGCATCACTTACTTGAAAAATACGGTACGCAGGGAGCTCTTTGAAGGAATAATGGTCAATTTCACCTTAATGTTTTCCCGTTAAATAATTCTAGGTTGCAGCCTGTTTGCCCAATCAGAAGTGTGCGATATTTCTTGGGCCTCTAGCCATTAGAGTAATTTATTCCTGGCGATAAAACTACATTGGCGGGAGCTCGTATATGCCCATACTTTTCGTTAATGCAGCATATATTTGCGAACGCTTCTTGCATTTAGTAATGTTTAGCTTACGGCTGCATGTATGTCTTCATCAAATTTATGTTTTGGGTGATGTACGTGTTTCCTGTTGGCAGTTAAGCTGCACAAGTAATGACATATAGTTTACGGACTGTGATTCAGTTGTTTTAGTACGGGTTAGCTCCGCAACGTCATGACAGCTTTCTGTGAAAATGGTATTCTACGCACTGTAGTGCAAAAAAAATTTGAAAGCACACTTGACTGATCTCTAATATATTTTGAGACTATTAAGCTATATAAAGAAGCATCCTTGGACATTTGTCCCAGCATTTCACTTTCAATTATCGTTTCAGGTCAGCTGAAGCCTTTTTCGGATAAATTGATTAACGAGTTTTTTTTTACACTGCCGTAATAGAAAGCGTACCAATAGCGAAACAACTTTTCCGTTTATTGAGATTCTGTTGTTGTAAGTGAAGTAGAGAAAGGCCAGCTGTCAAGTAACACCAAGTTCACTTAACCTCCTTCCCTTCAGCCAAAAGTGTCATTAGTAATTCGCTTCCACATCTGCGGGTATGTGTTGTGTTCGCAGTACAGCACTACCTAAAGTGCCTATACATTTTTTGCCACTTCATGCTTTGATCTTTCGTCATTGCTGAAAAACTGCTTTTTGTGTGAACTTTTTACCGAAGAGCGCGTTTTCGAACTTCTCACAACAAGAACGGAGTGACCGGCGTCCTGATGTGCTTGGTGTATACGTCACAGAAAAAAAGTAGAAAAGACATTGACCGACTTTTCGGTAAGCATGTGGCATCGGTGACGTAAATCCCCACGCAAAATGTCATGTCGGGGACGCAGACATGCGGTTTTTTAAACGAGTATGTATGTATGTATGTATGTATGTATGTATGTATGTATGTATGTATGTATGTATGTATGTATGTATGTATGTATGTATGTATGTATGTATGTATGTATGTATGTATGTATGTATGTATGTATGTATGTATGTATGTATGTATGTATAGAGGCCAGACGTGACGTCATGCAAGCCATTCTGCACTTTCGCACTCCTGAGCAACAGGTGTCATAGATGAAACGCTATTGAGGATAGCCCTGGCCCGCGTAAGCTCAACCCGTAACGTAGCTGCAATGACTGTAACGATAACGCTAAACGTACAGGCCCTCTTCGGACATGACAATTAGGCATCGGGTTTCACGTGACCGACGCTATGCGCTAAAGGAAAAGTCGGTCGCTTCTTTTTTTTTTTCGTCGCGTCGTCTGCTGGGAGCGCGTCAAGGTAGCGGGCACTTCACTTGTGTTCTAACCAGCGCGTAAACGCGCTCCACCATAAAAATATATGAACAGAAACGCATTGCATCATGACAAAAGATATGACCGAAGAAACCCGGACAAAAGAACTAAACATGAAAGCGGCAAAAAAATGGCGCAGCAATCAGTTGCGGTGCAAGGCTGGAGAGATAGCTAGCTAAGGTATTGTGGAGGTATTGTTGCAACAGACGGCTACTGAATTTTCGTTATACTGTGTCTTCCGTGTGCACAGTGAACTAAAAGCAAAAACAGCACTTGTTCAGGAGGTAGTACATCGATAAATAGACGTCTTTAATTAAAAATTCATCAGGAGTGTACCGTTGCTCAATTCGCTCCAAAACTATAAAGGAAGGTCGCATTTTGTAATATATTTTGTTTGACACCAACAACGATGGGACTTACCTGCTTCTTTAAAAAGCTAATGAAAAAAGACACGATTTTTGCCTATGTAATCAAATGCCGGTTCGCGGCTGGTTCGCAAAGCATAGGGTGTTTTGTGCTCAATGCGCGAGGTGGCGCCACACTACAAGTGCAGTAAAAATTTTAAAGACGCTACCCACGTTTTCCAAAGGCAAAAATAGTTTGTATTTGTTTCCTGTATGAGTAGGTAAGCGCCGTTCTTGCTATTGCTGTCAAAACAACATAAATAAAAGTGTGCGACCTTCGTGTAAAGTTTGAACGCGAAGGTTGGAGCGGTTCGCTCAGGAACAATCTTTAAAGACGTCCATTTACCAATGTACCACACTGTATATGCCCGGTTCCTTCATTTGTTCAAATGTGTGGATAAGAATGTGGTTGCTCCTTTGTTCTGCACAGTACACAGCGGCAAAACATCAAGCAGCTGCACATAAAGTGTCCTTGCACATAAAAGGACAAGTGAAAAGTGCTATGGTCGGACGCGTCTCTGCTCCTTTGACTAAATCAGCTGCAGCGGTGCCTTCCTTGCAGTGGCAGTCGATATACCTCAGCAAAATGTGGTTTTAATTCAAGCATTGCTTTAGGTAGCTAGATCTATGGACGAAAAACTGCGCCGGGTGGAAAAAATCTGGGTAGATCCATCGCAGGTAGATTGGAAGCACTAGAAAGGAAAGAAAAACAAGTGTAGTAGTAGTTCACAAACTGCAAACAAAATACGCGCTTCTCACGTGGTAGGCACCGCTTAAATGATAACGTCAATAGTTGCAGTGAGGATAGAAAACTACGAAGACTAGAAAAAATGACCCCCAGCTGGTGCGGCAGGGCAGAAAATCAAGCATTCATTATCATTATTGGGTAATTAGCAGCCGCAAAAATGCTCCCTCGTTTTTCCCCAGTTAGAAATGGTTCACAAGGTTCCAGGCCGCTGCAAAATGATTAATGAAATGGAGCAGTCAGGCTCTTTTCAACTGCGCCAAAGCCTTCTAATTTAATAAAAGTGTTACTCCTCATCACAACGAGAGTCCCTATGTTCCGCGATTGCAGTCTGTTTGCAGTAGGCCGGTGAGAAAATTGTACGCGCACATGACAGAAATTTGAAATTCTTTTACCACCAACAAAGCTGACAAGGCGTTTTCATGTTCGCTTCGAATGTGGCCAGTAGGGTTCCACTGGCAGATCGAAATCGGAGTGGATTGCTTAGAACAAAAATGTCGCTAATACGGCAGCGCTTCAGCCACTCCTGTCGTTGCTACTCTGCCAATTCTCCTCTTGTCTTTTTTTCCTCCCGTCACGCCGCCCTGTGAATCTTCAATTTCCGATGTTTTTATGCTTTCTGTCTCCCCTCTATATACTTACCTTTGCACTCTTCGCTTCGCCTTCCTCATCCTGCACCCTACCCCGGCCCCTTGCACAATGCTGCAGTACATCTTTCTCCTTGCATAACCTACCCCTTCTCATCTCTCTCCTTTCCTTTGTTCCCCCTACCAACTGCTTCAAACCCCCGTTTTTTTGATCTCCTCTGTATTCTGCATATCCTCACCTTACATCTTTCCCTCCGCATCCATAGGACACTCGTGCTCTACTCCTCTTTCATTCTCCTTATTATTGCTCTCGCCCTCGACTTACCTCTTTCTCCCTCTCGTAGTCCCCTCTTAATTGTCATTCTGCTTCATATCCTTCCGAGAATCCCTCTCGCTTCATACACATTCGTACACATCCACCTGACCGTTTCACTCGCACTTTTTCTCGCCGACCTCACGCCCTGCCCCCGGTACTCTGTTCCGCTCTTTTTTTCCCATTACCCGCTATCTGTCTCTTCCTCCCACTGAAGTTCGTATACTCCCGTCCTCCTCTTATTTTTATTTTTCACAATTGCCTAATCTTCGTTCTCACCCGCATTTCTTGGCGTCCCTTTTCCTATCTCTCCACTCCAATGGCATTCCTTCATTTTCACGTCATCTTTTTTTGTCACTATCCCGACTCCGTCTACTGGCTTCTAGACATTTTCTCCCACAATATTATCTCCTGCATTTCGCTGTGTTCTCCTGGACTTATAACGCCTCTGCTTCTCTTTCGCTTGCTATAGATCTCCACCTTGTCAGAAAAGAGCAATCCAACCATTGACATATGTGGTCGATTCGATTGATAGAGATACGTACACAGTGGCGTACAAAGCAATTCATTGGAAGGAGGCGGGCAGAAAAAAAGGAAATGGGAAAGTATGAATATAAAATTTGCACGCATCAAAAATACTCAGGCTGTAGGATGACGACGTAAGATATACAACTTTCCGATGTAATTTGTACATTTTTGCCTCTGAAATTCCCAAATGGCTCATATTTGTGGTGAGAACGTACATTGAAGCGTATGTTGTTGGTGCCATAGCTTATCCGCATCAAGTAATTTATTCTTGGAAGGCAAAAATGGTTCTGGCTTTGTTCCCCCTTCCCCCGATTACCTAAAATTTCAGAAAGGGGTTGGAGGGCGGGATGGTAGTCTCACCTTCCTGCGATGCTATGTGCTTGCAGAACATGAGGGTGTACTCGCTGACAGACACCACTATTTGTTGCACTACCTAATGGGAAATGTTTGTGTATCCACTGGAGCACAGAGGGGGGTGGGAGAGGAGGGTCGATTTAAATATCCGTGGCGGTCAACGTCACTGCTGAGCTTTGCACTACGGTACAAGCCAAAGCTATGATTGTTGCATAGGTGAAACTGACCCACGCACTGTCACCTTCTCTCCTCAAAGGGGAAAAACAAGCAAGTATCCTCGATTTTCAAGTTTTGTTTACTTCTACCTATCAAATCAGCGGACCTTGGAGCATCACGACGGTACGCAACCTTCCCTACCATCACGACGGTTCAAGTAAAAAATTGTAGCTAATTTGCTTCTTCACTGCCGCAACGACTTTTACTGCATCATTGTTACAGCAACAATGATGCAGTAAAAGTCGTTGCAGCAGTGAAGAAGCAAATCAGCTACAATTTTTTACTTGAACCGTCGTGATGGTAGGGAAGGTTGCGTATGCTGTACGCAACCTTCCCTACCATCACGACGGTTCAAGTAAAAAATTGTAGCTGATTTGCTTCTTCCTGCTGCAACGACTTTTATGCTATCATTGTTGCTGTAACCACTTGATGCTCCCTTCATTTTTTTTTGTTGAACTGATGATCATGGACATCACCTTGGAGGGGCGTACGCTATAACGTCTCTTTCACGTTCTGAGCAAGTGTTTCCACGATTGTGGCGAATGCTATAGCTTCTTTTTTGGCCTAGTTTGGCCAGTGTCCATTAGTGAATATGCTTGGCTTGTGAAACGTGCGCCGGGACGCGAGGTGTTCTTCGCGAGGCAGGCGCACACGAGCGCTCAGTATTTTTTGTTTTGTTAACTGTGTGGTGCTCGTCACAATCTTGGCAAAGCTCCCTAAGTGGATATGCTTGGAAAACATGCGCCGGGGACTCTGGCTTGTGAGCGCAGCGAGGCATGCGCTCACAAGCGCGCACTCGGTATTTTCTTGGCATTTTTAACTGCGGACAAGAAAAATTACGCTTTGAATTCGCTGCTCATTGAATGGTTGCTTCCAATCTTGCGGGAGCCACTACAAATAAAAACGAACGAGTACGTTCCTAAGCCCATCTTGTAAAGGCAGAGATTATTTATTGGCACATTCCGGACGCCATCGATTGCATATTTTTGATCACGAGGAAGAATAAGCGCCGTCTTGAGATAACTCAAATTGGCATAAACAAACTGTTTTGTCTCTCAGTGTTGCTGTTTTTCATTTCTCAAACGCACGGGCTTCTATTTTTACCTTACTTATGTGAAAATTCATATGCCATAGATATCATTCCTGCTGTAAGGAGCGACGGATTATTTAAGGTGATCAAAACTCTACAAAACTCTACACTTGGCGGAATGACACCGAGCGCCATTCATGCCTGGCTGCTTCTGCAGAGTTCCCGGTGTGCCCTCGGATCACCGCCCAGTTCATGCTCGCAGTCTTGTTACCCGTCCATTCATCTTTGATGCAAAAAGGGTACGAATGCACGCAGCGGCCACGTGTTGTTCGGGTCAGTAAATCACAATATTAATCATATAAATAGGAATACAAAAATGGATCTCTAATTTGCTACTTATATGGGACCTAAAAACTTTCGTCACGAAATAGGCGATAAAAGACTACGGGATTATCGAAGCTTTGTTTGAAGCCAACTTACTCTAAGGGGAAATTCTCCCTTCGTTACCTACTGGACAAAGACCTGGAAATATAAAATGAGGCTTCTCTCTCTTTAGATTATACACTCCTGATAATCCATATCAAGTGTCCCGCGTCTATGCCCCACGCACAAATCAAACGTAGCATTTTAAATTCAGGCCCCTATCACTTGCTTTTTAGGATCTGCGACACTACAGCTGTACGAAAACTGTTGCCTTCTTAGGCAATGCTGTTAGTGTCTGAAGTAGAGGCAAGCTATAAACTGTAGCCACAGACAACATGCGTAAGGAAGAACATTAAAACTGTTCCCCTCAATTTGAAAGCTGTCGGAAGTGCAGAGCAGTGATTCGCCATAATCGGTGGCGGCGCCGTTATTCGCTTACTGCTACCACCCATCCAATCTACGCCACCCTGTCTCACTCCTCTCCTGGTGAATACGCAATTCAAATTTCACGCCTCCGCACTGCTCGCGCGCCCCCTGCCTGAAACTGCGCCAGCGGGAGTTGTGTTCTTCTTGCTGCTTGCTTTAATGTCGTATGCTGGAGCTGTGTTGCGTCATTTCGAATTCGTATTTTTTCTTGCGAGGCTGGAGCCTTTCTGCGTCATTTCGAACGAACCATCTTTTTCTCTTGCGCAGCCGCTTTTTTCGCCTAATATTATATAAACCAACCCAACGAGCATTCTTAACTAAATGAAACGAGGGGGGTGAGGGGGGGGGGGGCTGCTGGTTATAAACACATATTTTTCCTGAAATGTACCTGCAGTCTTCTTTGCTCTAAACAACGGGGGGCTGTATGACAAGCGCCAGCGGTTCACAAGGTTCGAATGGTTATGACTATTTAAACCACGTGGTTTTCGAAGCCTTAGCGTGACTCCCTGATGACGGTACACCAGGATTAACTTGGTCCGTTTTCTCGCTGCGCCGCCTGATTCCGGCAGTCGCTTGACATCGACCGTTAGCGAGCTACGACGACAAGGCGAGCCCATAAAGTGCGCTGCACTTGAAGGTTGGCCGGTCTCTCACGTTATGCTTTGCCGCACCCCCCCCCCCCCCACCTCTTCAGAAATAAAGCACCGGTTGCTTTTGGTGACATTAAAAACTTATGTGAGTACGGCCGTATTCGAAACCTCTACAAGGAAGAAAGTTTAGCATCCTACTTGAAACAAGATTATTTCAAAGCGCCTGGACAACGTTCTACTCCGTATAGTGCACTGAACTTTGTGGTGGTTTGTTCCCCGGGAAAGCGTTTTGGTAAATTAAATAGCTGTGACAGAGATCCGGGACCAAGCTTTGTACCAACTGCATAAAAGTTCATATTTCCTATCGAAGAACACGGTTTTTCAGACCTCACGACCGAGCACGTCGCAGTGACAGTCGCCCTGCTCAGCTTAAAAAACGTATTCTACTGAAAGGTTGTTACAGGTTTATAAAAAAGTGCTTTGAACCAGGATAATGGTTCCAGTATTATAAATATTATTCCCTCCAACGAGAAAAGGTGTAGCAGTCATTAAACGCCCTAAACACTGTGACTTTGACTGAACGTCACTCTTTTTTTAATCGTTTATTTGTTACACTGCAAGAACAAAATACATACAACTATCAATCACATTTTTGTGATGGTTGTATTTTCTCCAAAAATATACTAGCATTTTGTTTTTGTTTTCCTTTTGAGAGGCTGAACCGTTATCACTTTTTAAAAGGACGCGTTCAGATTGCTTCCCCACATCGCAACACGCACACTTGTGTAACCTCAGATTATCGCGAATTGTACCACAGAGCGATCATCTCACCGTATAATCATCGCTAATTATCGCATCAGTGTTTCAAAGTCGTACCATGGCAATAGGTCTAGCCTAAATTGAGAGATCCCACCAAAGCGTAACGTGCCCCCAAATTCATTTTCGCCCTATTAGTACTATTTGTGGTGAGCCACAAAATTATTTTGTATATGTCAGCAAGCAACCAAGTGTTGGTAAAGACGAGTTACATGTAAAAGCGAGCCTGAGCAAAAATCTGGAATGGTCATGACATTTTAGCCATTTTCCCTCTCGCACGAGTATTTGTTTTTAAATAACCGCAGTTTTATGGAGCATTTACTGCATGACAAGGATGAAGGCCCGAAATTTTAGGGCCGTTTATCAAGCAGTATGCTCTGGTCGTTGACATCAGATGTTAGCCACTTTCACATTGTTACCAGTGTAATTTCGAAAACGCTGCTCGATCATTTACACGTTTTTAAACAATTTTTTTTAATTGCCCTTTGGTAATTCGCCTTGGTAACGTTTAGAAGCAAACACCAGGCTGGGTACACCATCGGGATGAACACATATTGGGGTTTCCTGTTGAAACAGGTAATTTACTTCAAAGCCAGATACCCCATATTCACGGTTAATTGGGGGGAAAACCTGCGAAGCATGTTTTATAATAATTGTGGGTAGCCTATGCAGCAAAACCATGTTCGACATTTGAACGGGCCTGCCAGATAAGGTTAAATTTCGGAACAAAGATTTCAGCCCTTTCGTGTTCCTTAGGTATGTAATTTAAAAACATTTATTTATGCTGTATTTTAGAGGCTTCTCGGAATCACACCCGTACTTTTTTCGCTGATAACACTAACAAGTTTCGGTAAAAACCAATTGAATATTTACAAAAAAGCGGACAAATTATAATGCAGGGCACCGCCTAACAATATATCAGCGGGCCTTGTAGACATGAGAAAATACTTGAAAACGGGCACTTTACGGCCCTACAGAAGCTAGTCTCATGGAGGTTGGTTATAGGGGCACCACCTTTATAGACTTTTGAATAGACCACACCTAACAGCAAAAACCACTTCGATATATCTAGGAGTATTTGAGATAACGAGAAATTAGAAAATACTAACCCCTTTTATTATTTTTTATTTTTTGCAAAAGTAGTTTCCACACATTTAACTTCAATGAAAGCCTACGCCATGACAGGAATGTAATGGCGGTATTTTTAGTATCTAGGGCCAGCAGTTTCATTTTGCGGTTGACCAGTACGTCAACCAGTAAAGCAGTCAGTGGATCACTGGGTCGGGCTCTTCTTTTTATAGAACTATATTGTATTCGTGGCACTTAGATTCGCGCCATCCTCGGTACAGACCGCTGCTGATGCAATATTCGGTGGTACACTACTTTACCACGTCTAAAACAAAGTTTCTCAGCGGGCAAGCCAACCGGAATGAATTGTTTCGTGCATTCTGAAGACTGTTCGCGGACTGTGAAGTAAAGCACTTTGTCACCTACCGGTTGCGCTGACTGACCAACGCTGTTTAATACGGGTAATCAATCTAACCATTTCAATTTGTGAACAAGTTGAATACCGGTAACTTAGAGCAGATGCTTTGACAGGGTCGACCACGACAATTTCGGCGCGTACTATGAAGCCCAGCAAATTGTTACATTCCGAAATAGTAGCATATAACAGAAGAAGTATATAGTGCAATAATTCATTACACAGAAATATCACCGAGTGTTATTCACGAACGTTAACGTGAAACAAGCAAGTTTAATTTGGGTGCGCTTGATGATGTAAACCAACCACATGAGGCTTGCTTGCGCGCCTACAGCAAATGTACTTCGTATCTGCTATAACTTTTTTTTCGTTCTCGTTTGGCGCTTTTACACCAAAAACAACTATGACCACTTAATCTTTGTCTGCCTCAGCTCAATGCACTGCGATAGCGCTGGACGACCAATACAGACATACCTATTTTTTATGCTCCAAGGTTCGCTGATTTGATAGGTAGAAGTAAACAAAACTTGAAATCGAGATACATGCTTGTTTTCCCCCTTTGAGAGAGAAGGTGACAGTGTGTGGTGTCAGTTTCACCTATGCAACATCATAGCTTTGGCTTGTACCGTAGTGCAAAGCTCAGCAGTGATGTTGACCGCCACGGATATTTAAATCGACCCTCCTCTCCCACCCCCCTCTGTGCTCCAGTGGATACACCAACATTTCCCGTTAGGTAGTGCAACAAATAGTGGTGTCTGTCAGCGAGTACACCCTCATGTTCCGCAAGCACATGGCATCGCAAAAGGTGAGCCTACCATCCCGCCCTCCAACCCCTTTCTGGAACTTTGGGTAATCGGGGGGAAGGGGAACAAAGCCAGAACCAACTTTGCCTGCCCAAGAAATAATTACTTGATGCGGATAAGCTAGGCACCAACAACATACGCTTCAATGTACGTTCTCACCACAAATATGAGCAATTTGGGAATTTCAGAGGCAAAAATGTATAAATCCATCGGAAAGTTGTATATCTTACGTCGTCATCCTAAAATTTTAGTATTTTTGATGAGTGCAAATTTGATATTCATACTTTCCCATTTCCTTTTTTCTGCCCGCCTCCTTCCAATGAATTGCTTTGCACGCCACTGTGTACGTATCTCTATCAATCGAATCGAGCACATATGTCAATGGTTGGATTGCTCTTTTCTGGCAAGGTGGAGATCTATAGCAAGTGAAAGAGAAGCAGAGGCGTAATAAAGTGCAGGAGAACACAGCGAAATGCAGGAGAGAATGTTGTGGGGGAAAATGTCTAGAAGCCGGGAGACGGAGTCGGGATAGTGACAAAAAAAAAGATGACGTGAAAATGAAGGAATGCCATCGGAGTGGAGGGATAGGAGGGGGGACGCCAAGAAATGCGGGTGAGAACAAAGATTAGGCAATTTTGAAAAAAAAAATAAAAGGAGGACGGGAGTATACGAACTTCACTGGGAGGAAGAGAAAGATAGCGGGTAATGGGAAAAAAAGAGCTGAACAGAGCACCGGGTGCAGGGCGTAAGGTCGGCGAGAAAAAGCGCGAGTGAAACACTGAGGTGGATGTGTACGAATATGGGAGCTAGTGGGATTCAGGGAAGGATATGAAGAAGAATGACAAATATGTGGGGACTACGAGAGGGGGAAAGAAGTAAGTCGAGGTGAGAGCAATAGTAGGGAGAATGAAATAGGAGTAGAGCACGAGTACCCTAGGGACGCGGAGGGAAAGATGTAAGGCGAAGATATGCAGAATAGAGAAGAAATCGAAAAAAAAGGGTGTTTGAAGCAGTTCGTAGGGGAACAAAGGAAAGGAGAGAGATGAGAAGGGGAGGTTATGCAAGGAGAAAGATGTACTGCAGCATAGTGCAAGGGGCCGGGGTAGGGTGCAGGATGAGGAAGGCGAAGGGAAGAGTGCAAAGGTAAGTATATAGAGGGGAGACAGAAAGATAAAAACATCGGAAATTGAAGATTCACAGGGCGGCGTGACGGGAGGAAAAAAAGACAAGAGGGGAATTGGCAGAGTAACAGTGACAGGAGTGGCTGAAGCGCTGGCGTATTAGCGACATTTTTGTTGTAAGCAATCCACTCCGATTTCGATCTGCCAGTGGAACCCTACTGGCCGCATTCGAAGCGAACATGAAAACGCCTTGTCAGCTTTGTTGGTGGTAAAAGAATTTCAAATTTCTGCCATGTGCGCGTACAATTTTCTCACCGGCCTACTGCAAACAGACTGCAATCGCGGAACATAGGGACTCTCGTTGTGATGAGGAGTAACACTTTTAATAAATTAGAAGGCTTTGACGCAGTTGAAAAGAGACTGACTGCTGCATTTCATGTAGTCATTTTCGCGCCTGTGAACCTTGTGAACCATTTCTAACTGGGGAAACGAGGGAGCATTTTTGCGGCTGCAATTACCAATAATGAATAATGAATGCTTGATTTTCTGCCCTGCTGCACCAGCTGGGGGTCATTTTTTCTAGACTTCGTAGTTTTCCATCCTCACTGGAACTACCTCATGTCCGGCGCGTTAGTGTAAGTTCCTTAATTGTATGTTACAATATAATGGCAATGGCTCCCAGTCTTCGCCTTCTCATGTGCCCGCAGCTAATTGTGTATGGCACTGAATGCGGAATGAGGAGTTTTTGGTACAACGGCACTCGTGAAAAATTCTATATATACTGAATATGGGAATGTAAAATTTTTGTCTCGCTGATACAGCACCGGAATAAAAACAGGGACATGTTTCCTCAACACACGATAATCGAGTATAGCATTGCATTAAAAAAACTGACATCAGTTTTATCTCTCTACGGCTGCCACAAAGGTCATTCATGGTTCATATGAATTTCGTATACACGGAGACTATGAAAACATACGCAAACAAATGGCGGTGTATTTCGCGCTTTAATTACAGCAGAACACCAAAACTGTGTCAAACTTTCTTGTCCGACAAATAATTTGATTCTTTTGTTTTTGGAAATATTGTCTGCATTACTTGCGCCTGGGTGCGTAATACTCCGTATGAATTCCGTATTCCCATAATTACGTATATACGGAACATTTTACTGGGGGGCCTTACCTTTTGTTCTGAATTTTCCTTTCTTCTTCGTAAATAAATAAAAAGAAGCACATGTTTAGCAATCCGTCTGACCGCCGAAACCACCGCCATTTTCCGATATCGCAAGGTATGTAGTGTGGCAAAGGAAATAGTGAGCGGCAAAAAATTTTGTGATGTCTTCATCCGTGACAGTCCAGGTTGGTTAGCACTTCGTTGCGGGAAAAGGGCTGCTGGTTACGATACTCCGTACTGCGAGATGCAGCGCGAACTGCTGTGTTTTTTCGGCGACGGCGCATAGCTGCTGCTTTGGCGCGCGCCCTCTAGATTCTTGCGTCAGTGGCGGTTGCGCCTCTGCTTGAGCAGCTATTCTTTCGTCTCCGGGGAGGGGGGGTTGGGGGGGGGGGGGGGTGGCCTGCTGCGATGGCTTACTGGCTTAGGCGTTGTAGGGCTGACACGAGGACGCGGGTTTAATTCCCGGCCGCGGTGGCCCCTTTTCTGCTGGAACCAAAAAGCAAAAACGCCCATGTGTATGAGTTTTCGGCGCACTTCAAGGATCCCCAGGTGGTTAAAAATAATTCCGGATCCCTCCATTACGGCGCGCCTCATCGCCTGCGTTCCGTCAGAGCGTTAAACCCTACAATCAATCAATCAATCAATCAATCAATCAATCAATCAATCAATCAATCAATCAATCAATCAATCAATCAATCAATCAATCAATCAATCAATCAATCAATCAAATGTCTCGGGGGTGATCGCTTCATCAGCAATGCGCACCAGAGCGCCCTCTACTCGTAGCGTGGAGCCGCAATCGAGCACGTCTCCGAACGCACCTTTGGAATACCGCACCCCGGCCTCACACGTTCACCCTTATCTCCCCCCTGCTTTTCTGCGCTGTACTGGCGGTGTGCTCTTCCGCTTATCGGTTACAACTAGGCCTATGGTGACAGCTTACTTGAAACCACGTTGGCGGGCGCTTAATAACTGCGCTCTAAGGAAGAACATTACTTGCAGACAACCAGGAGACCAAGTGAACGGAGGATTAAAGCAACGTCACTTCCCAGTAAATCGAGGTATACACACCGTCAAACGGCGGAGCGAGTGGGAAATTATTGTTCTTCATCAGTGCAGAACCACTTCTTAGACAACAATTCGTTGCCGAAAATATTAAGCGTTAGTTGTACAGAACCGGAATATCAAGCGAAAAAGGATTTCTGGCATACACTAGTCGTTAGCTTCAAATTCATGCGCAAATCAGGTACGCCGTTAACTGTGTATGCACGTGAGGGATACTGCTTACTAGATTTAATCACTAAAAAAGTAATGTGGCGTTTTTGCCTTAGAATAATTTGCCCTATCACGACGGTGCAAGTGGGTTTTGTAAACGTATATTTCTGGGTATGGATACTGTCCTCTTCTTCTGAGGTTGTGCAAGTTTTCTTACCTGATTTTATTGATAATCCTCCTCCCAGTATTATTATCCCTCCATCCTACGGGAGGATGGAATTAGTTTTCCACCATTGCTTAGTAGGAGGCGTGCATGATGTACTACCCTTCGCGCGAACGCAGCACAGCACATGCAGTGTTTGGGACACGGTAACAACTAGCGGATGAAAATTCATAATTCAACCATGATGAGTCTCACCGGAATTCTCCTGCCAGCCCAACTACAGGCGAAATCAAAGCGGTGGCGCACTGTGACGCTGTTTATATATAAGAAAGTATCGCTGTTGCGACTTTAGCGCTCTTTCGCGATACCAAGAACAGCGACGCTGGCTGTATACCGGCTGTGGTTACCTTTTTTCTGATGGAGACGAGAATCGTCAACTCCCGTGTGCCGAAGTTCCGGCGGGTGGTAGCAATTTGCAGGTGGTATAAGTTATTCTGTAGCCGCTCACTACGGAGCTTCTTATACTGTGGTGTAAAGTAGACGCCGAGTTCCCCTAAAATTAATTTTTTAACTGTTTAAATTTTTGGCTAGATGAAAGCGCGGGACACCAAAATGAACGACCTGGTTATAAACCTTGCTATAGCATTCCGTGGACAGATGGGCAACCGGCAACCAAGTGTTACTGCATATGGGGGAGATGGGACTGTATACGGAATCAGTAGCGATAACAAACCAGTGCAAGATGCTGACATAGGCATCACCTAACTGAGCGGAGCAACACGATGATATTTATGTTATATATTGTTGCCCACAACGTGGCATTTGGATTTGCGCTTCATGCGCTGGCGACGATCTTTTCAGCGTAAGTCGGTGGCATGCTTTTCTTATTTGAAGGCAACGTGAATTGTTAATGTCACTGGAATCTCGGGAAAGTTTTCGCAAGCATGGAAACCCGTTCGTGGGTGCAAATTATTTGAGCAGGAGCAACATACGTTTTTTTTGTAGCAGCGAAAGATTCGGAAGCCGAAAATGGCCGAATTAAGAAGCCAGCTTTTGCTCGTACGAGCACAATGAGGTGTTTACAAGCGGCTGTTGGTGTTGTACTGGGCGTATCAACGCTGTTGGAAGTGCCCACCGGATTTCGAGAAACAGACGACAACTTCGTCACTATTCATCATTGACGGCCGGAGCTGCCATGCAAACGACATAAGGAGCTTACACTAAATCTTGGGGAACAGCACGAACTAACAGGGACACAATAAGAAAGAAGTGGACAGGACTAGCGCTGTCGCCCAACTCGCCCAACTCGCCACCCTGCTTACACTAAAGTTATGTACCAATAAAGAATGGAAAGAAAAAAGTAGCGCAATGGGTTCTTCGGCGTCGCCTTGATTATATCTATTTACAAACGGGCCCGCCAATAAAAACCAACTATATAAGTGTCGAAACGACCAAATTGTGGAAGGCGAAGCTTTGCAAAATCAAGTCCAACACCAATCGATCCAACCCAGAAGCGAGCACCTCTTCCTTATTGGCATGGTTCAATGCGTGGTAGTTAGAGTTTGCAAGGCCGTACTGGAGAACCCGTTGCTGGAAGAAGTATGCTATCCTAGTCGCTTCCGGGTTAAAGCCGGTTACCGGCCAGGAGACCACGCAGAAGTCCTGCAGAGTTGCTCTTTGATCGGCCGCGCAATAATGGCGCACTTTCTTTGCTGCAGATATGTTTTGATCGCTCGCGTACATAGTGGCGACATGTCTTCAATTGAACATGCGAACCCATGCATTCGGCCTCTCCACAGCCACCGAGCTCTCTCATCCCTTTCCTTTCGCAGATACTGTACGTGGAGAGCAGCTGCTGCCGAAATTCTGAACGGGTGGTGATGGAAGCTTCGTGGTTACTGTACCACGTCCTGGTGGCATTCTCTAGGCATCCTCTAAATGAGTATTCATTTCTGAGTGATCACTTGTCGTCGATTAGTGAAACTTAAGCGCAAACATACACAGGGACGAGAAACGGAAACGACACCAGCGACACCAGAGAAACGACACCAACGACACCAGAGAAAGGGAAACGACACCAAGGGAAACTACAAAAGCGCTGGTGTCGTTTCCCTATCTCGTCCCTGTGTCTGTTTGCGCTTACGTTTCACTCATGGATGTTCACCAACTAGCTCGTCTCTCCATTTTGCTTCACTTGTCATCGCACTCATTGAATACCGCCACATAGCCGAGGCCGTATTGCCTGTCGTCGGCATCCTCAAACCTGTCACCTTGAAACGATATCGGTTATCGTGGGGTATTTAAAACAAATGGAGAGGCACTGCCGGTTTACAAGCTTGCCTTGCTCGCCGAAGAAGTCATCAAAGCCGTGGATGGTGTTGCAAGGGGGCCGACCTCAGGCTGAAGGCCCTGCAGGCGGCAGCTGGCCCTGTGGGCGTGTGTTGTGTCCACCGGGCCTCAACGAGCAACGAAGTTTTCCTGATCGAAGTGCATCGGCTTTTACCCAGTAAGCTCCACTAAACCTTCACAATAAAAAAGGCATCTCCGTGTTCAAGGAGCTCTTTTATTTGGCAGCGCTGCCCTTAGACGACCAAGAAGGAAGAAGCGCAAAAAGCCGAGTAGGCTGTGCCGTTGACGTTTGAAACAGAGAAATCTGTTTCGCGGCTATATAAACAAGCCAAGCCTTGGAAGTATTAGTGTGGCAATATTCAGAATAATCTATCGATATCGACTCTTCAGTAAAATTATCTTTCCAAGTCGATATCGAAAGGCCGACGAGAACTTGGACAGAATTTGTGTCTCACAAGCACATGTGTAAAACGGCAAGCTTATCGAGCGACAAACGTCGACGCGAATGGCATGTAATTCCTTGAATTCATTTCTATTCAATTTTATTTCAACATCAATTATGTTTGGGGGCATGGAAAAAAGCCATAATGTGGCTTGACTGGGTCCATTCCCTACATGGCAGACAGTGAGTGCCACAAAGGGTGCGTGTTTTTCTCGCAGGTTACATTTTATAATACGTCTACAACACCTGAAACACTGGAAAAATAAATGACCCAAATTTTTTTACAAAACAAAAAAGCGAAGCATGTAATTAGTATGAGCTAGGAAAAACTTTACAATACATAGCCACAACGAGCTAAATACTGAACAATTAATAAGCAACACATCAATACGTGCCAGTTTTAGAAACACGACAAAACGCACAAACTGGCTTGAAAACTCCCAATACCTAGCAAAAAAGAGAAATGGCAGTAAAAATCTATAGATCAATATTACAAAATCAACCCATCAAAAATACATGTTACGCCAATCCCTAAACAAAACAGACAAAATATCGACGTTTTCTAAAAGAGAAGAATTCCTTAATTCAGCATTGATGGTAAACAAGCTTTAAGTGTTTGATTTCTGTAGTTAGTACGGCATGTATCTCCTTGCCATTGCTCGGGTGACCGATGTTATATGTATTAACGAGTTGTCGAAGATGTGCGAGTATAACCAGTACGTTTGTATTTTTTACGTTTTCGTGTTTTGTGTAGTGTTTTGTAGTTTTGTGTTTTGTGTAGTAGTAATTTATATTTGTAAAAAGATGTTATATTCATTACACCATGTTTTTTTACAGAGGAATGGTGTGAAACAAGTCAGGCACTTTGATGATGGCACGTTGCATCTTTTTTGTACTACGAGCACTTTATCTAGGTTTTCAAGCGTCGTTGTTTTCCTTACTAACGGACCCTTATTCAATAACGAAGAAAAAAAGGCAATTATAAATAATAACGTTACCTGAAACTGGCATATAAAAGCAGTGTTGTCGCACACTAGCGGTCACGCTGAAAAATGTTTCTATTAGGTAGTTATTTGCTTTTCCCAAGACATGTGCTCTGTGGAGTATACGCCTAGTGTTTTGAAGCGCGGCACACATTCTATCGCTGTAACATCTGTGTGGGAATAAGCTTAAAATTTGTATGCTTCGGGCTAAACAATATTGCTTTTCATTTATTTATAGAAAGTGTCTATTATCATGGCAACCGTGAGAATTACCGTCAGAAAATCTCACGGCAGTCCCGTCCCATTGGCTAAGAACGCTACCATGAGATTCTATGGGATAAATATTTCCTTTGGTGTAGTACTTGGTTTTAAACGAGAAGGCTCAGGTTCGAGTCCGAAATTGCGATGTTTCTTTACTTTTGGAATTTTTTGGTCATCGTGATTTTGTTAAATGCTTTTTTTACTCTGGTTTTTACTATATTAAGAGATCGACGTACACGACTTCTAGAATGGGTTCAAATACGTTAAATATAGCTTGTGTTCTTTGTCATTGGGCAGATTACCTGGATTTGGATATAGTATGACGGGTTCGGTTCGGTTACGTTAGGTTCGGTGAGGTTAGTTTACGTTAGGTTACGTTTGGACGTAATGTTATTCAGCAAATTTTAGGCCAGGCACCTTTTATGGAAACTGCCGTGAGAATTTCTAGGAGGTAATTCTCACGGCTGACATGAGATTAGGCGCAGCCTTATTTATATTTATTTTCAGGATACTTAAAAATACAAGTTATTTCTAAGTTGTAACATATTGTTTGGCCATTCAGTCAAATGAACTCGTCATTTACCGGCAAAAAACAAATTAATGTCATCGGCTTATATATTATACTTCACAGACTCTACAATATTAGCAATTTATATTGACATATAGGATAAAAAGAAACGGAGCAGGCATGCTCACTTGAGGGACTGATGCGAATTGAATTAATTTTCTGTTTACTCAGTATCACCTAATGGAGAAAATAAAACTAATTCACATCGAGATCGTAATGCGAGGCGCCGTGGTTAATTACACATTAAGAAAGTACCCGCTGTTATCTTATAAAACAAAGTTTCTAGATCTTTTCCGCGAGGCATTTTAGATGTGCCAATCTCTGTAATACAACAATTATCGGAAAAACTGTAAACGTAGAAAACAGCTACCAAAGCTTGGAAAGCGTGTTGCCTTATATATTTCTCTTAGGTATTGAGTTACCCGAATTTTGATGTGGTATTTGCATATCTATTTACCTCACGAGTGCACTGAATTTACTCTCGAGATACCCTTTATAAAAAAAAAAAATAGGAGGCGGCAATGCATTATCATCTGTTGAGTAGGGACCAGTGCTCGCACTTTACCGACTTTCTGCTACAAATTGGCAACACCGGCGTGATGCAAAAAGACTGTCAGTTCTGTGTTTTCATAGCTGTTTCCTTGTTTATCGAACGCTTGTTACTTCAAAAAACGAACTTTTCTCACGGGAGTAAGCTGCACCACTCAATTGCGCGGACGGAACAACAAGGTAAAAGTTCTAGCCCCATTCACAGAGCTTCAACATGGCTTATGTACGTATTGTATATTTTAATTTAATAAGCCTATTGGTTAATTTTCATCAGTTTGAGATAATTTTTGGGGAACAAAATATCTATGGGACGGAACACCTGCTCCAGCAGCGTCCACATCTGCCAAAAATGTCTACAGTTGTAATGACATCGTATAACTGAAAAACACTGGCTATGAGCTCGCAGTTTTATACATAAACTGCCGCTGCCTCACTTACACGGAAAGGTGAATGTTTACAACAACATTTGGTAGTTTTGACGCCTGGATGCGAGCTGATAGTTTTCAGTT
Source organism: Haemaphysalis longicornis (assembly GCA_013339765.2). Lineage (NCBI taxonomy): Eukaryota > Metazoa > Arthropoda > Arachnida > Ixodida > Ixodidae > Haemaphysalis > Haemaphysalis longicornis. The sequence goes on along the minus strand of CM023453.1, from coordinate 101,025,303 downwards.
TAAACAGTGCACGTAAAATTGGGTTGTTCTTGATCAAAAACAACTTAAAGTATCAGGATGTCGTTGTTAGTGGAAATTGCAAGAAAACCCGCAGTGCTGAATTTCTTACCCTACGCTGTCAACGTAACAAATTAACCTCGGGCAGCTCCTGTGCTCCAACACTCTAACCGAAGCCACACGTCCACGTGCAATGTATACGGCTTCGTCGATATCTTATAAGAAACACAAGGTTGGGGTGTGCTCCACATTTGACACTAGGTGGCCACTGTTAGTTTTTGAAAGTCTTTGCTTGTCAAGACAGTTTGACTTCGAACAATAAATGCAAAAAATATCTTCAGAGGATTTTGTAGAGCTGCGTATCAACCGTTCTACAGTCGTGGATAATCCACGGAGTCGTTACACATGAGGTGTCACGTGGTATCTTTGAAGGGAATGACGCACCTATCATAGAAGCACCCATGTCACGAATTGTCTTTGCGGAACTTCGCGACGATTTAAATAACACTGGTGGTGTAAAATGTTCCATGCATCTCGAATAAGGCATGGGGGATGTTGGTTAGGCGCCAATCAACGTCTTATAAAAACAGTCGTATTGCGCCGTCGTAAAACATAGAAACCTAAAAATCGCAATTTCAACCTTACGAGACATATTATTCCGGTAGTAGGAAAAAGGCTAAAGTTCAAGATTTCAACAACGTGTGTGGCCCGCAAACAGTCATTTCTGGCGCATGTGCAAGGGATTTGAAATATACTGACGTGTAGGTTTAAAATGAATATTTACAATAAACACTTCAATGTATTTTTAAAAGTCAGTTAAAAATCACTGCTCAAAGGTATATAATAAAATCTTATCCTGTAACATCACTGTATAAGCGCCGGTTGTGCATCTTCAAGATAAAAAGGAAAAGAAGGGGATAGTAAACGAAGGCACGAAGAAGCTGAGGGCCAGAAGACCTTACTCCTTGTCGTCACTTTGTCCTGTTGTCGCCTTTGTGTCCGGTTAAAGCTAACGTGTACTGTTAACGGCGCAGGGCTACATCCGAGATAGAAGTGAGACACGCTTTAGCATATTCTCAGCATTTGTCATCAACATTTGGTTTTTCTGTAAGGTGCTTTCCCTGCTTCCATAAGCGCACGTGACAGAGTCCGATTTGTTTGGAAAAGACATCATGCTCTGAAATATAGGCCGCTATTTTTACACTTTGTTCTGCAAGCAACGACCAATGATATATGTAAAGATTTCCACTGGAAGGGGCTTGTGTTCAACAAATGTCAACCCAGCTGTGACCTAGCGTGCACGTCACAAGTGACATTTACAACAGCGTGGTGGACCTTCTCTAAAGGGTTGAATTTATTTATGCGGTTGAGCAGCTCCATTTAAAAAACCAGAAGCTGAAACTTTCTCGAAAGTAAATTTAAAAGTAAAGGTACAACTTCGGCGAAGCGACACTGTTAGCAAAAGAAAACCTTATTGCTTGTGCCTGTGATAATTTTAAACAATTGGACGCAAATAAATGTTCCAAAAATGCAGCATTTAAACTAGAACATATTAATAATCTCTTAAGCGGGTGTGTAACATGAATGATACGTAACACGCCAATTATAATCTCTCAGCGTGCGAACAACAAGCCGTACGCAATGCATATTGACGTAGCATAGATTGCATGGTCGTCACATGTTCTGTTCATAAAATTCGCAAGCGTCATCTCCCTGATTGTGAGGCACTTTCTATCGTACATCAACACCGATTCTTATAAAAGGAAAGAATCTAGAGTGATGACGTGATAAAAAAATCAACTATCCCTCTGTATAGCGACAACGAAGGAAAATGTGAATCTGCAGGCGTTCAGGTTTTTCGTTTGAACCTCGAGTTTTGATCTTTTGATTGGCTCAGTTTATATCTCTGGTTCGGCGGGTATCGATTGCGTGTGAGACGCACTAAAGCTTTCGCGGTTTTTCATCGGTTGTCGATAAATAGGGGTAGTCGATTGGTTTGAAGTGGGGTGAGAGAGTCTCGCTGTCTCGACTTTATTTGCAATCACTTATGTAGCCGATTCCCACACTGCGAGTATGTGCGACTCTAGAGGGTACGCACCGCTTTGGTTGAGCTTGGCAAACCAACGAATTCATTACGAGAAAGCTTCGCGTTCAACCACCGTCCTGATTAAACTCAACGATCAAACAACAAACTCAAGGACGAAGGCCTTTGCTTTTTTCCATCGTGGTCGTTAAACAGAGCGTAGTTGATTTTTTCTTTCACCTCTCCCACGGCCATTAATCATCATCGTCAGAGAAAGGTGGCTTTTCTGGAAGGTGTATTGGCGAACAGCGGCGTCAGTGAGAGAAATAAAGTTTCGCTTTAAAGAATGCTCCAGGGTTATAAGCTTGTTTACGTACTTTAAAGGCGAAAGCTTTGTGGTTTCCCCTAGCTATACTTAGCAAATCCGAAATTGAGGATTTCCAAGAAACGGATAAAGTCAAGTTGTATCAACCCCACAACTCACTGACTCATACTCCTCAAACTCGGTTGAGGTACAAGTACCAACGCCCACTGACCCCTTGACTGCAGTAGTAAGCAATAAATAGGCAACAAAACTTCCAGGCGTTCATTGTCTGGCCTCGGGTGGTTAGAAGGTTGTCCGCAGCAAAGGTTATGCACTGTTAAGGTTAAACATTGCAAGTTCAAATCGAGTCTACACAGCCAATGTTTTGTCCACGCGCTGTTCTCTCCAGCTTTTTAAGAGGAAACGGATTTTAATAAAGTACAATGACTGCCAACCACACTCATGCTGCGTTTTCGGTCACAAGAAAGGACACTTTCTGAAAGCCCACAGCTTAGTTTATGGGCATTCGTTTTGCACCGCCATCGGCAAGTCGAAAGTAACATGCTCGACTTGCGGAGGAACAATTCAGTGAGGTTCACATCGACCACGGGTTCGTGCAAGGCAACTGGTCGTGCTTACACCAATTCTCCTGGTCAATACCTCACAGAGACCTTTATCCTACTTTCTGCATATAGCTGAGAATATCAGGCAGTAATACGAGCTCGTTCATGTTCACCTTTTCTGTCTTTGTTTTCCTGCTGTCCTAATACAAATCTTGCAGGCGCGAGAGTAACCGAAGCAACGAGCTACATAAAAAGTTTTGTTTACCGTGCATGAATGAAAACTCCACCACAAAACCGTTAGCTATTGTGGAATTATCAGTTATGTCTATCACACTTTGCGACAATTACATTGGACGGGTACCAAAAAAGTTAATATCTAACATTTGAGGGACGGAAAAAAAATCCCAAAAATATGAAGCACGGGGTAAACGTAGAATGTTGTTTTACCAAATCATCACACTCCCATTGTCTAAAAAAATTGGCCATGTTAGACACCTATAAATCTAGCGATCACGGGCGAAAGCTCTATTTGCCTTTGTTTTGGAAAGGTTCTGCATACGGTGTTTTATGAAAATTATGCGTTATTAACAGCAGAGAGTTTCAGGCTGACAGAAATCCGCCCGGCGTAGGCAGAAAACGCTGTGCGCTGGTGAGAACCACAGGCGGAATCCGCCTCGACAAGCCAGGCGGAGACGACTATATACATACTCGATGAATGACGACGATTGTACTGAGAAGAGGTCAAACGTTTTTGATAAGTGAAAGCTAACCAATAGTGCAAGCTGCGGCAATAAATAAGTGTATCTGTTTTCTTCAACGTGGTAACATACCTTCTTTAAGCGATGTTTCTTCAGCCAACTGCGTTTGCTTGAGGTTTCAGCCTGCCCTTTGGTTGAATATACTCGGTGATAGGATTCAGCCAGCCGCTCGTGAAATGCACGTACAGATGGTGCTAGCCCCATGCCGAGACTAGCGGCCAGTGCGGCAGAACAGCCGGTAAACCCTGGACTACTCAAGTGGTACAGCAGCCAAGCTCGAGCAAGCGCAGCTGAGACGCATGCATAGTGATGAGTGTGAATAACAAACGCTGCGCAACGGCCTCACAAAGGCGGAGAACCATAGATTGAATTGTTGAGAAAGGAAACGCTTATAAGGAAAAACAATTTTAAATACTGTTAGGATAAAACGCGCCCAAGAAGCTCGTTCTTTGAGCCCCGGTAAGTAGTGTGCATCGGGGTAATCGTGAAGTAATTGCTCTATAAAGCCAGTAATCTAAGGATACTCGGAAGGGGACGCGGTTTGGGGGAACAATTGGGACGTCAGTGTAAACGCACCTGCCTGTCTAGTTCCTGAACTGGGAGGGTTGTAAAAAGAACAACGAATATCGACAAACGTATTGTAATTATTAGGCGTAAACTCGCTTTCTAGAGGGGAATTTAATACAAGTGAGGATAAATAAAAAAGTGCTGTAAACACGCACAAAGTATTTGCTGAGTACACTGGGACCGTTACCGTAATTATTTTAGGAAAAGATTCCCCAAGGCCCTCTGACTTTTCTCTACCATATATGCGAGAACCTTACAAATATATCTGGCTTATCCTGCTGTTTTAGTGATGATGACTAAATGTAAACAGAAAGGTTTAAGACAAACTGTGTACAAGCCTAGCCATTACAAGTTGAAAACTAGACATATAAACAAAAAATTGTCAATGGCACTAAAGCTCTTTCTGGGAAAGCCAATTTATTAGGTTAATTATACTTCACATCCAAGAGAACCACCACCAACATTCCCCCATTAAGAACCTGATCGATAAAGTGAATCTCTAAACAAACAAAAGAAGAAAATTTGAAATCAATAACATCATCAGCGGAGCCGGCAAAGGCACTACGTGTACCTTCTACGACATCAAACGAGCGCTTTGAAGCACTAGTGCTGCACAAGACCCCAGAACATCTTCTATAAGTCTAGAAAATAACGCAGCTAGAAATACTGCCTAAAAAAACCACGCGCAGACAGACTGTTGATTTCGATACAAGCTCTGAGATCACATACCACACTGAACAGGGATGAAAGACGGTTAATCCTTCATCCGTTTTAAGAGGGGGCACGTACATACACACCTTTTTTTTCAAACGAGGAACATGCACCCGGTACGTAACCCTGAACGCATATACGAAAAAGCCAAAGCACTTTAAAGGTGATTCGAACACTCCGATTACACGGTCTACGTTGACGTGGCAGAGTACCGTGCAAACAACGCCATGGCCGTAGCAGTGGTCGATCAAGAGGGCCATTCGATAGTGCCCGGAACCATCCGCAGGGACAAAACGGAGGTTGGAAAAAAGATGACAATTGCTCCAGCGCTTTCCTCTATGGGAGCAAAATTATAAGTGATTCCAAATCTGCAATCAGGAACTTCATAAGGGGAAGGATTTCACCCGATGCGCAACGAATCCACATGGGATTTAAAGGGTCAAAACCCCGAAGGGTGAAAATTATATGGACGCCAGCGCACAGCTGAGCCATCGGTCCACACGTGGGGTAGTGACCGCATCGTGACATATTGGGAAATAACTGATAATTACCGACTAGTTAGAACCAGGTATCTTGCAGTTGATTGCATTTAGTGGTAGTTGGACTCAGTACCGTGCGTCTACTACAGTCTAACACCTACCCGAACCCAGTGACATACCACCATCGTTACCCAGGGCTGTATGAGAATAAGTGAAAAGTATGTTTAACAAAGGCTGACCTTGAATAACTTTTATGGGTCTGCCCCCTGAAAGATAACAGCAGACCTCAAGCACTAGAAATAACTTCCTGGGAAGAGGTAGAGGCTGCTGCTCAGTTCCGAGAAGGACATTCAACTGAGGGCTGTTCAGATGGCTGAAGACGCCCCCATAGATCAAGGCCTGCTGACTACATTCTGAGGAGGGACTACTGAAGAGGTCTCTGGCTCACTTCTTCTCCCATCACCGTCTATGACAAAAAAAGTTGACCATTCACTCACTCGAAATACGGAAACATGAAAGGCTCCTTAAGTTACAAAATGAAATGAATAATAAAACAGAATTAAGGTCGCGGCACTCAATCATGTTTTTCCGTTTCACCACAGTAAACTGCACTTACGAATCCAGGAGGTAACAATAAAATTTTTGGCATCATGTAGTGCCTTCATGATGTTCTGCTTTGCGCAATGCCATATCGCTGATCAAATTTCCGAATCAAATGGTGGGGAACGTTTCTCTCATTCTCCGAAATAGATTCCACGGCCGCATGGATTGGTCACTCGTGTGTACTGCGGTGAAGCTGAATGAACCATAGGCTTGCCCGAGAGTGTAACGCAATGTGTTAGGTACGTAAGGTTCCCTGTGTACAGACCTATGGTTCTTCACTACTTTTATGCATGTTCCCAGAGGATAATTGCCAAACAAAACAGAAAAAGCAACCAAGATAAAAACTCGAATAACTGAAGAAAAAAAGCACCTGTTTTACAGTTACGTTACAAAAGGAAAGTAAACAATACCATGCCAAGAACACACTCTGCGCCCCACTTTAAGGCTCATCGTTTAAAACTCATGCACTGCAAGTAGAACACGTGGGTAACCTCGATGTAAAACAAAGCAGCTTTTCTATGTTACAACTGCAGAATTCACTGAGATTAGAGACAACGCGATCGTGAACGACATCATAAACAACATCGACGCAAATCCTAATTCGTTTTGCTACCATCAAGTTATATGTATGGTGTGGTTGTAAAGGGCAATTTTAATGAATACCTGAATTGTTTGAAGGTATGGACTTGTTTTGAGGTAGTCCGGTCGGCAGTCAACTAGAGGTCAGGCGGTGCTCCGTACGCAAAAAAAGCTTGCAAGCATAGTGCATTCGGTGGTGGCATATTTAACACGCAAACCATTCTTGGCAAAATCAACATAAAAATAGGGGGGGGGGGGGGGCAACAAGATATCAAAGCACAAAATGAAGTGTTCTGAGAAGCAAACAGACAATTTTGGAATTTCTGGTAACTTTAAGAAGATCGCAGAATAATTCTAGTCTGTAGAGCCTGGGAATATTTGCAACCTTGATATGTAATTGCATGTGATACCACTGCTGTTTATATGGCAATGATTACGTCAGTTCCAAGGATGTTCCAAGGAGATTTACGTGTTACGTATGTTTTAAAATATCTATGTTTATTTACTGTTTATTAAATCGTGATTCCTAAATAATCCGGAGTGGAAGCGTACTTCGTTTTAATTTCTTACAGGATGCTTTGTTTTGAGAACCTGCAACTGCAAAGCTGGGCTGTAATTTCCGAGTGTATTCATTGAATGTTATAATAGGTTTTGAGGCCTCATCCTAATCTTTGCCTTTGGTCTTGGTACCATCTTAAACACTTGCTGTGAAAAAAAAATATAGGGAGACAGTTGTATGAAAGCAATCGCTTTTTGCTGGTTGAATGGGAGGAAGCACAACATTTTAGATTGAGGTTATAATGTTTAAGGCGCCGAAGCTACACATGGACAATCAGGCGTACCACACTGGAGTGCTCTGAATATTGATTTACCTGGGGATCTTTTACGTGTGCCGAAATGTCGACACACGGTGGCAGTTTCACTTTCCGCTTTCACCTGAAAAGCAGCCACCGTGGTGGGAATCTAACGTGATTCTTTGGGCTCAGCGGCTGAGCAGCACAACGCTTCGGCCAATGAGACACTGTGGCGTGTGAAGGAAGAAATTTGAATGGAATGATAATTTTAAAATGTGGAGCTTTGGCCATGACTATAACGGCAGCTGGGCAATCGATTGGTATAGCCTGCTCCCGTGACCTAATATGATATGACTTGAATTGCGAATGTAGACATCATTTAAGCGTACAGTGCTGCCCCATACACAAGTACGCAAGGGCTGAACAAGCGAAGTCAGGAAGTAGAACTCGACCATGCAGTTGCCTTAGGGGACCTTTGCTAGTGTAAACTGTGCGTTTTGACAACGTTCCTAGGGACACTTCAGTTTTTACGGCGGACCTGTTATATGGCTAACTGCCCCGTAAAAGCCTAGCTGTTTTACAAAACAGGATAGATGACCTCAGTCGGTAGTTTTCTTTATCATGGTAGGAAAATAGCCGTGGTTGTACAGAGAGAATAAATTGGACTCGTGTGAGATTTGAGCCCAGGTAGCCAGATGATCAGCCCACTGCGCTAACCCTGCACTTTGCCAGATTGCAACAAGAATCAGCCCGATGCACGCGCCGGGGAAGGTGCACGGGGGCACGTGCGATGAACGGGTGCACGTAGACGAGAGCTGTGACAGCGGGGAAGGTCCCGTATAAATTTCGGCTTGTCTGACTGTCAGAGAGGTTGGCGTCAAAATACGATGAATGATAGCGGAAAGAAGCGGCGCAAACGCAACGTGGGGCAGTAAAGAAGTCTTCGACAATTGCTAGGCTTTAGGACTTCAATGAACGCAAGCCGGCTTAGGTTCCGAGTACGTTTGTGCGTCCACAGGGCGAGATAAGCGTGCGTTCCTTACTTCGACACCCTCTCCGTTCGGCCACAGACTCGCCTCTTTTTCTTAATATTTTGATGTGTGATGGTGTGATGGCGCATATTGCCCCAAAAGATACCTTCCCAGCAATGAACTTGTGTTAGAAGTGAAGCTGGCTAAAGCTAAGTGAAGCTGAAGCTTCGGCTATGTCTTCCTAAGATTATTTCCTCACTTTTCGTTTGCACAGTGAAACCCCCTCACTCTGCCTCACTTCGGCACAGCCTTCTACATCCGTCCACCTCTGCCTCCTGCGCTTCATATTCTGGTACAAGATGCGTATACAGTCGAACCTCGTTATAACGAACACTTATATAGCGAATTATCGGATATAGCGAAGAAAATACGAAGTTTGTTCAGTCAAGCTTCATTTCAGACACCTATTATTTTCATAACGAAACCGCAACCTGAAGAGCCGCGCGATATTGGCTATAACGAAGAAATATTTGGTTCCCGCGATGCTCAAAACTTGACAGCTAGCATACTAAAAGCAAAATAAAAAAAGTGAGACAAAACAACCATTATTTAGTAGCTTGAAAAACTGAAGCGATAGCGGAGGCCCTTTATTGCGTGGACACTGCGATGAACTTCGTTCCGCCCATACTGTGAAAGCCGCCAGCCGTAGGCCGCATCCTCCTTCAAGTAAATAAGAACGCAGGACTGTTTTGGCGAACAACTTTGTTCTGTTGCAATTTTGCGTTCCCATGCTCCGGTCTGTTTAGTTTGAAATGCCACAAGGTAAGATATAAGGATTACCTCGTTTATAGCGGGTTCGAATTCTAGAACAATGCGTTTTTCATCTAGGATAGTTGCGCGAGCCACATTGCCGATTGGTGGCTCAGTGGCTAAGGAGTTTGCTTCTGTGCCCAAGGAAGCTGGGTGAATTCCAGGCAGCGGCGGTGGATATTTGGATGGAGGCGAAAAGCGAAAATGGCGTAGTCTAGAGATTTCGGCGTACGTTAAAAAGACCATGGTATTCAAAATTATTCCGGAGCGCTCCACTACGGAGAACCTAATAGGCAGAATCTGAGCTAGAGTCAGCGCTTGTGCTTCGTCTCTCGTCATTGTCTGCGTCCCCAGTTAAATTTAGGCTCACCAGTGTTTAATTCAGAACCTAATACCCTAACTGTAGCTTCGGCACAGTAAACCCCTAATTTTGTTTTCAATCGCTGAGTGAAGTTTGTAACAAAAGTTATTTTTCGGCCTTTGGATGTAATTGTTAGCTACTGATATTGTGGGCGCCATTTTATTCGTTTATTTATACGTATTTTTGTTTGTAAGTTCAGTTTTCATAACAACACTTCTTTCAAATGCACCCACATGCAGCAGCGTACGACAAAACAACAATGATTGATCGGGTGTACGTTTTCTGACGTTCAAATCTCCTGACTTCTGACCGCCCTTACCAGGAAGGGGATTTCAAGTTAATTCTTTTAAAACGGCAAACCGGTCTAACAAATCTTAAGTTCTGGCACGAACCGCACTGTGTGCCACTGTCTTGCCCGCACACTCTCAAAACGCACCCAAATTTCAGAAGAGGCATGCGCATTGTTTTGTTTTTGGCAACATTCACTGCTGTAAGCTATCTGGGTGAGTGCTGATTTAGTTTGCAATAAATGGCCTCTGAGGCTGCTCTCATTTGATGTAAAGGCCTCGAATATGAGTGCGCTTTGTTTTAAACACGCACTGACTAATTAAAAATAATCGTGACTATACAGGGAAGACCGCTGTCTGCCCTTTTAACTCGGAGCTATTGCGGGAAATTACCTTTTTTTTGGAGGTTCTGTTAGGTTAGCATAGAGTTTGCCTAAACCGAAGCACAAATTCGTGATTTGCATTTTTTGCATGAGTAGTCTTTCTTAAGTAGTTTGTACTTGACCATATCGTTATGAGCCGAGGAAAGAAAATTTTATGTTAGGTAATTATTGTGTATTTTGCCGCGTAGTATTAGCCTACAGCGTCTTGTCGGGCTCTCCAGGCCAGATAAGTGGAGCCTTATTTGCTACAAAAATCATGTTTATTGCGAAACATGCTACGTAATCCCAATATTGATGTTTTCGTGTACGACAACCTGTTATTTTTTCAGCGATATTTATTGAATATTGTGGATACATTGAACTACTTCGAGAAATTAGAAATCCATTTTCAGCTCCTTTTTAACATCGTCGACGTCATTTTTATATTTTTAAGATTTGGCCAACCCTATCGAATTCAAAGGGTTAGAACAATATAACGCGTAGTGGTATACCCCTAAGAAGTGTAACAATTATAGAGGCTTAGATCTGATATTAGGGAGTTTTACTGTAATGCAGTATTTGTATGTCGATTTGCACTTCTGGAATATACAGTGAAACCTTTCATCACTAATTTTATACCGCTTATTGAACCAGGGTTTATCCCTCATCGTCGCATCTGAAGATGGTCTATTTATCCCTAGCTTGACGAATAACTATAAATGCAGAATAAAGGCCCAACAACATGCACGCGTAAAATCGACGTACTCGCGCAACGAAGAACGCCTGCGGCGACATACGCCGCTACCTTTACGCCGACCGACCGTCGGAGAGGGCGAGTACCATATATCACCGCGATCTCTACCGCTACGCGCGCGTAAACCAAGCGCCGCGCAGTGTGGCTCGACTACCCGGACTCGCTTTGTGGCGACCAGTTAAACTACATTTTACCTAAAATAAAAGAAATAATGTTTATTCTCACATAAGTACGTATATTTATTACAGAAACAACTAAAACAGCTCTTGGGACAAGTATATTTAATACAGAAACAATTAGAACAGTTTTTGGGACCATAAAAAACGTAAACGTAAACGTATGCATACTCGTAGGAACACAACCCTCCGCGAACATTTGCCGTAAAACTGCCTTGCTCCCATAGTTGCTCGTTGCTTCGTGTGCTTTTTTCGGTTGTTTTCTCTCTGTATTTTACAAATTATTTCGTTTTATCGCATTATTAATAGTAACGTTAGTTGACTTATCAATTTGCTTTCTTGTTATGCGACCTGACCGCCAGATAACATCACCGCCAGGATCTACGTCAACACCGTGCACCCGAAAGTTTGCGTCGGTGTCTGGCGGGCTCTGACTTGCGCGTAACAAGCGCGTAGTAATGCATTCGGCGTACGCCGGAGTACGCCAGTTCCTTCCGCGCTTACGCCAGTTTTACTTCGTTGCGCGAGTACGTCGGTTTCACGGGTGCATGTGGTTGGGCCTTAATAGAAATTACCGCGACCGGCGATTTTTAACAGCATTTCACATCATATTTTGTAAGATCGTCAACTAATCCAAACTCCGCTTTTCTGTTATTTTTCGGCTGTAAATAGTGCGTATATTCTTTTTGTATTCACACTACATCGATGTAACTGTGATTACTACTAACAACGTAATTTATTTAGAGATAAATAATACACAAGAGAGTAACATGCATGGACAATATGTGTGCACCCTTCTGAAAAGTTTCAAAAAGCCTTATTTTATTCTGGGGGCAACTGGCGCTCTTTAATGTTCACTGCACAAAATTTGACAATACAAGTACGCCGATGCAGTTGCGCTCTAACACAACACGTTTATAGGCTCGTATTACCTGGAATGCTCATAACACTTTGCCATATAACTGAACGTGTTACTAATTCTTAAGTGAGCGGCCCATATCTAGTGTCAGAAAGCAAACTGAATGGTGTCATTCCGGCTAAAGTGAAGAAAGCAATAGCCTTGCAACAAGGTTTTATAACACAGGAACGACAAACAGTGCATGATGCATGCAATGCAAAAATGTGCAGTACACTTATATTAAAGAGAAGGCTGAGAGTTTGCATGAGACTTGTTTAAGCCCTGAGGTCAAAAAGGTTTAGGCAGAAGCTGTGCGTTTCTGGTGAGCTTGAAGTCCGGTTTATGTCACGAGGGCTGGCGTTTGTGTTGTATTTAGACAAAAAAATCAATAGTTTTTTTCTTTGATTGCTGTAAACAAAAACGGGCTCACTGAAATGCTTACATTAATTTCTTCATATGGGTTTGAAAATTCGAAATAACGTGCTTCAAGTGGCCGTAATACCAATGTGGTTCACTTCAGGATCTACGGCCGTGTAGTTTAAATGCATAAAGCACCAAATGTCGGCAACGCTATGCCTGAGTAAAATTAAAATATATGTAGTTTTCGCAAATGATGACGTCATCAATACTTTTTTCTACGGCATTTGTTGTTCGAAACGGGATTGGGGCAATTGGAAGAAATTTCGCTTTGGTTATGCGTGTTTTGTACAAATTGGACCATCGGAATGCCATCTGGATTTTGCGGAAAATCCTCTAGTTAGGTTGACTTGCATGATATTAAGTCCGTATTCTGGAACCTTATGCGATCTCAAAAAACCGACATAACCCTTTACAATGTTACTCGTGAATCAGAACGCTGTACAGCTCTCTTTAGAGCTGATTCCCTATAACTCCACTTCTTATTTACTGTGCCAATTGGGGCACAGCGGCGTGAGGTACGAAACGAGGTAATATGATACGGATCCCGATTACATTTGGTTACTGGAGTGAAGGATAGAATAAAAAATTGTCTTTTGAGCGGAGAAGGTTTCATATTTCCAGTCACCACCCTACGTCGTGCGTCAAGAAGGGCTGCTTCTTCCAAGGAAAATATGTTTTGCTTTTGACAGACCGCACTTACTCGAGTAGGCTCTAACAAGATTGTTGGGACTAAAAGGTTGCAAGAAGAATCAACTTTTTATGCCCCGTTGGTTTCTTAGTGAAAAGGTTCTTACAAGGACTTTTTTGACAAGCGATTCTATTTAAGCTGGGCGTTGGGTCCGGCGAACATGGACACAGGAGAACCCAGCCGAGCAATGATGTCTTAAAATGTGCCATGGAATAAGTGTCTTCACTAAATACCTACATAGATATACAGTAGCCGACCGTTTGTTCGGACTTCGAGAATTCGGACGTGCTCGATATTCGGACTTTCCCGAGGAACCTCCAGTGACCCCATAGAGTAATGTATATGGAAAACGGATGTTTCAGACAAAATGAAGCAAAAAGTTCAATTTTTCGGCCAAAATTTCGCGCGGAAGAACAACGGTGGGACTCCTGGACTACGCCATTTTGAATCCTAACCACCTGGCTAGCTTTGATTGGATGGGGATTGGCTTTACTCCCGCCGGGGTAACCAAATTTGATCTTCTCGTCATTTCGAGTGATTGCTTGCAGGGGACAGCAACATAGTGCGGTGCGCGGAGCTAACGGACGACGAGATCGTGCACAAAGTGGCTGCGCTGCCGCACAGCGACTCCGACTCGGACGAAAACTTTCCCGACGGCCCGCAACCGTCAACGCAAGATATTGCCAACGCTTTGTCGTTGTTGCTTAACATTAACAAATAAAACGTGATGCATGTAGAGATGCAAGGAGATGTTCTCACACGAAGGATGAATTTAGTGCAAAGAACCATTCGGGGTGTCTTCAGTCCTGTTTAAATGAAATAAAGTTCGCTTTTGCGACTCGCGGATTTTTCACACTGCACGTTTATTGGGACTATTGTTCGGTCCCTCCAGGTCCCAAAATCGGTTGGCTACTGTAGACCGTGAAACTTCAGCATCTGTGGCACTAATTGTTCCCCCACAAAACTGCAGAGATGTATAAAGCTGTATAATATGATGTTTATCGCCAAGCAGGGGGCTACTGAACAAGGAAGGCCCCCTCAGTATCTTAAACTTCCAGTGAAGTACGGATGCAAGATCGTTTATGCCTTTGTCGTCGATCAGAAAAATTATCTCCGCCTACGGAATTGAACGAATTATCTCGCGAGTTTTAGCGCCACGCCATGGCCATTGAGCCAAAGAGACACGTCTAGAAACCATGTTATACAGGTCTGCACACGCAGGCGTCCCTTGGAGGCCTTTTTTGGGCAGAAATAAATGAATTATAAACTGAACATGTAGAGCCCCATCCATCTGTGTATAGGTGGTTCGTGAAAGAAATATTTATTGTTACGCTTTCGTGCACCTAATAGTTTAATCGTGAATATTCCGCTTGTGCTTCAAACAGAAATCTACATCTAGCTTGCGCTATATCCAACGAGTTGGTCAAGAGCGCTAATCGCCTTCCATAATTCCATGAGAATGGGAAACTACCCTACAGGGCGTAGAACTCACTAATTTAGTGACAGCGTCGCTGTGTCTTCTATTTCTTATAAGAGCACAGTGTAGATCTGCTTTTGCATTGAACAATTACCATCTGAATCTTATTTGGTTCGAAACTTTCTTTCCGCAGGGAAACTTCCTCATAGGTAACATGCCTTCACATCTACATTTATGGCGTTAATGTGTCCGGGCGAGTGGTATATGTCGAATAAAACTTTACACAAGTTCCGTTAAATATAAAATTAATGTTGTCAACGTTTTGTTTCGGACTGAATTCACACAACATCCGACGGTAATTTTATCCCGCAGTACCATTTGTGCTTGTCGAGCGACAAAAATCTGTATGTAGTGACCCCCAAGTGGACCGGCGTATCAGTTTTATACGCGGGGTATGAAATGGCAGAAAGTGACGATAAATTGCGTTAAGCTAATACCGAAGCCCAGAGTTCCGTTTTTGATTTAATAATAGACTGTTATAATGTGAGTAGTTCAGAAAGCCGCCTCGATTGGTCAGCTGGCAGCTCGAAAATGCTCGGCGCACCCGTGAGCTCTCGCGGTGCCATCCCACAGGTGTCCTTTTCTCGACAAACAGTGAGTATTTTCCTCTTTCGTCCTACATTGGCCAATTTCTATTTCTCAGATGCTGTGCTACCCAAAAAATCTCTTTTTTTGTTTTCGAGGTCACTTCTTTAAAGGTTCTTCAAATTTCTGAGTATCAAATTTGAAAAAGTGGGTCTTCATTTTTGTACGGCTTTTAATGCGCTTTTTAACACCGCTTTTGAACGTAAACGTTTCAACTGTTTGCTGTTCGTTTATTTTTCTGGTCCTGAAGTTATGAACATATTGGACCAGAGCGTCGCCGCTGAAGATGTCAGAAATGCTAGTGAATTTTTGATAAGTCACGAAGAAGATTACAGACCCGCAGCCGCCGCTGACCCCTCCGAGACAAGCGATGATGATAAAATTGGAGAGGATTGCTTCGGGTCATCCATAGCTGCGTCTTGTTTTGTAGAAAACAAATGGCGAAATGAATCGCTCAAAAACAGTCATACAAACAGCTCATAGAACACGTGAAATGGTAAGAACAAATCGTTGTTGACATCCCACGGTCTGCAATTGCTGGTGTGTACAAGAGTTAAGGAGGAGGATTGACCAGCATAACTATTATGTGTCGCTGTAGACGCACACCATTTACTCGAGGCGCTGAAACATGTCTGTCTTATCAGCGGTATTCACTGAAAAGTAGCGGGCGATTTATTCGCTTGGCAACACTAAAACCGCCATGTCGATGGCCACTGTGCTGCGCATGCGCTGTGCGCCCGTATCTCACAGAAAAAAAAACACCAGCGTGCATCATTTGCCATGTTTCAAATTCTCGGTGGTGGGGCCAACAGATTTATTATTGGCCACACTCACATTATGGGGTGCGGCACTACGTGCCCTCGAGCACTCCGCATCCATCGTCTCGGCGGCGGCGTCAACAGATATGAATAATAGGAGCGACATTTTGAAGTGATGCATTGATAGAATAAAAAAGAAAGATTAAAAAGGTGAGAAAAGAGCAGAGACGAGTAGTTACAGTGTGGTTGATCCCGTCGCACAAAACAAGCCCTAAAGACTAAAGCCTGGAAGGGAACGGTGAAGCGTAGACGGGAGCCCGCTTTCTGTGACCAGGAACAAAGTCTGCGGCGGTTCCAAGCACTTTGGAGTTTGCTGGAATGGAGTGTGACCGACAGACGGTACTGGGGCGCTAGAGCTGACACTAGACGGCCCACACCAGCAGGGCGAAAGCCGGGTAGCATCCAAATCCAGGGTGGCGGCTCGCATAGACAATGGGCCCCCCTACGACGGGCCGCCAAAACAAAGTCCCTCCAAGTGCGCCGGTGGCGAGAAGAACGCTACGCGATACCCGCTGACCGCCGTAATGGAATACGCGCGGCGGAGCCACGGGAGACCTGAGGGCAAATTCTGTCACGGAGAGCAACACGCATGGTACGTTGCTTAGAGTCAAAGGCATAAACCCATGTTTTAGGTGCGAAGCAGCTTATGGTGCGCCTGTTTCCTCCACCATTGTGTGCACGACGTTGTGCGGCGTCCACAACCCCCACTGCGCATGCGTGACCACGCACCGCTGATGATGATTGTGGCAGCATGCCTTAGGGATTGGCCAACCAAAGAATCCGTCACGAGATAGCTTCGCGCTCAACCACCGTCGTCATCTTCCCGTAGGGGAACCTCCTCCCGCAACGCCGCGATGAGTGCCACAGGCAACGCCACCGGTAACGCCACCTGCAACGACAACATGAAGAACAAGAAGAAGAAGGAGCAGTACCTCCTCCTGCCGTGATCGTTCACCCGGAACACGAAGACGCCGACCTCATCCCGAGCCAAGACTTGGTGCGCCTGATCAAACACGCGAGTATGTGCGCGGCCGTGCGCAAGCGCCAGGACATCATGGACCGGGACGAATACTACAACTTGATTAGGATGACAAACGCGGAACAATATGAGCTACTGCGCGAGATCATCCACTGGCAGACGACGCCATCAGCACCTCCGTTACTAAGGTCGCTGAAATTACTAAGGTAGCGCCATCTTTAGATCTCGGCGCCTTTCGCCCTTACCCACACTTCTTTTCTCCTCCGTTTTTTGGCATTTTATTTTTCGCCGGCGAACGCCACGCGCCATTGGCCAACGGCCAGTGACGTAGTACCCCGTCCCCGCGTTGTTTGTTTTTTCTTCTCTTCGTCGCCACTGTCCATTTAAATTCGCCATTTTAGGCTCAGCTGCCTCGGAGCAGGCCTTATCGAAGCCGCCAGCGTATACCAAATGGTAACAACCGAAGAGTCAGCTGTTCGTTTCAAACAAGTGTTGCGTCGGCGTCACTTTATGTAGCTTCGCGATGCGGAGTTGTTGTGCCTTGGGCTGCTCGAACACGGCCAGCTCGGCTGTGGCAAGCTGTAATTTATCAAAGCCCACACATGAATCAATGTTAGCTGTAGCATAAAAGCGATTCACAATTGCGCTTGTTAGCGCGCTTCTGGCCTTGGAATACGGTAGTTATTATAGAACTGGGCCCTACAGCTAATTGTAAGCTGAGTGCACTCTTTAACTGCGCGTTCTTTGTGCCAGCCTTTTCCAGATATGCCCGACAGGGCCTTACTCGAAGTAATTGTGAACGCCAATCGCACGAACATTGCTATGCCACGGACGCACTGCCAAAAGTGCAGCCGTCATGGGCGAGGCCAACAAGGAGACGCGAGAACTTTGACTCTGACAGCAGCCTATAACGACGTGAAGGTGACATATATTTTGCAACAGCGCCAAAGCACCGGAAAGTGCACGGAATAAAGGTGGCATGAATGTCAGTAGCTAATGCGGGACGCATACTGAGCGCTGCCTAGTGATCTACAACTAACGCAAAAAACGCGAACGCTAAAAAGCCAGCGCAGCGCTCGAACTGCCGCGAAACAAGGTCACCGCGAACCATGCGCAAGCCCTCTGTGCAGCGCTTGCACGACCACAACTTAATCACGCAAATGCAAGAACGGAATTACTGTAACAGAGCAATTTGAAACGTCCACGTTCTATCCTTCGCGTTCACGAACTATCCTGAGCATGCCGCACACGTAAACAAACACCGCGCTGTCCGTATGCGCCAGCGGCATCCATCCCGCAAATATCCCCTTCTAGATAAAAATATACAACAAAACAGCCTCACTTAATGCGTGTTGGTAAAACGGGGCTCTAGAAGTACTATTAATGCTGCCTAAGCGCGATTGCGGTGCGCAAACAAGAGCAAACTGCACGAAAAACTGCAGAGAGCGGCCCGACGCGTTGCGAGGGCGTCTGCTCTGAGGAAGCCAACAAAAATGGCGGCCCCGCCACGGAGTTAAAGGACCGCGGCACCGCAGGTTAGGGGAGAGAAAAAAGAGGAGGAAGGCAGCGCAGAAGGAGGGAGCAGTTGGCGCTACCTTAGTAATTTTAGGGACCTTACTCCGGTACGGGTCGTCTTCACCGGACCGGCCGGTTGCGGCAAGTCGTTTGTCCTCCGGCTTGTCATGGACCTTTACAACCGGTACAGCAACACCGGCAACAACACCGCCTACAACGCGTTCGTCATCTGCGCAAGCACCGGCTGTGGCAGAGGGAGGAACCACGGTGCACGCGGCTTTCAAGCTCTCTCGAAAGACCACCGGCCCCAACGAGGACGGAGGCCTCAGCGTCAGCGACTTGAAGACCTTACGCGTGGCCTTCCGCAACGTGAGATGCGTGATCATAGACGAGGTGAGCATGATGTTTGCGGACAACCTAAACGCAGTAGACTTGAGTCGACCCCATGGCTGCTTAGAATACTACTCAGGGTCCACCTACGGGAAGATGGTAAAATTTTTCTCTGCTAGGTAATGCTTTTGATCTTGGTGGGACGGCCTGATGCGCGTGCTGCCATGATGTTGGCCGCGCATACGCGTTGCTAAGGCAACACAGATGTTTGCCAGCATGCGCGCCACTCCAGCGAATACAACCTATACCACGCTATCTTCATCTGATTCGTCAATTCGTGGTATGTCCACAGGCGCCCCAGCCATCATTTGAAAGGGCGGCCACTGAAGCTGAAGACTTTCATTGCCAGCATATTAGAAAGCCTGTCCTCCACAGGAAAGAGGACGGCCGACCAGCTTGCCTGTGCCCTATGGGAAAAAGATGAAGGTTATGCCGAGTCAGCCCCGAGATGACGTTTGGAGAGACAGTGTTGGTCATCTTTCACTTGTGATGAGCAAGCGACTTCAATGCTGGAGCTGTGTAGCGAGCGGCAGCAGGTTTAGCACACTTTTGAGCGCGAAATGCAATGTAACTCTCTGGCTGAACAAGCAACGCAACTGCTTCTTCGAATACCGCAAGCGACGAGACTGCAGCTGGCAAGGAGTTAGCAGAAGAACCCACGGTATCATATATGACACCTTTATTTATTCTTGTATGGTTGGAATTTTTATTTTTATTTTTGTATGAATGAAGTAACGTCAGCCCTAAATAAAGGCACACATGTTTCTAGAATTTGTATTTTCCTGGAAATATGTTTGGGCTGTGTGGGTCAGTAACGTTTGCGAGAATCCCTTCCCCTTCAATTTTCAAGAATACGTTCCCCTTCAACAGGCGGGACTTCGTTCCCAAGTCAATGAGATAGTCAACCTGGTTCTTGCGTTCTTTCACAACAAAGGGTCCTTTCCATTGGAACAGTAGCTTGGATTTCACGGTGGGCAGAAGAAGAAGAACTTTGTCTCCTTTCTTGAGCTGTCGCTGCCGACATTTTACGTTATATCGGAATTTCTCGGTGTGTTGGGCTCGCCTGAGTTCCTCACGTGCGGCTTGGAAGGTGTCTTCAAGCCGGTTTCTCAGGTCGACTACGTATTCGTACGTTGTTCAGTTTCCTGGTCGAGTGGTTCTTTTGTCCACAACACTCTTAACACGGTCATAGGTCCCCGCACATGTCGGCCGTACAGCAACTCGAACGGCGAAAAGCCGAGGCTCGCCTGCGGGGCTTCCCTGTACGCGAAGAGAAGCGGGATCAAATACCTGTCCCAGTCTTTCAGTTTCTCTTGGCACATGCGAGAGAGCATGCGCTTTAAGGTTCCATTGAATCACTCGATGAGTCCATTGCACATAGGATGGTACGGTGTCGTCGTGAGCTGTTGTATAGAGAGTAATCGACCTATTTCTCGCATGAGCTCGGAGGTGAAACTTCGCCCTTGGTCGCTCAAAATTTCTTGAGGTAGCCCAACTCTTGAAAACATCTGGAGCAGAGCCTCCGCCACTTTCGCGGTTTCCATGCTTGGCATTGCCACTGCGTCGGCATACCTTGTTGCAAAATCTACCATTGTTAGTATGTATTTGTTTCCTCCATTTGAGCATGGCTTCATAGGACCAATTATATCAATTGCCACTCGCTGAAATGGTACGTCAATTATGGGCATGCTCCCAAGTGGTGCACGGCCCACCATATGCTTCGGAACAGTTCTCTGGCACGTATCACACGACTTCACGTATCTTTTAACGTCCATGTGCACTCCTGGCCAGTAGAAGTCTGTCGTGATTCGGGCTTCGTTTTTTAGCACCTTGATGGCCGGACAACAAACCTTCGTGGCCTAAGCGAAGTACGTGCCCTCGATATCGTTGGGGCACGACTAACCGCTTGAGCTCTTTCCCGGAGGGCATTTTGTGTAGCCGGTAAAAAAATTTCTTTTCTACAAAAAATTCCGACTCGTGTCCAGACTGCGGTGTGAACTGCCTGCCTATGGCGCTGAAACACTTTTTCAGACTATCGTCTCTTGCTTGTTCTTCAATTAGCTTCGTGCGATCCGGTTGAATAAGCTCTTCCTCCGGGATAGCGAGCACCTTGTTGCTGTTGGCTTGAAATTTTGTAGTGATAGCCCTTTCGTTTGATGTTACGAGTTCGGGTTTTACTTCTCGGGTGTCGTCGTTTGCTTCCATAGACTCCCGATTTTTCTGTCTTGACTCAGCTTCCTCGGGTGGGGCGTTGAGGTCACGTTTCACCCAGGAACTGAACGCCGAGAGGCCTTCTACGTTGCCTAAGACCAGGTCGTATAAGGGATCTTTCATGCATTTAGCGATTAGTTTTTCCGAGAAGAACGGAGTCTCTACTTCGATTTCTGCTTCGGGGAGATACATCACCGTTCTGTTTAGAAGGAAGACTGGACTAGTTTTGCCTGTAAAATTTCGCGCCAGAACGAAGTCTTTCCGGACGATCAGCGTGTTGCATCCGGTATCCCGCAGAACACTAATCGTCTTGCCTCCTAAGCGCCCTCTAACGACTGGCAAGCTGCCGATACAAGCTGGATTTTCCCCTTTCACCACGTTGACAACTGGAGTCTTTTCCCCATTTTCCAGAGTGACGAACTTCTGGACGTCTTCTTGAGGCTGTACTGCACAGGAAGCCTGGAATTTTTCGTCTTTTCGCTGATAGCACCTATCAGCCCTATGTCCAGCCTGCCCGCATTTCCAACAAGCTGTCGTGCGCTTCCAGCACTCGGCAGCAGTGTGTCCCAGCCTGTCACACAGGAAACATTTACTTTATGGTCGGGAGTTTCCTTTCTTTTGAGGAGAGTTTTTTCCACGGTACTCATGGTGGGGTTAATCCTCCATGCAAGCTGTTGACCGTGAGCCAAGGCTCCATTGTCCTTGCGCGTCTAGGTAATTATCGGCAGCTACCCCCGTCTTTTCCAACTTCGCGCAATTTCTTTCTTTCAAGAAGACTAACAGGTTTTGCGGGCACCTGTTCAGAAACTCTTCAGTGATAATTTTCTCTCGCAGGCGCGCATAAGCCTTTTCAACTCGGCCTGCCTCCACCCACCTGTCGAAGTATCCGGAGAGCCTAGCTGCAAATTGGCGACCAGTTTCACCCTCCTCCGGCACCGACCCTCGAAACTTCTCTCTGTAGCCTTCTGCGGTGTACCGAAATCTTTGCAGTGAAGCTCCTTTGGCCTTCTCGTAGTCTAATGAATCCTCTGGAGACAGGCGACCGACTACACTCAAGGCTTCACCAGTCAGGCACAAACTAAGTGTGGTTGCCCACTTTTCTTTCGGCCACCCCTGACCAGTAGCGACACGCTCAAACCTCTGGATATAAGCGTCCAGGTCGTCTCTGGAGTCGTTAAAAACAGGAATGACCTTATGGGGGCTGTTAACGTCTGAGCTGCTCGCTCCACGAGCTCCTCCGACCCCGCCGTCGTTGGCATCTGGCGCGTGAGCTCGGGTCTCCTCGAGTCGTAGCTTGCGATCTAGCACTTCCCGTTGCAGCTCGAGTCTGTGGCGCTTGGCATCCCTCGCAAGCGCTCTTTCCTGTCTCGCATGCTGTCTTTACTGTCTTTCCTTTTCCATCTTTTTCTTGACCCATTCCTTCAGCTCACTGCCCACCAGGCCTAACTCTTTTCCCACTGCATGCAGTTTGTCCATGTCCATTCCGTCGCCAAGTGCTCTGCTCTCCGCCGCGAAAATTCTCTCCTCGACTCTCTGGAAGTTACCCAGATGGTCCTGTCGCGGACGCCATTTTTGTGATGCAGGTTGTTTTTGTAAATGAGTAGGTTAAAATGTACTGGCGGACAAGAATAGAGACGATTTGGCTACGGACAAGGACCAAATTATATTGACGGGACAAATTACACAATAACGTGCACAAATGAACATCTAGCTAATTTAATGACAACAGTTCTATGATAACAAAGTCCCCTGCGAGAAGTCCCACTCCAAATTGTTCGCGCTCACGTGTAGGTTCCAGTCGGTGAGTTGACTCGGTGCGCAGGGCTCGGTGCGCTGGGCTCGGTGCCCTTGTCGATGCCGGTGCTGTGCCGGTGGCGGTGTCGGTGCCGGGCCGATGAACCACACGCTGTATTCGGCCTGGGCGTTCCGTGGACAGTCCCGACTGGAAGAGACCAGGTGTTGCTCGGTGTGAAGATCTCCCCTGAGCGTTGACGCCCAGCTGAGAGCTTCCAGGAGGAATGTGCGGCTCCGTGACGAAGGCCCCCTAGGCGTTCTCGCCCAACCGAGAGCTTCTGGAACCACCTGCTTCCTGCCTCCAGCGCTCGCCACCTCTTCTTCCTCCTCCACTTTCCCTCTCGCGCCCTTCTTCCGCCTCCGCACACACCTCGTCTTCCTCGCTTCGACCAGCTGACCCCTGTCCGGTGAGCAGCGCCTCCTCACATCCGCACCTAAAAGGGGAACGGCCACTTCTGATGAAGTGACCACCGCCCAAAGAAGTGTTACGGAAATAGACACGGTAGCGATTGTAACGCGGGAAGAGAAAAATTCAAATTTTGGTGGTTCGACGTGCCGAGCTACGGCTGGGCTATGAGGCTATAGGCGCATTGTAATAGAAGGCTCCAGAATAATTTCGACCATTTGTGGTCTTTAACGAGCGCCAAAATTTTGACGCATGCGTGTTCTTGCTTTTGACCTCCATCTAAAAAGTGGCCAGTACGGATAGGAGTCGAGGCAGCGTCATTGCCTAAGGAGCACTACACCTGGCCACACTGTCACCGTGATGGACCAACAGAGGGGGCGGATCCAACGTACACGACTGGAATGTGCGTCCCACAACAAAATAACCAAAACACAACATTCACGTCTAACTAATAATCTACTGGTATTTAAAATGGTGCGTATGCATGAATAATCTACTTAAAATCTATATCGAAGGGAAAATACTTTTAAATATGATGTACAAATATGTTTTAAACGGCGTGTGACCCTAATGGTGACCTCGCACTAACAGCACATACACAGGGTAATCTGCTTTTCTTGCAGAAGAAGCTTGTGGCTTTTCCTCGAGGGAGGCACAAGGCATGTATACACGCGAGGGCTCATGAAAAAAGTCACTGTACCCGGACCACAAACTGCGACGCTGTAAAAAAGGGCGGAATCGTTCCGGCACCTGGAACCGTAGTCACAGTTCAGTAGAATTATACAGACAAATTCATCGGCGGCCTTATCCGCATAAGTTGAAAAAAAAATTCCCTTGAATTTTTGATACCATCTGGTTAATGCTGAAATGTCGTGGATACATGGCAACTGCAATGTGCTGACTCGAAAGTTTTCAATCCAAGTTGCCCGAAGCTTACAGGCTTAACAAAACTTGAATATAATAGCACATCCGTCGATTTATTATAGGCTAGCATTTTTGAAAAATATGCCCCCAATAAACAAAAGCGTATACATTTCCACGTATGGCGACCAGCGCCGCCTGGTAGACCGCGAAAGACAAAGAAAATGCCGCATTTTTTATCTGTCTCCCGGAAGTTACAGCTGTGTAGGTTTTTTCTAATCTTTATTGTATTTTTTCAGGTCAGGCAACATTCTGTCCGAAGAAATGCAGTCACGATGTGGTGAGTCGTTTATCTCAAAAGAAGCCAATACACTCGATGCTGCCATTTGGCAGTTAGGTTGCCAAAATTTTGAATATCTATCATTTCACACATGGTAATTGGTGGTTCTCTACCTATATTATAGTATAATTAAGTGTAAAAACAGAATTATGCCAGGGCAAGTACTACAGCTTACCACAAAGTGTGGTTATGTACGCTGTTTAATACGCAACACTAGACTTCCGGCAGTATCTGGCGAAATATATAGCCTCAGCCTTATACAGGCGAACAGAAGGAAAGATGAGTGTCTTTACTTGGAACAACAAATAAAAAACACGGACGGCTTTTTCTTTACACTTCGTAGGGTTTTCATAACGTTTAAAACGGTCATAGACGGAGACAGTAAACGCGGGAAGATCATTCGTTTTCACTACCTGAAGTAACACAGCTATGCCGTCATATTTAGCGCTAGCTGGAGCTGTCTTAACCAGAAAGTGTATTTTGTGAGGAGGCTAAATCCTTTGTTTTGCACCTGCTGAATGAGATTTGTTGCTGCATGAAGGAATACGAACATAAAAAAGTCATGTATCTATCAGGCTGTACCCTTCCATTAACGCCGAGGGGACAATACTGGCTTGTAATGTTCTGCGATGCAGCTTGGACTTTCGCCATGAATGTAAAGAAGGAACACTATGGTCTCCTCAGTACCTTGAATATGATTCGAGTACAGCTGGGAGCCGCAGTACCTATAGGAATAACTTCAAAAGATTAGATGCTTTTTACAGGGATGAACCTTGCACTGCTATCAGATGCCGAACGCGTGTACATCGCCTTTAGAAGCAGCGTCTCAGTATAATTTAACGAGGCTTCTTATTCCCAGAAATACACCTGGAAAACAATACCAAGGCATTTATACAGGTATAGTTACGCAAAAAAATGTATAAGGAGCCCGTACTGGAAGCTGCGGTTCGCTCCGCAAAGGAAACAGGAAACTCGCAACCACCGCTTCCAAGGCGACGCAAAAATAATGCGAATGCATGTAAATGACCCAGTGAAAAAAAAAAAAACTCTTGGAATTAAAATGTAGTTTTTATAAAGGTGGAGCTTAATTTATTCTGATTTTGTTTTTTCTGGTTTCGCCGGATTTTTATTTACTGTCCCCATTAGGCCTTGTGTTAAGGGTGATATAGTCAATATTGCCGCTAACCATGTACGGGTTTGTTTATTTATTGTTCGTTTTTACTGTCCGGTTGCGCCCGGCTCTGTTATCTGTGTCCCAAGCGAAGCGCGTGTTCCATTTTTTATTTTTATGGCGCACGGGCTATCTCATTCAGATAAGGAGACTGTTTGGCCAACGCCGCCTGTATAAACGTGCCTAACGCGTGAGCGAAAAATGGCCAAACAGCCACTCTCCTGTTGCTCTCTCCTACCCTTCCCTGCTCCGTAGCCTTCCAGCGTGCTTTCGTGTCCGCCAGCCAGCGCCGCTTCTCGGAAACTATGCAAAATAGTGGAAAGTTTGTTTAGCGTTCCCGAGGCGGCGCTCCTACGCCTTCTTGTTTTTCACCATGCCTGTCTGTCTTGGTCTGTCACTGATAAAACTTCCTTTATCACGAAGCAAAATCCCTTGCGCTGCCGCAGGCTGATGCCGGCTTTGCGCGCTTATCTACTCGGATCACAGGCCCTGAAATGTTCTGAGTGGGGCATCCCCCCTCTATCCCCTCCGCATTGAGGTATTGTTTTGACCTCCCTGTTCGCACTCCGCATCGGACGCACTTCTAAAATTGAGGACCTGTACTGTAGAAGCGCCCGGACAGCGTGGCGGATCGCAGCTGCTTATCCTTTTGTTTCCTATAATTTTCTGAAGTTTACAAGCACGTCGTGAAATTATTGGAAAGTAATCGTAGAAGTGAGTGCCTGAACAAAAAACGTGCACGCAATTTTTTCTTCTCTAAATACTCCAGAAAGAAAAATATCAGTAAAATAATGGCTTCCCCATCCGAAGATATCGTTTTCTGTTAGCTATATGTCTACCCGACAATCAGTATGTTCTTAGACTATTTCAGTCCGCCTCCGTCTTTATCTTTGGAAAAATGCAGCAAGTATGAAGCGAGCGACCCGTTGAACGAGATCCCCAGTGCGCCACAGAACTAGCGCCCCGTCACGGCTAAGATGTAAGCGAAACGGCCCTTGAAGCCCAACAGGCAAGCTGACAGACACACGTCGTAGAAGTGGGTGCAGCGTTCGCGACTCGCGAGCAGTGACGTAAGGCGAGATGTCCGCCGGCACGCGCCACATAGCGCATCAGTGCCTGAACTAAGCGTCCCTACCCTTCCCATTGAAAAGCGCGCGACGCGTCAGGCAATGTTAATACAGGCGTCGTTGTTTTGGCCCTAACATCTCTAGTGTAGAATAATCTTCCTTGATATACAATGTTCTGGATGTCAATCGACGGTTCGAGAACCACGCGCGGTGAAAGATAAAAAGCCAGAAGAGCAGACACCGCGGCATTAGACTCGCCGAAGCTCGTTAGTGCACATCACTTTGTTGACTGCTGCTTCGCCGCCTGTGTATTGTTTGAGTTCTTAGGGGAGCACAAGTTCGCTCGAATAAACTTCTTTCCCTTGAAGACGACTGCATCGTCTGTGGCTTCGTGACATCTGGTGAAGGTGCTGGGTACGCACCGTTTATGCTCCCTACGACCTCTGGAAGTCGCCAGGTCAGTCCAACTAGAGCGAGCCGCCGGCTGCAAGGTTTGCCGCCCGAGTTCGGCCTCAGACCCAAGACAACGACCGCTGCAACCACCACCATGGTGCAAAAACAACGTCGCCAATCGTGCTGCAGCGGCAACGGGAACCGCCAACATTCCGAGGAGCCCCCGCTGAAGACCCGGAAAAATAGTTGGAGATGTTGGAGCACGTTCGGATCTTCAACAGGTGGGACGATGAAGAAACCTTCCGGAATGCTTTGTTTTACTTGAAGGATGCAGTTAAAACTTGATTCAAGAACCACGAGAGTGCCTTGATCAACTGGATGCCATTCAAAAGCGAGTTTCTTAGGACCTTCACGACCGTGGTAAGGAAAGAACGAGCTGCGCTTTTGCTGGAAACTCGAACGCAACACCCAAACGAACGAGTCGTAATCTTCGTTGAGGAAATGGAGCGACTATTTTGTCGCTACATTGAAATTACGCTTTTGTTTGGTGATTTATGGGCAACTAAAATGCACTTTCTGAAGTTTATTTCAGCAAGGAAGGACAAACCTAGAGGTTTGGGAGGCAGTTTCCTCTACGAGGTTTACCCTTTTGTAGTGAAGGGCTTTTCAGCGTCAACTGCTTTAGATAAGCAAGTAGAAGTGCAAGCTCTAGTCTACGGCCCAGGAAGCATTACTTCTGCTGCTCGCCGGAAAAAGACAAGAGCTCCCAAAGAATGAATAGATACCGTTAAGCATAAGCCCCTTAAGCAGTGCGATTCAGAGCAAGGGAATGAGTCGTTTCTGTTCGAAATGCAACGGAAACCACCACTTTCGGGGACGGACAACGACGTTGCCTGAAAAGGGTGTTGCAGCAGAGCAACCGGGCAGAGTTGTAAAAAAGCAAAACCATAAAATGCGAAACCGAAAATACATATTGCACAAAGATTCCCCCCACGTGATGAGACATGACAGCCGAGCTATGTTGGTACAGAAGAACGTAATAACATGATAAATGTGTTGCCGCCTGTGGGAGCGTGATTGCAAGCTTCTTGCGTTTGAGTGGACTTTGATTGAATGACGAACAGGGAGAGAAAAACTTGGAGCAATGTAATAAAGAACGTTATAAAGGACGTTAGGAGGTTAGAGCAAACAGTGCTGTATGAAGACGGGAACTGTAACAACTTCTCTCACAGCATAACACCTCTCGCACACATCTCAACACCAAGCGAGTCCATCCATACGACCCTCAGTCTCCAGGCGACGATGCATCGTCTGTTCACAGCCGGACGTTAGCTAACACTCTACGACACGACGAAGGCTGAACCAGTTTGCTGCAGTTTTTGATGCGCCGACAGCAGGAGCTAACACGCGCAGGAGACCCTTCGCTTGAATAGCGCACCGTATTCAACCTGTCCACTTGTGTAATGAGCGGTATCGGGGCCGCTGTAGACTTGGTTTATACAGCTCCCCAACTTGCAATAGCTTTGGGCGTTAACGAAGTGGTAATGCGTAATTTAGCAATGTAGCGGGTGCTTCGGTACGCCATGCAGTCACTTGCATGTGTACATACTAACTGGTCTGATTTATTAGGCTTATGAGAGCACATCGTACGTCGCTGGCCTTTCAATCGCTATGGATCTGTGGCGGGAGGAGCTCATGCTCGCAGGCCGCAACAGCTACTTCATCGTCAACAGAGCGACTCGTACGGTAGCGAGACGTCGACACAATTTTCTTGGTCGCTTTGCTGTAAAATGTGATTTGCCGCAAAGTGTTTCCTCGAGAGGCAGTACAACCGCCACTGAGAGCCTGTTATCCTAGAAACTATTGAAGCGACGCTATGGCAAGCCTGCTTACACTGCGTGGGGCACAGAGTCAAAACGCAGACACACCAGTTCAGTTTTCAAGGCATGAAGGCAAAATCTCTTCGCTCCACACCCGTAAAGCACCGTAGATCGTCTTAACCACAGTACTCCAGAAAGACCAATCGAGGTGGCTAAGCGTACAAGTTCGACGGATAAATGGGCCAGCAAGTCATTTGAAGAAACAAATGGATGTGCGCAGGAACAACGCCCAACGCGCAAAATACGTTTGGCATTCCGCCATGTGCATGTAAAACAGTGCATGTAAAAAGACCGCTCATTGTACTCGTACAAACGGCCCTAATTGATGCAAAATGCTATCTGAGACTCGAAAACGCTGTACAGTCTTTCGCGTACCTTCAATTGTTTTGTTCAACGGCGGGGCCCGCCCTCCTGCCGAAATCAAGAAGCGTATCGTCGCATCGTCAGGGCTCCCGCACCCCTGCTGAGGGAGTATGACATAATCATCGTTAGGCCCAGGGAAGGCCTAGACGTCAAGAACGTGAGTCAAGTGAAGGGGGCCCAAGCTCTCCCGTTAGCGGCTCAGCTCGCTCCTGCCGAGATCGCCGACGATATCGTCTGTTCTAACGCCATGCAAAACATTTTGTCGTGAGTACGCCGAAGCAGAAGAACGCACGGGCATACTCAAGAGTGGAGTCAGTCACGGTTGGAGTGGCAAACTACGAGGTCAGCTCCTACTTGGCGGCGCCGGACAACACGTGCAAGGGGGTCGTCAGGGGCGTCGACCTCGACTTCGACGCAGGACAGCTCAAAGACATGATTGTGCAGCCTAAGAATCCCAGGGCCCTGGAGGTCAAGCGTATCAAAAACACCACTACAGTCGTCGTCCTTTTTGATGGCCTGAAGGTACCAAATTACGTCATGTGTGGACAAAGCATGCTTCGCTGCACGCTCTACCGCAGACAAACGGACGTTTGCTACGCCTGCGGCAGGTTGGGGCACCGGGCCGACGTTTGTCCGACGCCCGAAAAGACGATCTGCAGAGGGTGTGGCATTGCATCCCCGCCCGAGGACCACGTTTGTACGCCAAAATGCGCCCTATGTGGGGGCCCTCATCCCACGGCGGACAAGCAGTGTAAGCAGCGGTTTCAACTACCATTCGTCGTTCGTAGAAGAAGAAGGGAGCGCCAGCGAGCCAAGTCACCTGTGTCGCCAGACAGAAAACGTGACCGGAGCAGGTCACCCTCGAGGGACGCTTCGAGGCGCCACGTTCTTGCTCCAAAACCCGACACTCCCGTTCCACGGAACGTTCGCGATCCAGAAGACGTTCCCGCTCCAAGGGGCCACCATCCGTGCGCATCCAGGAGCCACCCGCAGCTGAACAGACCACATGGGTCGATCGAGTCAAGGGACTTAGACCAAGCGTAATGGGGCTTTCGTCAACACCGCCAGAGCATAGCGCGGCTAGGATTGTACAGCTAGAACGCGAGAACGCTTCGCTGAGGAACGCTTTCGAGCAGCTGAAGGCTGAAATAGCAGAGATGAAAAGGGCAGGAAAAGCCCTACCGGCTCAACGGCCTATACCACTCGAAACCGAGGAGGTGGCAACGCCAATGGAACCCGAGGCGCCCGTTATCGGGAAACCCTCCAAAAAGAGGTCTAAACCCATACGAGACGAGGGTTTCGACGAGCTTAGAGCCGAGTTAAGAGAATTCCAGTCCGAATTGAGGACCACGCTCGAAACCCTCAGCGAAGCGGTCTCGGCCCTGAACGCGAGAGTCGATTCAGTCGAATCTAATGTGAGGATAACGGCTAACCTGCCTCGTTCCTTCGCGCCAGACGGATCTCCATCGACAGGTAGCTCTAGAGTCATGGCGGCCCTGCACGGCGGCTAGTCACGATCACGGTCACGGCGGCCTGCGCGCAGCATTTCGCACGACAGGGTAATCGAGGATCCCAACCATGGCGGGACACGATAGCGAGATAGTCATTTGGCAGTGGAACTGTTGCGGCTCCCAACGTAAAAAGGCAGTCCTACAGCAGTTCTTCAGATCCCATCCTAACAAACCGCACGTCATTTTACTCCAAGAGATATTTGCTCAGTAGGTCTCACTTTCTGGATTTGAATCTTATACGGTATACGGGGACGGCAAGGGAGGCATTTGTACTCTCGTCTCGAAAAAGTTCACTTTCACCGTTCACAATCTCTTCATGGATCACCGTAAAACGGAGCACTCGCTAATCGAGATCATTCCGAGTGGCCAGCTGAGGGATAGCCTTTTCATACTTAACATTTACAGCTCTCCTCGAGACATGAGGCAGCGTTTTACTTCTCTCATTTCCAAGGCGGTTAGAAAGGCGGCAGGATCTCCGCTTGTAGTGGCTGGAGACTTTAACGCTCCTCATCAAGCGTGGGGATATCACCGCGTCACGGCCAAGGGGGCGGATCTCTGGCGGGCGGCGTCCGACTACGGTCTCACCCTGATTACGGACCCATCCTTTCCAACTAGGACGGGAAACTCGTGCGCCAGGGACACCGCGCCGGACCTTACGTTCGTGGCGAACGTTGGGCCCGCTGTGTGGTGCAACCTCAATGAGAACTTGGGCAGCGATCACTGTGTGCTGGCCACGTCGTTAGTGGTACGCAAGAGGCCACCGAAGGAGTTTAGGATGACGGATTGGGATCTTTTTCGTAAAATCAGGGAAGAGAGGGAAACCCAAACCCCTACGTCCCTAGATAGTTGGGTAGCGCAGCTTAAGGAAGATGTAGCGTCCGCCACCAAGTCCGTTGTCACCGACCTAAATGTGGATAGGATGGACAGCCGATTGGCAAACCTTTTGGAGGCGAAAAGAGCCCTCGTCGATAGATGGAAGGGCCAGCGGCTGAACCGCAAACTCCGAAAAAAGATTGCGGAACTAAATCGCACAATAGAGCTACACTGTCAGACGCTCTCCAAGCAGCAATGGGACGAGGTGTGTAATTCGGTTGACGGGCAGATGAGATCAGGTGGAAAATGGAACGTGCTCAAGCAGTTGCTAAGTGAATCCAATTCCCGGTCTAATCAGAGGCGCGCTACTGATAAGATACTACACGCAGCCCGCCAGGCCAATTCCGATTCGGAAATACTAGAGTCGCTAGCCAACAGATATCTACCTATAGACACTTCGGATGATGCGGACTACCCGCCTTACAGAGGCCCTCCAATGGCCGCTCTGGATGAGCCCTTTACCGTCCCCGAGGTAAGGGAGGCCCTCGCGGCCCTCAACGGACGTTCTGCTCCGGGTCCGGACGGAATCTCAGACTTCTTCGCAACTTGGATGACGAGTCGGTCACATTCCTTACGGAGGAGATAAATCGCATCTGGGAACGGGGCGCGGTTCCGGAGTCGTGGAAGCTGGCGTCGGTCGTCCTGATCCCGAAGCCGGGGCGCGCTCCAGACATGACTAATCTCAGACCGATCTCGCTCACATCGTGCATAGGCAAAGTGGCGGAACATCTTATTAACAACCGCATCTCCAAGCACATCGAAGACCGCGGTCTCTTTCCGTATAACATGATCGGCTTTCGACCGTCCCTTTCGACTCAGGACGCCATGAAGCTGATCAAGTATCAGATCATCGATAAGGACACAAGGGACGTTAGAGCCATCCTCGGCTTAGATCTAGAGAAAGCCTTCGACACCGTCTCGCACGCCCACATACTCGATTCCATCTCAGAGTTGGGCCTTGGTCAGAACTTTCACGCGTTTATCAGCTCGTTTCTTAGACATAGAAAGGCCACGCTAAAGATTGGGGACCTCAGTTCAGAGCCTGTCGAGCTGGGCACGAGGGGGACGCCACAGGGGTCGGTGGTATCCCCGCTCCTGTTTAACATTGCCATGTGTAAATTATCTCAGAGACTGTCGGAGGTCAAGGGCATCAACCACACACTCTACGCTGACGACATTACCGTATGGTGCGTCGGAGGCTGCGATGGGTAGGGTAGAGGAAGCACTTCAGGAAGCGCTAGATCGCACAGAGGCTTTCTTCGTTGGGACGGGGCTTCACCTCTCCTCGAGCAAGTCGGAGCTCCTATTGTACAGACCTAGTCGGAGGGGGTTAAGCCCAAGGGCTGGGTCAGAGGTGAACCTTGCACTCCGCACGAGTGAGGGACATCCCATTCCCAGAGTTGAGGTTATCCGGGTTCTCGGTATGCTCATCGAGTCGAACGGTTGTAACAGGCACACCATCGCCAAAATCACCGCTAAGACTGATAGCATGATACGGTTAATTACTCGGGTCTCGAACAGTCGAGGGGGTATCAAGGAGGACAATCTCTTGAGGCTCTTCCATGCATTCTTGATGAGCCACATCACGTACGTGGCGGCCATGCACTGCTGGCAGAATCACGAAAAGGCTAAGCTCAATTTACTAATTCGTAAAAACATCAAGCGCGTGCTGGGTATCCCGATGAATGCCAGCACAGAGAGGCTCATGCAGCTCGGGGTGCACAACTCTTTAGAGGAAATCATCGAAACGCAGCACACGGCTCAGACTGCCAGGTTGTCGTCTTCACCCGCTGGCAGGGAGATTCTGGCGGTTCTAGGCTGTTCTCCATCCCTAGAAGAGGAGCGCTAGGTTGGCCTTACTAAGGAGCAGAGAGCTGCTATAACTATCTCCCCGTTTCCCCGCAACGTGCACCCGCAGCACAATGCAGGCAGGCGAAGGGCCAGAGGCGAGGCCCTACTAAAACAAGTTCGCGACGACCCGCACTCCGCGTGCTTTGTGGACGCCGCGCAGTACGGCCGATCGGCAAACTTCTCGGCAGTTATGGTAGATCACAGTGGAAAAGTTCTCAATTCGGCGTCTTTCAGGAACACCACCCCGGCTAGAGCCGAGCAGGCCGCGGTGGCTCTTGCTTTACTTGACGACAGCCGGCATCGAATTTACACCGATTCCCGCGCAGCCGTTAGGGCCTTTGCGCATCAGGTTCCGTTTCGGCCGAGGTAGCTCGCATCCTAGGAAATAAGGTCATTTCCTCACACACTATCACCTGGTTTCCCGCTCACCTAGGGTCGCACTTGTCCTGTTTAACTAATCTCAATGAGGTCGCCCACACCCGCGCGCGCGAGATAACACACCGCGCCGGGTCGGACGGAGGCGATTCCTCGGGGATTGGTTGGGAGGTCTTCAGAGACACTTTATTCACGTTCAACGAGATTATTCAGCACTATAAGCTGGGCAGGCGAACGTTTCCTCTTCCGCACGAGAAACTCTCCAGGCCGCAGGCAGCCACGCTCAGAATGTTGCAGACCAGGTCTTATCCTAGTCTATCCACTCTCAGCTTCTACACGGACACTTTTGAACCGGACTGCCCGGATTGTGGCGAACGTAGCAATTTAGATCATATGCTCTGGCGGTGTCCCTCACTTCGGGGCCCTCAACGCATAACCGAGGAAGAATGGCGCTCCGACTTGGAGATCCCTGATCTAATGCACCAGCTAAGGGCCGTCCAGAGGGCCCACGACTTGGTGGTGAGGCTCGGCCTCCTCGTCCCCACGTGGGAGCGGCCCGCAGCGCTGCCGCCCTGAACGGCAGCAGTGCTCCTCAGGACATTCAATAAAGTTCACTGTCTGTCTGTCTGTCTATCATCACAGAAAAAAATCAATAAAAATCCCGCCTCCTTTTCGGCTTATCCCGCTCTAACAATCACCCTGTGTGAACAGAACAAAACAGTGGGAATCGTGAAGCATCATTGTCAATCGCGAGGTCGCTTTCTAAAAGTTTTGGCGGCATCCAGCAAACAGAAGTCTTGAGTGGCGGGACCATCAAAAAATTGACCGCCACATCAAGCCCCATCCATCCATAGTAGCAACAAATGTGTAACGATTTTCCCACCGATAATACTACTCAAACAGCTCAATATATTGAGCAGTCCCAACTTGACTACATGTTTTACGGCTGTTATGGCAACTATAAATATTACTAGTGTAATTAACAAATTTTAATGACGAATTATTGACAGTTTTGATGATAATTCTTGCAGTATTAAAAGAAAAGTGTATACTTTAGATATAGAAAACATTCCTCCTTAGCAGTTCTCTTATTTTACGTACAGGTGTGCATTTTGAGCGAAATTGTGGGGAATGTAAAATTTCATAAAAGCCATCTTTGCTAATACGAGCTGCTCTAAATAGCAATATAGATTGCTATAAAACTGAGGTATCTTGCAGCCACAAATGAAAGTGTTTTCGTTAGAAAGAAAGCATTCGTTTTACTGTGTTCTTAGGTAAACTTGCTTGAATTTTCTTCTCACAGAAAGAAGTATTGTGCGCGCAGAAACTGTAAGCATGCTTGAGTTTTTTCTTCAAAAAGAGACACCGCGTTCTCACTATTCATTTTTGAGATTTAGGTCCGGGCAATGTTACGTAATATTTTAAGTAGTTTTTAAGTCGACACAGTAATGACACAATGTGTGCTGACAACCCCAGTTTGTAAAGCAAATGACTTTTAAAAAAACACATATATGATACTATTATTACTAAAAGTGTAACGACTATGTCGTTTTTAACGCTAACATTATCTGCGAGATAATTTCAAGCGTGTGTGCGAGCGCAACTTCCCAATCTGAGTTGCGAACACAGTTTGGTTGTAATATTACATTAACCCCTGCGGCCACGAAGGAAATGACGCAGTAAACTTCATAGAACCGCGCTACATTGTGATTCGGCGCATAATCACACCAGTTTGGTGCATACAAAGCAAGGCTGCGCACCAAATATTTAACAGGTAGGAATATGATAACCTTCCTCAAATGCCCTAAACACATGTTATTCTGCAGAATTTGGGGTAGCATTCTTTACGAAGATATATTCATGCTGCCCGTGGAACTTATTTGAGCCCTCCGATATGGCTGGGCGTGAAGTTGAGAAAGCACATATAATTATGTGAAGTAAGTTCAAGACCATTGAATACTTCTCCATATTTTTTATTCTGGTTAGATAGTTTACGTTTTTTACATGTGGCTGCACTGCAATTCGTCATGCTGGACATCAATATTCATTGCTTTTTCTTCTGTATCGTGTACATAATATTCATTTTATTTTCTTTAGCATAAACCAGTTGTTGGTTGCATTTACCGATGCCGGGGAATTTTGCTTGGAACCTATTATGATGGAACACCGTGTTATGTGAGTATTAAATGAAAATATCCCTGTGTGTGCGCTCAAATGAAAGAACAAATTATTTTATTGCTCAATGCCTGCAGAGTTTTTACGAGAAAGTTACACTGTTTGCAATATTGTACCGCGGGTTAAACTGATCATAATTTTTATACGAGGTTCACAATATGTCCTGGTGTGAAGTTTGCATGGGGGTTTTACAGGCAGCGCCATAACGTATTTGTCAATGGGATACTTAGTAACCGGTCGATCTAGGTTTTATAGTTATTTAGTGATTACCAAGGCCTCACAAGATTCGAAACCATTGTGTGATGAGGAACAAAGCAAAGGAAAGAATACAGTACTCATAGGAAGAATAGAAGACGATTTGGGGAAAATGGTCACGTGACGTTTAAATCATAAACATGGCATATAAAGATTTGCCAATACAGAAAGCATGCATATCGTTATTATGTGGCACGAGTATAAACAGAACAGTGAAAATTGTATGGAACAGGTCGTGATATCAAAAGATCTTAAAAATAGTGAGGAAATTCTATTACAGTGCATATTAACAATGTTAAAAAAATAGGGCTTTGCAACTTTTATACTTGGGTAAAATTTGTAGATTGCACTGAAAATGAGATCGGTTGCTAACGTATGTAAAACAATGTTAAGAAATATGGTTTCGCAACCCGGATACCTAGGTAATATTTGTAGACTATACTGAAAATAATATTTTTTGTAAACGTGTCGAAAATATTGTTAAGAAATGGGGCACTACAACTATAATACCTATGTAAAACTTGTTGATTATACTAAAAATAAGATTTGTTGTTTACTTTCCTCATTTGCCTAACTTACCTTGTTAAAACACTTAAAATGCTGGCGTCCTATACAAACTACGTGCATCTTTGCGGTTTTTCAGCCCTCAACCGTACATTTAAATGGTGTTTGCACTTGACTTATTTTTGTGACGTGCACAGGGTGCCTTTCACCGTACTTTGCTCTTGCATCCTTAACTCATCTGCATGGTGAACGAAACGCAATTAACAGCACTGTGGCAGCCAGAAACACTAGGTGGAGGAGCACCCAATTATTAGCATGCAACATAAGCACATTTTGTTATACCATTTTAATAGCATATTTATATAGTAGCATTGTCTACTAAACCGAGTGATTTTGACCATATTCACTAAGACTCGCTCGATAAAATGAAACTGCAGAAGTCGTAGAAAAGAAAGCCACAGAAAGCAGTGAAGACCACATGCACAGCAATGACTTCCAAAAGTGGTGCACTGAGGCATCGCAAGATGACTGATAGCGTTTAATTGAGTATCGAGAAAGAAAAAGTGACATGTGTGATTACCACATTCGAGTGTAAGTTATTGCACTTATGTGAACCTACTGGTTAAAAATAAACTGAGCAGAAGCCCAAAATCTAGCAATACTCATAGTTTGAATTGGTTGAAGCTAAATTCTGGAGAGAATAAACTAAAAACTAAAAGTCGGATGTTGGGAATAAATCATTAGTTAGGGGTGCAATGAATTCGCACATGAAAAAAAATATCTTGAAGGTCGTACTACCATTGGCCCGAAAGCGACAAAAGCCTCCGAATTGATGCAGAGGAAGCCGTAGGATTAACATGCCCCACGTGACAAAGCCCTGTCACGTACTATCCGATGAGCCATCGCGGTCTACTTGAGAAGAAATAGATTTCTAATTGGGATACATATTTTTTTTCGACAGAAGCCGCTGTTCCTAAGCGAAAAGTTCCCAGCAAAGATCATAGCGGTAGAAAGACAAATTGGTATTTTACTATAGTCTGGCGGATTTGTGCTTGTTTATCGGATATCAAACTTCGTTTTATATTTGCTCAGTACAGTTTAATATGACTACACGTTCCCAGAAAGTCCGATTGAAATACTGCTCTTGAACTTGCGTAACACTGCAGCATCCCTTACAACATATCATTTGACACGTAAAATGTCGTCGATTTTATTGTTATTGCAGCGTTGCCGCTTTCCCACGTTCATTTAGTCTTTTTTATATGCAGAAAACTATTCATTATAGAGCGGTAATTCATCTCCGCAATGCTAACTATTGTAAAACCCGTTCGCCAGCATGTTGGTGATATCATATTGTTTAATACATCTCGTCAACAATAAGCACCGCGCAATTTGTATGATGAATACAAATTTGACACGTTCGTAGAAAGTATCAGCAGCCTCATCATCGAAGCTGGAGGTTGGTAGGCTGTTACGAACGCCATTCCCCCACGTACCTTGATGTCCTATTAAAGGCCAACTGCGCTCAAAATTTCTACCGCAAGAAAACCTTATTAACAACGGAGCTGTTGCTGCTGGGCGTCATGTGTGTCGCGGATTGCGTTAAAAATACGAAGAAAATTCCGAGCACTCGTGAGCGCGAGATTTGAAGGTTCACGCAGTGGCTTTAGCAAAAAAAAAAAAAAAACACCGAAAACCTGCAGGTGCGCCTCGCGTTTCCTAGCAACCATCAACGCTAGAGCTGGCGCAACACCTGCTCCGCGGAACCTTGATGCGATTCCAGCAACGCCGCGCATGCTTCGTGCACCTACTCGACGCCGGGGCGCCCCAGCTGTCGTCAAGCACTACCACGCATACAAGGCTTGGCATGAGGAATATCGGTACATATGACGATGACTACTACTAGCACAGTGAAAAGCTACCACGGAACATATAACTAAACAATTTCATACTTGTACAAATGCGCGGTGATGTGTCCTTCATTGCTCACGTAGAAAGAAATCCTGCAGTTACTCTATGGTTCACGCTTTGCGCGACTTAGTGCACGCTTCGCCAGCTTTTTCTAATATAGTCTGCCTAAAAAGGCTGGAAGACAAAAATATAGCAGCTGAAATATACGTATGCATGGGGCAAACGACCTTAAGAAACCAGCGATTTTAGAACTGAAATTAAAGAAAGGATGGTCATTACTGCCAGGCTGATTGCAGCGGGCGAGATCGGCAAGCCAGCGGCCGGCCGGCACGAGCAAACCTGCGCGTAGCTCCTTGCGCGCGCGGGAGCTCCAGGCGAGAGAGAGAGAAAAATTTTATTGCTCCAAGGGCTAACTCAGGGAAGTATGGTCACGGAGGAAGGAAGGTCCCCCGCGACTTTGACTGCCCGAGCAAGGATGCATTCTTGCAGGGCCAAATCCGATGCCCACACCCAGTA
Source organism: Haemaphysalis longicornis (assembly GCA_013339765.2). NCBI lineage: Eukaryota > Metazoa > Arthropoda > Arachnida > Ixodida > Ixodidae > Haemaphysalis > Haemaphysalis longicornis. The sequence continues at coordinate 100,985,977 of CM023453.1, read as the reverse complement.
TCCACCGTCCCGATATAGGGGGATAGGTTGTGGGGGCGTCGCCAGATAAGGTGTGCCATGGCTTGGACCGCCCCATAAGTGGGGCAGTGGGGTGAGGTGTACAGAGCGGGGTAAATGAGGTGCAGACGGAAGAAGCAAGGAATCGTGTTCGTCTGCACTAAGCGTCATGAGCGGTCTTCAGCGTGAGAGAGCGCCAGGTGCGCAGGGAGGAGTAGACGGCGGGAGAGGCGGTAATAAGACATGATCTCATGAAAGGAAATGAGCCGACCTGGAGCTGAAATGGCTCCATGAAAGGGATCAATGCTAACACCCGCTCGGAAAGTAAGCTCTCGAGCGGCTGTGTGTGCTGCCTCTTTTCTCCCACACCCGTGTGGACTGGGGTCCAATGCCACCTCGGTGGTGGAGTAAGGGGGAGTTCGAAGAATAATTTTTAGGGCCGGAGGAGAAACACGATCCTGGGAAAAATTCCTAATGGCCGTCTACCAATGGAAGATTACGATCGCAGGGGAAGGCCGGAGTGTTATAGCAAGAGCAATAGCCTCTTCTTCCGCACTCGCAGGGGACGAACTGTGAAGAGTGAGGGAGGTGAGGGGAACTGTGGGGACAATTAGTCATTGCAACCGAGTAGGTGCTATGGGGCCTGTTGCTAGCCGCGTCAACAAACATTTGCCGGATGCACGGGATATCGCTGCGTAAGGGGCCGCCCATGGTGCCCCTGGCGGGCTCGAGTGTGCGTAGGGTGCAGGGTACGACGAATGGGGTGGACGATGAATAGGTCAGATATTGCTATGGATGGGTAGAGAGGATTCTGTAGAGAAAGAAGTTCAGTGGAAGTTTCCGGATAAGAGTGCCTAGGTAGCTCGACCGGAACTTCTGGCTGGTTGGAAGACCAAACACGCGAACGGCCGCAATGTCACTTTCGCATCATGGTTGTTTGAAATATCCGCCGACAGGTGCAGCGTCGTGTACAAAAGACCCACTTTAAGCGTTTGCAACTAATTAACAAGTCACTTCATAGGGCTGCCAGTCATGGCCAGTTGGTTTTCTGGAATGCAATGTTTGTTCACAATAAATTTCCGCTGAAGACGTTTGAGGGAAGTTTGCCTTTACGTGCCTAAACAACACTAGACAATGTATCAAGTTTAGGCGTGCCTGAGCAAGCGAGCGTGCGCAGGCATTCCACTGCGCACGCTATCTGTTTCCCTCTCTGTGTTGCACTGTAGCGATCGCGCAATAAACCGACGATCATTTTTCGGTGGGAGACGGCTTGCCCCGGTTTCTGACAGTGTTGTACGGAACGCCGTTCCAAGGACCGGCGTTCGTAGAACTAAATCCTTTTGGGAGGAACGGAGGAACGCCACCGTTCCATTAAGAGTCGGTGGAATTGTAACGGAAACTGTTTAGGTTTACAGAGGAACGGCAGAGGGAACGGCGTTCTTTATGGAAACGTTATATCACTGGGATTTGGCTGTTTTCGATGTCAGGGCTTTCGGACCCTGAGGCTAGTACAAAAAGCCACAGGCCGGCCGCTACTGTGCTTATCTCCCTTTAGGCTGCCTAATTTTCCCACCCTTCCGTAGAAAGGGCTTCCTCGATCGTAAAAGACAGAATAAAAACCACGTACTGGGGCTGCACCCTGTCGGGCAGGCTGCACCGGGTGCGCACGGTCTTCTCGCCACGTCGGCTGCAGATGCGCATGAGACGCTCCTTTCAGCGTCCCTTTGATTCGCCTTCTTCCGCGACCGCTTCTTTTGGGCATAACAGTGGAAAGTGAAAGCCGAGCAGGAGAAGACGCGGCTGTACCGTGTTCATCGCACACTTGTTATGTGCAGTACAGGCAGCCGTGCCAGCCGAAGGGGCCGTACGAGACTTCTCTGCTGTCTGTCAATGGACATCAGGGTCGCCGGCGTTGCGCCCACCTCGTGTAAATAGAAGGCGTCACGCTATTAGCCTCAAATTCTTGAAATATAACCGCTGCCGCCCAAGGTGCCGCGAGGGCTATCTGATCTCATGCAGAACAGCCACCACCCCTAAAAGTTGGAAGACGAATCTGAGCTCGGACGTTCTACCACCCTACGGCACGGCCATGGCGCTCAAACGCGCCACCGTAAACTTTCTCACTGACAAAGCGGAAAATCAGTTTCGTGATGTGCCCACTGCAAGGTTTGCTTTAACGAATGGTTTTGGGTTTTTGATGGGAATTATTGCGCCACCTTTCCTTCGCATCATAGCAGTGCGACGACTCTGGTGTATTGTTATGGACCGGTTCAGACCAGTGACTGAGCCAGGCACTGATGGCGAGCCGAGGAGTGTATTTTCACGTAGGGATACCAACCGTGCCGGATTTTGCAGGAGTGTCCCGACTTCTGGACACTCTGGAGTCCAGAGTGTCCAGAGTCCCTGGAGTCCCGTCTGGAGTCTGGAGTCCCGCGCCATTCCTGTCGGGACAGCAACAGGTCCCGGACTTGTTTCGAACTGCCCGGTTAGGAACTTTTATTCACCCAAAGCACGCTCAAGAAGGCGCGTCACGCTCCGGAAGAAAAAGGTAGCCGAACTTGTCCAGGCAGAGCTTCAGGTAATGCGGAACTTCCACGTGAAGTGCGACATTTACGAGTACATGCTCTAGCCAGAGTAATTGTTTCGAGCAGCCAGATGAAGTACCACTTCCAGAGGTCGCAAACATAAAGAAACAATAAATTTGTCTGGAAGATACCGCCGCAAAAAAACTGATTTCATTGCCTCCCTATGTAAGAGTAAGCTACCTCCCACCTTCTTCCCCCTTCGCGACTTTATTTATTGAAGAGATGGTAACCCAAAGCTGGTGGCTGCTGCCGAGCGCAGAGTTCCTCCGTTCCGACAACAAGAAGCAGGAGGTCAAACTTAAAAAATGCAGCACAAAGTTACAGCAAACCAGGCTGCGGAAAAAAGGAACACCATGAACTCTCAATCCCGCACGGTAACACCCTGAAGCCCTGTTATTGACGCTGTGGCTCAGGTGCCTGCACGTACCAGAATTTAGGGAGCAATCCAGTACGCTCAAGATTATGCACTCGGCACCACATAGGGTTTGAGCGGGCGTCAAACAAAATATACACAAAACAACCACTGTCAATGGCAAGCGCGTCTTGTATGCTAGCACACGCCTATGAGCACTTGCGGAGGAAGTCTTCTCAGCGTGAGGGACTGAACCAACTTATCTTCAAGTATAACACGGTAGTACCCTCAAGAGCTTTGGTGGTACGGCTCCTCAACATTGCCAACGAAGTGTTGACGAAAAAAACGGGTTCGTCTGTCTGACACCAACATCGAAATGCAACTCATGCGGAGTAAAAACAAATGACTTTACTAAGTTGTGAACATATATTCTGGACATTCTTTTTCACTCATACTGTAATATTGAATCGTCGTTCATTAAACGCCTATGTATTGTTCTTTTCGATGCGGTTTCTTGTGCAAGACATTTATGTTCGTGGAGGTGAGTAACCTTCTTTTTGCATATCTGAACCACTACATCTTGACTGTGCATTTGAAAACCCAAAAGGAAAGCGCCATATGTGTTGCACTTCTAATAGACGAGCGCCACACCTGCAGTTAGACATGTCTGGACGATGTCCGCTGCTGCCTGAAAAAATTCGTCTGAGCGTTTTTTTGAATTAATTTTTTCTCCACGTATTATGCTGCCGGCGGTGTTCATATTCGCACAATATACGTAGTTTGAAGGGACTGTTAAATTTCTCCCTTCATTTTGCCTTTGAGTTACCCGACACCAGATTTTTATTAAAAAAATCAAATGTAACGTTAATGTAAGACCACGTTACAATGTCCGGAGAGTAACTGGAACGCATTCCTTTTTTAATATAGGAACATGTAACGGGAACTCGTTTCAAAAATGTGAAGGAATGAGGAACGACCCTTCGTTTCGATTTTAGAGGAACTGGTACAACGCTGGTTTCTGATAAGAACGGACGAAACAGACGACTCCAAAAAACGTGCACCTACTCTACAGTTGTCGTTTTATGGCACGAAATCAGGGGTTATTCAACCGAGCTCTTATAGTAGCCGAGCTATAATTCGCCCACTTGCCAGAGTTTACACACGGAACATTTCCATATTACAACTAGGGGATCAATCGGTCCGTACCCACAAAGGTGTCCTGGGACCTATTTTACATCAATAAAATTATCTCAGTGCTCGGAGAACGGGAAGTTGTGGTTCAGTGTTACGTTCAACGGGCTGATAGAGGTGTGTAAGAAGCTTGCAGCCGGTCAAACGAAATGTGTGCTCTCCCTTTCCTCCGTGAACATACACATTTGTGGGAAGACCGTGGATAAAAAACTCACTGAAAGTAAACATTTGAATAGAGCCTTCGGCCTATTGCGCATGTGCGCCTTAACATATGTACCGTAACACAGCCGCGTGTGCACCTGAACCCTTGTAGCATATGCCTCTGGCAGTTTCAGAAGTTCCTATTGCGGCGGTAACAAACTGTGGTTGGACTTCCGATAGAGCGATTTCTAGCTGGTGCAGAAATGTTGCCTTCGCTGCTTTTGAAGATAGTTAAATACTGGCAACTTGTCCCTTGCTTAGAAAGAAATTAAGTGAGGTATTCCCATCCTGGGGCAACTGCTTCAGAGCCTTGTCACTTCGGCTGACATGTTTTCCCCTCCTTCGGATACAAGTAGCGGATGTTTCCTGCGTCACAAGTCTGCTGCTTATGTGGTGCGCAGCTGCAAGGAGTTTTTGGACCGACATGGGTCTAGGATTAGATTAGTGCGGGCACGGCTACTTGATGAAAGGGAGCTTTGTCTTCTATAGTTAATATTTGGCAGCCGTTTCAACATTAACCACTAAGATTTAACTGATGAGGCGCAGTAACCAATTCATCTACTTGAGAAAGCAGTTTTGTTCGCACACCCGTCCCCGTATCAATATGCAATAGCACTGCTTTCGCAGTTCACTTGTTCTGCTGTTGATTTTAACATCCCACGCTTGACTGGAACCCACCTTCGGAAGGTATCCGATCTCCGTGCAGAATATCCAGTCCCTAGACCAGATCATACCTATTCTTCCCTCTCAGCGGCTGAAATATAAGCTCATTGTGATTAATGAAGAAGTAAATATAGTAGGCAGAACTATGACCAGTCCTAATTTGGGCGCAGTACTGTATTGGCTAAGAGGGAATCAAATAAAGGGAAGGCACCGGAAAACACGAGTTTGGTGTAAACCCTTTTAGAAGGTTAAGAATGTTCACCCAAAATATAAAAATGCCACAAAAACACGGAATGTAGCCTCCAAAGAATCTGGTTTTCGAGTGCACAAATATTCCGGTGATTTCCTCTGCATCCTAAACACCATTTTACAAACACGTGTTTGGAAGGGAACTACCGAATAGATCACGGGTAGTCTAGCCGCAAAAGGTTAAGTACAAGCTATGCTATCGCTTTGCTTAACAACTTTCACCGGCGGCTTGTGTTTTCGATGATCAAAACTTGCTCCTCAATTTTCAGATTTTGCGCCGCATAGGAAAACGGTTTGATTGGATTGGAAACTGCACTAAAGGGATATGCATCAAATGGGGTCCTCGCCGACATGATTCGCCCGCTCTTCGAAACTGCTACCACCGATCTACTAGTCAAGCTTTACCAACCTCTACCATTTCTTTTGAATCAGGTAAGACATGCGGCGGAATGTGTTTTGCTGCCGATGCAAGTAAGAACAAAAATAATTTCTGTATTTTAAGTACAGCTCAATAACACTTTTTATGGGTGACGTTTAGCAGACAATGCTTATAATGCAGTTACTTTTATTGCAACATAGTCTAGAGCATTGCTTACAAATTGCATGCAAACAAATATCTGTTAAATGTCGGAGAGGCAGAAAAGAGTGACTTTAGTAGTGTGTAAGCTTGGGCTAGCGAGCAGGCGAGGGCAGTAGGTGACTTGGAATTTGCCCGCTGAGGTGCTCCCGAACATCACTAAACCTGTGAGGCACACATTTTTTGGATAAAACTGTGATTATAGACAACCTGAAAACTTTTTTGAATGCGCAAAAAATAGGTTAGCGAAATCTTCGCGATTCAGGCGTTCAGCCGCCCGGTGCAAAGAGCTTTATTACAAAACATGAGAGGTAAGTGGGCAGTCTTTTTGTTGTCATGGGTACCTAACGAACCCGTTCGTCTGATGCTTCTTTCCGTAAAAAAGCTCTGGCAACACACGCCGAAAGTAATGTTTGCCTACATAGAAAGCAACAAGGGCTGCATATACATCGAGACAAGCGGCCTCTGTATCAGAACTCGATCCTAGCGCGTAGAGTGAAAAGGAAAGCAAGTTGGCTACAACTGTTCATGGTGTTACCTGTTAACAGCCTCCTAGGAAAACAGACCAATTGGATTCGGCATCGTGTGCACCATATTTTTTCTGGAACACTTTCGGATACTCTTTTTGCGCCCTTAATGATGTGTAAAGTAACACAAGCTTGCTTGCACCCCAACACCATGCGAATAACCTTATCCGTAACACATGCATTTCTGTTGAAACTGCGTTTAGCTTTGAACCGAGCTACAAGGCGATGAAAAATAATTGTGATACTTTCATACAAATTATCGTGATCAGGAAGCTGAAACAAAGCGTGTTCAGAAATCATTCGGATTACAATATCAACGAAATTGTAACTATTCAACATTTCGAACCTACAATGAATCTCCGTATAATTGTCATGGTCTCGGTCTTTCGACGACTGTATGTTTTGCCGCAGAAAACTCCGTATTTTGTCGAAGGAGCGTCAACGTTCACTCTATTTTCTAGAACGGTTTATAAAACCTGGGCGACATTTTTATCGACATAATTATTTTTCGGGCCCGTATTGCATACTGTTTAAAAATCATCTAAATAAGTTGAGGACATTTCAGAGTTCCGAAACTGGTTGCGGAACACTTTTAATTTACCCAAGCGTGAAAACGTCGTAAATGCAGCAAAAGTTATTTTTTGTTTTAATTTTAAGACGGAAATCGCAGTCAATAAAGCTTCCTTGATTGTCAATGTAGCCTCGTAGCCAGTGGTTTGAAGGACATACGCTTCTTTGAGTTTTCAGGAAGAATGGCGGCAGGTTTCTATAAAATATCGTAACCTAGCCGTGAATAGTCGTTGACCACTTGGTGCAGCTTTGGTTATCTTCCGCAAGCAAAAATTAGACGAAAGCGTTGTGCGCAATGCCTGGGAGAGGAGACGATATCTTTACTTACAGAACTAACAAACTCCAAAAACAGTTACTGGAAGGCGCCCCTATTACATATCGTTACGGCGAACTGGTTCAGCATAGCTGTGGTGCCGATTATTTTCCTTGTGTTGTGTTTCGTACGTTGTTTCAATGATTTGAGCCCAAACAGAAAACGGCGATGCTCGTAATTTCACTTCTCTTCGCATGGAAGTCCGTAGGCACTCCGATATTGCCTAACTATTTTGTGATAGTTGTACGCGGCATGGCACCCCCCGAGCAAGGGTTTTGTCACCAATGACCTGGAAATGTGGACAAAAAACCGGATATTATACGCTTACAAGGCCAAAACGGAGCTTTCGACTTGGCACACACTGAGTTTCCTGAATAGGCGTTGTAGGACTTCGGTGATGTGTAAGACTTGCGGAGTATAGCGCTGCGCCTTGATGTCCGCGTAGAAGTTCCCTTCTCTTGCTCCCGAAGCGGATTCGCAGTAACGTGTCAGTTTGCGTCTCACAAGATAACGTTCTCCGTTAAAGGGACACTGAAGTGAATTTGTCAAGCTCCCGTTTTTGCTTGCACTGCGTAGACTGGCTCAAATTAGCACACTTTTCATCGTTTATCCGGTTGACAAATCGGTAATTATTTTACAAAGCGCGAAAGAAGAAAAACTACCATGCGCGGTTTGCGGCGGCCGCACCAACTAAGGCTGTGACGTTGAGAGGAGGGGCGCCGTGATTGGACGATGCCCAAGGTTAGCAATCACACAAGTTTCGGTTTCGGTTTCGGTTCTGTAAAACATAACCAATTGCTTTGTTGGATGGGCATTCTCAATATCTCAGTAATCATCGTACCGCGCTTCTGCCATGTTGTCGGCTGTAAAATGCACAAGATAAGCCTCCCAGGACGGCTTGTAGTCGTAGCATTCACTAGCCGAGACCTACGCAGTGCATGAACGCCCTCCGCGTACCCGCAGACGCCCAAATATCATGCGCTTTTCCCCCATATTTGGAGCTTGCCTCCCTCATGCCTGTATCGTAAAAAGCGTGTTCGCACCAGGCCAAGGGTCTGTTCATTCTGGCCTGTGCCCACTGCCTGCAAGCAGTCGGTGCTTATGGCAGCAGCACGCCAACGAGAACTCGCTAGCGCGCCAGTGCCAGCCTGCGCGCGTTTTGTGAACTAGTTCGTGTAGCCATGAACGTTGCGGCCCCAAAAAAGGTGAACTCAATATAGAAAACATCGGCGGAAAACAAAAAAGTTAACTTACAAAAAAAAAAAGCATGTACCCGCGGGGATTCGAACTCGTGACTCGCAAAACATTTGCGGTGCATTCCTAGCGCCCCAGACTGCTAGGCCACGGAGCGGGACACGAATTCAGTGCTAATATAAAGGATATATTGTACAACCGGTTTACACTTTTATTTAGTTTTGGCATTTCAAGCCGCTTAGGTGACTATTTGTTGCACTGCGATCGTGCAGTAAGCGTCGCCCGAGTTTCCACAGTAGCTCACGTCTAGCAATTGCATTTCGTAGACAGAAAAGCGTTCGCAGATGCGTAGTCGTGCTGCTGACCGCTGTGCTTGTTCGCCCAGCGCAAAAAAGTGCTTCCCGCGCCCTAGTTTTACGCTGTACGGTAAAAATATCAGTTGATTTTATTTGCTTAGTAACTATATTGACTTCGCTGACTCTTCTCCCGCCTTCAAGAGGCCTTATATTTTCCTACTGGCGTACCAGTCAGCGAAGCGTCGCATGTGCAGCGCTTGTGTGAAGCGACCTTGACTTGGAGCTAGATACAGTGTACAAACAAACCAAGTAAAGAAAGGCACATTCTTCCATTCACAAACGTGTCCTGGCTTCGTTTCAACTAAGCGAACGAATTGCGACCAAGCAATTTTTTTTTAACCTCCTTGATTGCGACGACCCGCCGGCGGCCGGCGGACGAAACGCTGGGCCGACTGACTCTGTCGGCCGGGGAGCCGTGCAGTAGCGCAGCCGTGGCGCAGCCAATTGCCAGCTCATCCCCTCCTGACGTCACACGAAAACGCCACAGAAAATGGGCGAGCGTAAAGAGAGGAGGACAGCGTTTTCGAATTAGTTTTTCTACTAAATAAAATCGCGTAAACGCGCCTAGAGTGGTCGAAACATGGCCTGGGGACTCCGGACTACAATTTGCGCTAGTAATCCCGCAATGTTTACATATCACTTCAGTGTCCCTTTAATCTGCTACGGTGCAGGTACCATTCAATTTTTCTTCTTTCTTCCTCCAGGCTTTGCACATCTGAATGCGTCTGCTTTGGTTGATTTACAAATGACGTCGATACTGATTTATTGCCGGACATAGAATAAACAAACTGAAAAAGTTTTCGGAAGGGTGCCTGAAAAGCAGTACAGGAATTAAATTTATATTTAATACTAAAATTACCCCTGCACATACAGTAACACCCGATCTAACCAAGTCACCTGAACCGCCAATTATTTCTTTGAATCTAGAACTTCGTAACATTGGGACTCTCATTTTCAAGCTCTTAATTCAGTAAATTCGCTCCCTAAACAAGCCGGCATCCCAGCAGCTACCATGGCACCGTAAATGCGGCAGCCGCGGTGCTCGCCTGCCAATAATTGAGCAATAAGCTTAACGTCCGCAGTGAAACTAATAGCAGTAAGACGCTACTGGCCCCCGGGGAAACGAATTTATTTCACGGTAAAAAAGCCTGAAATTTTCGCCTGCGTGCACTTCGTTAACATTGGACGAACCGAATTTGTGTAGAACGCAATCGCGTTCATGCGGCCTCGGTTCCCTGGTGAGCCCCGGCAAAGCGCCTGAGCAAGGCAGTAGAGTTCGTCACCTGGCCTGGGGCGGGTGCAGGAGCTTCAGAAGTTTCTGGGTCATCAGAACCATCTGACAGCTCTAATGCGCCAGAAACTAACTTTATGATTTCTTCATCGTTCCAAACCTTCATCGTGTCGCCATCCGCGTCTGTGCCTGCGCTCAGGTAGTCGTGGAAGCTCAGATCTGCTGTCACCTCGTTAAGCCGGCGAAGCTGTTCCCGCAAACTGCGGTAGATTTCTTCTTCTTGCTCGTGTTGAGGGCTTGCTGGACTCAAAATATTGCGTTAAACTGGGAATGGCGCTGAATCTATCTCGTTGGTTCAAGTTCATAAAAGCATTGAGCCGTATACGCACCTGCGGGGAAATCCCCAATTTGTTCGTTAAAATAGGACATTCGTAAGATCGGGCTTGGTCAATTCGAGTTCTGACTGTAGTTGAAATACCGCAGAAACAACCAAACGGGCTGCGTGTCTCTCGCCCACAATCAATTGTCGGCGTACCTTACAAAACATGAGGCTCTGATTGGAAGGACTCAGGGTACCGTTTTTCAAACGCTATGGTTGTCACGTTTAGGTGGTGGCAATTACCTTTTTACATTTGTTTATTTTAAATCCAAACATCCATTTTTAATGTATTTAATTTACCCGTTATACCTCGGTGGAACGGGAAGGGCTTCAGTTCATGAGCCCGTTTAATAAAGTCATTGGTGCACCCCATGCAGATCAAAACAACCGGTTGCAGATATTTGTAGACCGGTTGCAGTCCGGTTGCAGGTTGCAGACCGTTTTGTTTCGTGGTGACAGGACAAAGATGAGATGATTAATTCGTAATGATGAAGGAATAAGATTGCAAGGTGAGTCAATCTGTGAAGATACCGCAGCAGTCCCGGCCAGGCGGCCGTTCTTCATTGTTGTTGATTGGTGAACATGGCGCTAGGCAACAGTTCGCAGTTTTCCTTCTAGTAACATAGCACACTGCTAAAAGCTACCGTCCCAGTCAAGGCCGCAACACAAGAACGAGAGCGATGAGGTTTGGCGACGTGATGACCACAAACCATGAATGAGAACCTTTCGCAACGAATGGTAATGATGTCGTTGGTGATGCCTGGTCCCACGACAACGACGTCGTAAAGACAATGATGAAGCGTTTAGGTAGTTATAACCACGTCGCACGACAGGACTGGGACACATCATCTTCTGTTGGTCTCGTTTTGTCTCGTCTGGCCACTGCTGATTTTGATTTTGACGGTAGCGTACCCTACGTTATCACCTCGCCCTTCCACAACGAGCCATATTCTCCGATACTATTCCCGCTGATACACAGTATGCCACTCCCACCGAGGCAGCCAAGACCTCGCCACAATTATAATCCGCTCATCAGGCATACAGCTTGCGTAGAACAAACCAAGCCACGGCAGCCGCCTCCTGCCTAAATCAAAGTGAAATTACCGACTCCACCATGCGACAGAACAAGTTGTTCTTTTGCTGTTACTTTTCCTTTTTCAGACGGCAATTCCTAACCCGGTGGTGCTTTATTGTTGTGCGTGCTTTGCTAATAACCTGAGGTTTCCGAGAGCTTGAATCAAATTTTGTGCTTGTTCGAGTTTTTGACAGGCGTTTCTGCTGCCGAAAAGCCAGTAGTGCCATTGTGGTGTGCAAGACGCCAAAGTACCTGTGGAAAAACCGTTCTAAACTGCTACAGTTTCTAGGGAACACCACTACACGTTATTGCCTCAATTAACTATGCCAAGAGAGCTTATATAGAACACAAAAGTTCGAACCAGCCACGTTGTCTAATATTCGGGTGCTTGGGTAACAGCCACGCATAGCAACCACGTAGTATATACCCAGTCTTTGTCTCTAAAATGCACTTGGTGTTCCTAGACCAGATAAGTAAATGGTAACTAGAGCATTCTTTAAAGGTAAGAAAGCTGACTACCGTATTTACACGATTGCAGGTTATCCTATATCCTCAAATTTTAAAATCTGAATTGGTGTCGACGTACAATCGAAATTTAATCTTGTACTGTTGGCGATGACAAGCCAAACGACACATCGGGGATGCAATGACATATTGCTGCAACTGTCCATGTGCTTTCTGACACTACACTCTTAGTCGCGTCCCGGATAGCGTCCTATTTATATCCGGTGGGCAGTCTCAATACTGTGATATAAGATGGCCCTGACAGACTTCTTTTCCGTGACAAAACCTCAGGTGGGTACAGCACGCTTATATGCTGCGCCAACGACCGGTGTCACGGCTATATACTAGCGGACAGCCTGACGCCAGAAAATAAATAAAAAAAAAAGAGAGGGCAATAGTGAAGCTCCGAGCGATATGTGTGGCTTGCGGCGCATGCGCGTATTCCCGCTCACACAATGGCCCGCAACGTTCCTTTGCGGCGGCCGACGACACGCGCCCGACGACGCGGCGAAAGCCGAAAAACATAAAAAAAAACTTGCGCGCACATGCGCAGTAGGAGTGGAAAAAGTTCGCGCGTGGCAGTTGTGGTCCGGTGATTTCTCTTTAGCGCGCGTGCGCAGTATGGAGTAATTTCAGCGCGGAGCAAGTTGGGGCGTTGGGGTCCCGCGCTTTGACACATGCTCTGTATAGTTCATATTTAGTTCCAAGCGCTCACACTTCTTGACCACGTTCGCTTCCGCTGACATCAAATGTGTGCTTCGAGGTCAGGTGTAACAGTGGAAACAACTGCAGAATGCCCCTGATGGGTTTATTAGGGCCACCGGGAACGCAAGCCAAGCAGCGGCGCCATGTCAAGCCGGCTGGTGTGTGTATTACGGGCATAGCCCGGTTGAACGCGAGCGGATAGGTAAGTCCCTGGATTTCTTTTTTTACGAGGGGTGGGGGAGCGCAGACTGTAAGAATTTGTGTTTGCAGACAATGTAGCAAGTACCACAAAATTATGCCTTTTGCGTCGTCGTAAGAAGCCCGCGCCAAAACCATTCTCCGATACCCGGGATCGTACGGTAAATTTGACGTGCTTATAGAGAGGATTCAGTTTCCCAGTGCGGCGGCCGTTTTGGGATCCAGGAGAAAAACGAAAACGCTTGCACATGGGGGTACTTCCGTTGCCGTAATGAGTATACCGCGGTGACATAAAGAATTTGCATTTTTACACACGTCCCATTTTCAAGGTCAGACCACATAAAAACCAGTTTGAATTTTGTATTTTTAAATATTCTATGGCCACTGCTTGCCATTTTCGGTAAGAGTAGCAAAAAGTTAGTTATAATGTTTTTTCTTAACCAGATTTTCGCGTCGTCGTTTCGGCTAGTAAATTTTCTTGCCCGTTGAGTAGTCTGGATCCTGTGGCGATTTGGAAACTTTCTTACGGTGCGTTTAAGTGGTAAAGTTTTCACATGAAGCAACATTCATGAGTAACACCAGCCTCCATCTTGTTGTGTTCGGCACAGCTGTCGTCTGTCTGGAGTGTCAACTCGCGGTTTGCAGAAACATGATGCAATGGCAGCGCAAACGCGGCGCGGCGCCGGCGTGGAGGTTGCTCAAAGCGGTGGCTTCAAATGTTGTTACTCAGCCTCCTGTAAAGGCGTTATACAGGAGGTAATGGTTACAGATGCGTTGGCTGTTGGTCGGTGCGCGCAGTTTACCTATGCTTTAGCAAAAGATATTGCTAGCAGTTTTATTCGATCTTTCATAAAATGTTTTGCGCCATACTATTGGTGGAAATTGTTTCATAAAAAGAAACTAGGGCACATTACCCTCCGCGTGTAACAGCGAACAGGGTTTTTTACGACGTCCAATTGACGTGCCGGCGTCAAATAAAATTATGCCAAAGTTTTCTCGCACGCCTTTGCACTGAAAAAGCGCTCGGCCTTCCTATGTATATGAAGAAAACGTCCTTTTGGAGAGCTTTTGAATATAAAGCAGTAAGAAAGAAATAATTGCCTAAACTACAGCGATGCACTTGCCTGATTTATGATATTTTCACATATCGCTAAGGTGTTGGTGATACTTCCTGCTGCGCTCCTTCAGGCTATACTGTTTTACCGCCGATAAATAACGCCACAAATTTTGTACCTGTTCACTTTTTCAACTACCTTTTCTTTTCTCACGCAGTGCCAACACAACAGAATGCTACCCGTAACTCGAGGTTTTTTGAGATGTTTACAACGCTGTTTCCATTACAGTGCGACGAAATCCCAGAAGCAGCAGCTCCCGGGCCCAAAGATTGCTGGGGGGGATTCTACAAAGGTCTTCTAACATCATCGGAAGTGGTGTCTTTCTACCCCCTCCCCTTCCCTTTCCCCGCAGGGGGCACCTTGTGTACTCAAGGTGTTTTGGTGAGTAGCGCCACCACGGTCCCGAGCTCCGCAGGGGTGCCTACTGCCGTAGGCACTTGGTGTCTTGCAACACCACGGACCCGAGCACATGTGGGTTGGACCCACCCACGTCCCGGCTGTGCGTGGCTTTGCCGTGTCCGGGGAAAAGGGGAACCTGGTGGCTGAGCCAAAGTTGGGGTTGTTTTGGACCTTTACGGCCCCCCAGCAGCGGCAACACGCCACTTCGGCCCCTGCTTCTCGCAGACGGTGCCCCCGGTCTGACCCGCCCGGGGGGAATCAGCCAGTCGCCTTTTCCTGTCCTCCTCTCAGCTCTTTCTCTTTCCTATTTCCTTTCCTAACACTGTCCTGTCATCTCATTTCTTCCTTATTCTAAGTTTTTCCAGGCGGCGAGGGTTAATCCTGTGCAAAGACGTCACCCTCGATCCCGAGCATAGGATTATAGTGGCAAGGTACGGCTAGCGTGTTAAGTCACGTTCCCTTGTTGGGCTCGGTGGTGGGCGGCCGGCCTTGCTACCGAATGTACACCATGTATTTATGGCTTCTTTTTCCACCCCAAGGAAAACTGATCGGTCCCTGAAAAGGGGCCGCACCGAAGTACTTAGCATCAGAGCAGCTCCACCTGTCGAAACCTTTAACAAATACCTTGTGGTACACTCTGAAGAAAATGCACCCCTAGCAAAAAAATCGGTGTTCCTCATTGCAAAATGCCTCGAGAACATCGTTGGGAAAGACTACCATGCAAAAAAACTTGCCTCAGGTGACCTGCTGGTAGAAGTACAAAGAAAAAACCAAAGTGAAAACCTCCTGAAACAGGACACCCTGGCTCAACTAAAAGTGACGGTCACGCCACATCGTAGCCTAAACACAACCCAAGGCGTCATCTCTGAACGAGAACTACTGCATGAGAATGAAGACGATCTCCTCGAAGGGTTCAAAGACCAAGGCGTAACAGCTGTGCGGAGGATAACTATACGTCGCGCAGGGGAGGAAATCCGAACTAAACACATTGTTTTGACTTTCAACCGTCCAACACTTCCCGAATCGGTCCATGCTGCATTTATTTCCTGTCCAGTGCGTCCATACATACCTAATCCGCGAAGGTGTTTCAAGTGCCAGAAGTATGGCCATGGAACTCTGTCGTGCCGTGGCCGATCCATCTGTGCTCACTGCGCAAGCACTGACCACACCAGTGACGATTGTAACAAGCAACAAGTGAAATGCCCAAACTGCAGTGGACCACACTCTGCCTTCTCACGCGCATGTCCATCATTCAAAAAAGAAAAAGAAATAATCCAACTGAAAGTCACTGAGAACCTAACGTTCCCACAAGCACGCCTGAAGCATGCCTTGCTATCGGGCAAAAGTTACGCAGACGCAGCTCGCCGGGGGGTGGGGCGTCGTCTGGTAGATGCGGGCACCCAGTACAGCGAGGCTGACCTGGTCCCGTCGCAGCCCCCCACTCAGCAGCAGAAAGTCGCTACCGTGGCTTCTGCTGCTGCACTCCGACCTAGTGCTGGGCGAAAGGCCGCCAGCACGACTCCTGTCCAGGTCAGCGATGTTGACCTGGCCTCGCCTCAGGCACCTGTGCAACAGCAGAAGACTGCTCCTGTGGCTACTGCTGTTCCAGCTGTGCCCAGTGCTGCGGCCACGGCCTCTAGCACAAAGTCTGGTTCTGACACTCTTTCAACTTCAGAAACCGCGGTTGAGGCCATGGATGTCTCTCCAAGTACGTCTGCTCCTGAGGCATCACAGGAGCGCCGCGGTGCCACAGGTCGTGGCAAACCGACCAAACCAAAGGCCAGTAAAGTCGCTGCCCCTGGAAATGACCCCAAAACCTAAGTGAACCTGCTCAGAAGGGCCCCGAAACACGGCCTGCTAAAAAGAGGGGAAAAAAACATGATCCAGAACATGATCCTTTTTTCTCTTTTGCTCATTCTCATGGCTGCTGAAAGTGTTATGTACTGGAATTGTAGGGGGTTGTTAAGAAATCTAGACGATATTTATGACATCCTCACCAATCACAAACCACAAATACTGTGTCTCCAAGAAACACACCTGCGCCCATCACAGACAAACTTCCTAACACAGTACATTGTTTACCGTAAGGACAGACAAAATTGCATCCAGCCGTCTGGTGGTGTGGCAATAGTACTCCAAAAATCTGTGGCTTGTCAGTACCTCCAGCTACAGACGTCACTCGAAGCTGTAGCTGTCAGAGCCATAGTTTTTGGCAAACTAGTGACAGTTTGCTCTCTATACATTTCACCCGACTATCGCCTTTCCAACGTCGAATTTGAAAACCTAATCAATGAACTACCTGAACCTTACATCATAACCGGTGATTTTAATGCTCACAACCCCACCTGGGGATCTGTGCGAGCCGATGCTCGAGGGCGGCTCATTGAAAGGTTTCTCACGACATCCGGATGTTGCATCTTTAATAAGAAACGCCCCACATATTACAATTCCACACACCACACATACTCAGCAATAGACCTTGCAATTGGCTCTGCAATCTTACTGCCTATGCTTGAATGGAGTGTATTTAACAACCCGTATGGCAGTGATCATTTTCCTGCAAAACTAACTGCTGTAAACAATGACTCTCAAGGCACAGAACCACTTCGAACATTTAAATTACAAGCAGCTGACTGGAAAACATACAAAGAACTTTCCAGGCTACCCCCTACAACAATATGCCATTTAGATGTTGAAGCAGCAAGTTCACTGATTACAGCCCACATTCTTGACTCTGCTCAGAAAAGCATTCCAGAGACTACTTTTAAAACTCTCCCAAAACCCAGACCATGGTGGAATGAGGACTGCGCGCGTGCACGGTCTGAACAGAACAAGGCATGGGCACTTTTACGCCGCTATCCCACGGCCGACAACCTTCTCAAGTTTAAGCAGGCAAAAGCTAAAGGGAAGCGTACGCGACGTATGGCAAAAAACGAAAGTTGGACCAGGTTTATATCATCTATAAATTCTTATACGGATTGTAGGAAAGTCTGGACTAGAATAAAGAAGCTAAAAGGATACAAGAGTCATCCTATTCCCCTAGTAAGTAGTGTGGGTAACTCAGTAAAAGATCAAGCAGATGCTCTTGGGAAACACTTTGAACATGTATTCAGTTCTTCACATTATACACAAACATTTTTACAGCATAAGAAGGCAGCAGAGCGTCAGCCCCTTCGTGTGAACCAACGCTCGAATGAGGGATATAATGCTCCATTTACCATGCTTGAATTGATGAGTGCACTCTCGACATGTGGTGCGTCAGCCCCTGGAGCTGACCGAATCAGCTATGACATGATCAAACACCTACACAGTGAAACCCTGCATGCAATACTCTCTCTCTTTAACAAAATATGGCAAACAGGTCGTTTTCCAAGAACATGGAAAGAGGCTATCGTTGTACCGCTTCTAAAAGAAGGAAAAGAATCCTGTCTTGCTGCGAGTTACAGACCCATCGCCTTGACGAGTTGTTTATGTAAGCTGCTCGAAAAAATGATAAATCGGCGACTATTGTACTTTCTCGAGTTTAATGGTCTGTTAGACAAAAATCAGACAGGCTTCAGGTCTGGAAGGTCAACTACAGATAGCCTGGTTGCATTTGAATCATATGTGAAAGACGCCTTCATCCATAAGCAACACTGCTTCTCTGTGTTCTTTGACATGGAGAAGGCGTATGATAGAACATGGCGATACGGTATATTGCTAGATTTGCAGTCATTTGGCCTTACTGGTAATATGCTCAACGTTATTAAGGACTATCTCTCTGATCGCACATTTCGTGTTCGTGTGGGTAATGTGCTGTCTAGAACCTTTGTTCAAGAAAATGGTGTACCGCAGGGGGGAGTACTGAGCTGCGCACTTTTTCTTGTTAAAATGAGTTCACTAAAAAATGTTCTCCCACGAACTGTCTCATACTCCACTTATGTTGATGACATTCAAGTTAGTTTTAAGTCCTGTAATTTATCGATATGTGAACGCCAAATCCAGTTAAGTGTCAACAGACTGGTTACATGGGCTGACAAGAACGGGTTTATGTTTAATGCTGATAAAAGTGCTGTTGTGGTATTTTCCAGGCGGCGTGGTGTCTATCCCCCTCCTTGTATTACATTACAAGGTCAGCCCATACCAGTAAAAAATGAACACAAGTTTCTGGGTATTTTACTTGACCACAAACTCACATTTATACCGCATATTAAATTACTAAAAATGAAATGCCTGAAAACGATGAACATTTTAAAGGTACTATCGCATCAGTCATGGGGAACGGACACAAAGTGTCTGCTTTCACTTCTAAATAGCCTAGTAAGGTCAAGAATTGACTATGGATGCATTGTATACCAGTCTGCAACCACAACAGCACTGAAAATGTTGGACCCAGTATACAACTTGGGGCTTCGCTTGGCAACAGGTGCATATCGAACAAGCCCCATTCCATCCCTTCACGTTGAATCTAATCAGTGGTGTTTGGAATACCAGCGCACTTACACAGCTCTGATGTATGCTGCAAAGATTACTTCTATGAAGGAACACCCTTTGAACGCAATTATGAAAAATAACACTAATAATAAACTTTTTGAAAATCGACCATCCATAGCACCACCCTTCCCTTTGGCAGTGTCACGCCTCTCAAAGGACCTACAAGTTCCTCTTGCTGAAGTTTACTGCACCTCCATTAATGAGTTGGTTGCTCCGTGGGACATTTGCCCAATTCAGTGTGACATGTCTTTCAGAGAACTGCAAAAGAAAAATGTGCCAAACTTTGTTATTACTCAGCACTTTCTGTCACTCAGGGACAAATACAAGGCAGCTGAATTCTACACAGATGCCTCGAAGACTTCTGCAGCGGTGTCTTGTGCTGCAATTGGCCCCATATTCACTTTGTCCAAAACAATGAACACGAACACTAGTATATTTACTGCAGAGGCATATGGTATCCTGCTAGCTTTGAACCACATTCTCCAAAACAAAATTAAGAGCTCAGTTATATACACAGACTCACTGAGTGTTGTTACAAAGCTTTCATCTCTGAAGGCTAGTAAAAACCCAACTTTTAATGCTGTTCTAAGAGCTCTGTACTCGGCTTATAGTCTCAAGCTTGCTGTCACAGTGTGCTGGGTTCCGGGCCACTGTGGCATTGCTGGAAATGAAGCCGCTGACCAAAGTGCTGCAGCTGCTGCCCTTCGTGAAAGCATAGATATTAAGCTGGTTCCATATGAAGACCTCAAACCTTATGTGAGAAGGAAGCTGCGAGAGCACTGGCAACAACAGTGGGATAAAGAAATAAGCAACAAATTACATGTCATTAAACCTAAAATTGAAAAACCTCCCTCTGAGAAACATGCTAGATCAATAGAAGTGGCCTTATGCAGACTTAGAATTGGCCACACACACATCACACACTCATACCTTTTAACAGACGCAAACAAGCCACAGTGCCATCGATGTGGGGGTCAGCTTTCTGTCCTTCATATGCTTATTGAGTGTGACATGTGCATCATTGAAAGGAAACGTCATTTTAATGAAGCTTACACATATAACATTCCCTTGCACCCTTCACTATTTTTATCAGACCATCCAATGTTCCCATACAAAAAAGTTTTTAGTTACCTAGCAGATGTAGACTTTTTAAAATACATATCATATAGACCATAACCTCACCTGTGTTCATTATGTGTTTTAAAACAGTGGTGGAACCTGAGACTTTACACCTTAGGTGCTTGCACTCACTGTTTTAATATGACCTATACACCATTTATCTTAGTATACTCACTATGCTTTAATTATGGCCCTATACACCAACCCCCCTGAGCAAAGTTTTTTAAACTAGTGCCTCCTTTACAAGTCTTATCATCTCTTTCATCATTGTCATGGCGCTCTTTGCCTTTGTTGGCCTTGCGCCATTAAACCCAAAATCATCATCACCCCTTCCCTTTCTCTCCCTGCGATACATATGTGGTGCAGGCTGGGAACCTCTTTCCCTCTCACAGGCACCTCACCTCACCTGGACCATAATTGAAGCCCGGAGAAAGTACTTTTTCTTTGTTTGGTAATATATACATTAGGACATGAGGTAACCTTCAGCTTTAGGCCAAACATTGGGCTTTATACAGTCAGCAGACTGCAAAAAAGATGAGTTTTCCTCCCTGTTCAGCAAGCTGCTGAAAAATTCCATCATAAATTAAAAAAAATAATTTTATCTTGACAGGTCCTTATTTGCTCTTCCACAAAAGAATATTTTCATTTGTGTGTTCCATAAGAGCAATCTGCTAATATTTGTATTTGTTATTTCAGTATAGGTATTTCGTGTTCGTATTTGTATTTTTGATATCAAATAAAAACAAAACATCGTTCCTTCGACATGGTGTCATTCATGTCATTTTAATCTCACACTTGTGCATGCTCATGAATTCGAAAATGACAAAATATTTAAAATTTACATACCCAACTCAGCTCTCTGCTCATGTCCCAAGCTTGTATGAGTAGACTATCACCAAGATCCGGATAGGTTTAATGTATACAGATATTTGCTTTATAGCTTTGCTTGTAACATGGCATTATAAATATAGGGAGTTTTTTTTTAATTCGTGGTATGTGCATTGAGGCCTGATAGATCAGGTGGCAAAACACTGAGATTGTAAAGGTAAATCCTCATTGCATGACAACTGAGGTCATGAACGTGTTCCACAAGTGCACAAATCACGAATGTGTTAGTGCAATTGCAGCCATTGTAACCCATTTATTGGTGGCATTGTTTCATGCGGTCTAAACTTCAGATGCACAAGTGTGCGTTCATTACCAATTGCAATGGTTTTGGTGAACGGCCTTGAAAATGTTGAAATTGCTTAACCGCGACCTTGCGCTTCCGCGTACAATAATATAACTCGTTAATAACGGAAGCGCGAGTTAAATGAGGGCACTTAAAAAATTGCAGGAATTAAGAGAATTGTCTACTAATGCTCAGCATTCTTATGGCGCTTCTCTTGAGTGTGAGTCTTTTAGAGCCAAATTTCTTGATTTTTCTAAGTCCTGTCCGTCCAATTATCTCCATTTACACTACTATAACGATCACAGGTGTTACTTGCGCCAAATATGCATTTTTTGTACATGAAGGGCGTGACACGGCTCACCTTTTTCGGAATTTTGTATATTTTTCTTGGTCTCTCGTTTTTCAAAATTATGTTCGGCCAGTTCTCTCGATCTACGATATGATAACGATTACAAGTGGAATTTCCGCAAAATCTGCATTATTGTGGAAATGCACGGTGTTATACTGTTCGCCAGTTTCCGTCATTTTTTTATATTTTTTTTATTTTTTTGGTTTCTCAAAATTTGGTTCGACCAATGATCTTTACGATATTATAACGATTAAAGGTGGAACTTCCGCGAAAAATGAATTTTTTTGGAAATGCGGGGGGTTACAAGTTACACGGCCGAGCGCCTATCCGGTCTGCGCGAGAAAACGCTAAGATATTCTTTGTGTGCTTGCGATCACCAATTCTTCAGGCGACGCAGCAATTCTGCTGGCGTCGCGACACAATCTTATATAGAATGAGTAATTTATTATTGGTTCATTACATTACCACAGACGTAATTTACTACCGCCCCCTCTTACAAAAATAAAGGTGAAGGCATGTAACCGCACCATCAGAAGAGCTACGACGAGCAGAAAAAATTCAGTACACCATTTAATGCTTGGTATACTTGCCACTCGTGACCAAACAGCTCTTATGTTCAGCACGACAGTGTGCCTTACGTGCTAGTTATTTGCATGCATTGTCATAGGAGGCACTTTCCGCCAATGGCCAAGAATACTTTTGGTTACACGGCAGAAGAACTGTTATCAATTCCGTTTTGCATCGATGGAATAAATCACCGCACGGCGCATCATACTGTGGGAACGGGCACACAGCATGAAAAAGGTTTCCGCTCGTAACGATGTACTTAAAGCCCTCCCAACCGTAGTATTATGCCTCTTTGGTGGAGTGATTCGAAAACGGACGTCTAAAGAAAGTCACTCACAGCGGAATGTGTTATTTAAGACACCTGCTTGACGCGCAACAGCATGCAGAATACTTATAAGCCCATGTTTGCACTCCCCAGCAACCCGTGGGTCGTGGAGCAGTGGTTATGATACCCGCCTCTTCATGTGTTGTAGTAGACCCAGGTTCGAGTCTCCGTAGGGCTGTGTGTATGTGCCTATGTGCACTTTGTGTGTCTCGTATGATGTAACATGTGTTAGAGCATTCGTCACGGGATGCTGACGTTGACCTGGCAATGCGAGCAAAGAAAAAAAACTGGATAGACTCAATTCTGGCCGATTGGCTGGTTTTTTCTTCTTTTTTTGGTGGAAAGCAACAAGGCCGCTTATTTGAGGGGCCGTATGATTTCGGCGCCGCTTCGTAAGCGGGAATAGATTAGCATAACGGGCCGCGTAAAAAAATTACGGCCAGTGGCCTGCCGAACACACGGCCCGGTGTTTAGGTGGCCGGCTGGTTAGGCGGCCCTCAATACGGCCGCGTGTTCGGTGGGCCGCATGTTTGGCGGGCCGCTTGCGCGCGAGGCCGCCTGAACCGCCGCTTTATAAGCGGCTTTAAAATGACGCGGCGGCCCGCCTGCATGCGGGTCGTATAACCAGGAATTGACTAAGAGTGTACCTATTGCGTATTGTAGTTATTCCGGGCGCTTTTATTTTGCTCTTATTGGGCTCCCACTGGACGACGATGTTCTGTGGGACCGCAGCAGCTGTGACGGCAGCAGCGCCCCTAAGGAAGACACTGGCGGGTAGGAGCTGTAGGTCAGGTGGCCAATATATTTTTTGGCTGTGGAATGCAGCCGTGTGCTTAGGAATTTGGTTTTCAACGTGCAATGTGGAGGGAGTCGCCCTAGATTTGAGTCGACCTACAATCGCGTAAATACGGTGTGGGGCAAGGAAAGGTTCAACGTTGGTTTATTACGAGCTCCGCTGAATCGGATACCGTTCGGCAACTTATGTGCACTTGTCATTTGTCCTTGTTATTGTTATTTGTTACTTTGTTATTTGTTATAATTATTGTTATTTGTTATTTGACCAGTAGGGCCCTATCGGAAAACCCAGTGGAGCTAGAGCTCCGCTTCCAGCGTTCGCCTGATTATGGGACTACCTAACGCTGACATACGCCGGACGCGGGAACGCTCGAGAGCGCCGGACCTTGGACGGTGGAACACACCGGACGCGGAAACGCGTGGATCCGAGGTGCGCTGAAACACGCCGGAGACCACGCCGTCTCCAGCGGATAGCGTGGCCGATGCTCGCGCTAGGCCTTTTTTCTTTAATAGCCGTGTAATTACAAACACAGATAGCTGTTAACAGGAAATACCGAAGTCCTTCCTTCAGAGAAACTTATGTGGCGCTACGAAATTTCGCAAGACTCATTTAGGCCCTTTTCAGCTGCGTTCCCCATGCTGACTGCATTGTTCCATCATAGCGCTCAATCGGTTAAAAAAAATTATTCTCCCGGATAGAAAAAAAAATTAAACGCGCATCGACAATAAGCGTTCGAAAATTGGTTCCTTATTGTATTCATTGGGGTCATTAAAATACAACTAAACAAATAATTCATGGATCTGTTTTATTTAAAAAGCAAAACGTAAGACAACGTGAGAAAATAAAACAGAAAGTCAATCCTTAGCTGGATTCTGTTCCTTGGTGAACCTTGATCCGTTGACAATGCATTCGTACAGCAAGGCCTGGAAAGGTATCCTCTGGTGAAAAGCGCACGTCTCTTTGGTGCAGCACTATCCCGAAGAGTACGCACGCACGATACCTGTCAAAGTCATGGAGGGGTCACTGCAATTTCACTCGATTGTCGAAGCAAATCGAACGTATTCCGAAACACGCTGCCTATGAGATTCGTCGTAATCACTCGCATCAAAGTGCCAATAATCCCAGGCACCACGGTTTGTCGTCGCTAGAGGAGCCATCCCTTATAGATGCTTGGAATCCGGACCAATGTTCTTGCTTTTATCACAGCTTCCGTAGTTTTAGATGTTGCTGCTGACACTTCCCGGAGACATGGGATGCACGTTTTTGTAAAAATGTTACGCGTAACTTCAAGTAGGCACAGCGCAGATGTGAAATGTGGACGAGCCACTAAGCCATGCAGCCACCGCCAAATTTTGACCGAAAGACGACAAGGAGAAGGGAACAAAGTGTTCTCCGGCCGATCACGAGAACTTGTTCCGCCATCCCTCCTTACCCTTCTCATTTTCTAGTATTGTGGGCTCCCCTGCGCCGCGAGTGCTGTCGCACGACAGGGCGATGCATCCTCGAACTTTTCTCCAAACGGGCGGGCTTGAGCGATGGCGCGCGTTTTCATCTTTTTACGCTTTTTCTTTTTTAAACGTGTCTTGGTAATGCAATGGGTTCACTGGCGCCATTTTTCTTCTTTTTGCACAGGCAGCGGTTCACTAGTCAAACTTGATTGGACACATGGTTTGCGTTAAAATAACAAGGTTACTAGCTATAAAAAAAAACACCAGCACCAGATTGAGACAATGGGGCCCCCTCCCAAGACACCCTGAAATACACGTCAAAATGTAAACTGCAATTAATTATCGTCCTTCTAAAATGACACGTCCAAAATTGCTCGTCCTTAATGCGTCCGTTTTGCCGACGGGCTACCCTATAGCCCTCATTCTTTTATCAAAGAATATTTGTGGTACAATATATTCAACTTTAATTCCAGTCAAAGACCCCGGGCATTGTGAAGGTTATTTATCCATTTGTTTGGTTAGCGGGCTAGGCTTAGATGTTCCAACAATTACCGTGATTTGTGCTAACTTGCGTTGTGAATTGCAAATTTGTAGCGAAGGTTTTTTCAAACGCGGCCGGAATGCTAATAGCAGCAATACAAACAAACTTTAATTACAATAGACGCTTGCAATGCAATTGAACGAGATGATCGTCACTCGACCGCAACATTCTTTCCCTGCAGTGCACGCTAAAAAAGTTGGATTTTGCGGCCCCGCACGGACCGAAAACACAAAGTTTCTGAGCATCTGCGTCGATTGCGGCACTGAAATGCAGCCAGTCGACCACGTAACCGGCCTGTAAAGCAGCGCACGAGACTGTACTCCTTGGACTGTACTATCCCGTTCGTGCTATCCCTTTCGCCCTGGCGGAAGCCCAGTCTCCATAGGCAACGTCCCCGTGTTATTCGATGCTTTCCAGCAACCTCCCCGCGTTGCTGTCATTCAGCTTGGCGTTTTCCAGTGTTTTCCGTTCTTTCCAGCGTATTCCATCGCTCGTAATGCTGGAAAACGCGGTGGGGTTTTGACCGGGGCACTATGTGGAATCCCTACATTTCAAGAAACAGCGCAAACATTCCGGGAATGAAAATAAGAATCAGTGGATTTTATTGATTACAGAGCTTCTGCTACGATAACTGCTTTTTTGTATTTTGTTATTGCGGGGACATAAAATCATAAGAGCTTTGAGGGCGGGTCTCAAAAAATAAAAATACCGCTACAAGCCGACATCGCATTTGATAAGGATGAACAGCTGATAATGCAGAGCCAGATTGGGGTGTACAAAAGATTCTGCTCATTATTTGATACTATATCATAGAAATTTTAGGACTACCGCTATGTTACAAGTTTTTGCTAAACAGAAAGGGGCATGCTACCGATTTTTTTGAGGTAAGAGCAAGATGTTTGCAAACATTTCCTGTTAAGTAATAGAATTCTGTATTTTTTTGCTCAACACAATTGCAGCCACAATTCCTGAAGTCCCAACAGAGGTACAGGAACCGGGGAAACCAAATTCAGAATTTACTCCTTCTCAACCGCCAACAGAAACAGCCAATCCAGGTGGATCATCTAATGCAAGCATAAGCACGGCAGAAGCGTCTGAAACAGTTTCATCGACTACTCAAGTAACTACCCGGGAACCTGAATCCCCTATAGACAACAACCAGCCACCTTCTGAAGCCAATTCATCGCCACCAACTCACGATCAAAGCGCTTCGCCCACTAGTGAAAGCGAAGCTGGTCCTTCAGAAGAAACCACCGAAAGTACAATTGCAACAAGGACGTACGGTCCGAGGGAGCCGTGGGTGAATTGGCGTTTTACCACTACAACAGTAAGCCCTGAAACAAATGCCACCATCGAGGGGACAGTTTCTCCAACTCCAGCCAGAGCTTGCTGAACGTGCATAATTGAAAGGCATCGGTGATGTGTGTTTAAATAACAGAATGCCCGTAAACGAGCGTGATAATAAAATATCTGGAGAGTTGCACCAAACTAACCTTACGAAGCATGTTTACTGTTTGGCAGGGTGAAAAAGTGTTCGCAATAGATATACCGGAAAATACGGCGTTAGAGTGGCGCAAAAATCTACAAATTTTATATCTAAAGATGTATTGTCGCAAATACAAGCAACATACACAACAAGCCGGGTGCTTGAGCTGATGGCAAAAAAATGACGAATCGTAATATAGGAGCGTTAGAGCCGACGCACGTGCACGCCAAGAAAAAGAGGAAAAATAATGGATGTTTAGAATGTTTAGAATATACGCGTTTATTCTAGCAATGGTTATTCCCAAACCAATTGTGCGGAGACAGTAATAAAACACCAGAGAAGGGAAGTGGAATCGCTCTTCTTTGCTTTTCTCAAAGCCAAACGTATCCTCCTTGAGCCGTTTGGTTCCTCATTTATTCTGTAATGTGCTAAAAAGGTAGCAAGACAAGACGCGTGGAAAAAGCACTTTTTTAATATTAAACAGCACATTTTTGTAGGCAAACGTTTTAGTAGGCTGAAATACTAAACCAGATTTTTTGTATAAAAAAGTCCTTTTGGACACAATTTAACCGTCCAACCGCTTCCCGTAGACAAGTACGGAGCCTCTTTTGCCTTAAATGTAATATAGGTCAAACAAACTATAAGCTGAATGTCAGAGATACATAAACAGTAATAGCTATGACTTCATTTGCACACTCAGTCGAGAAACAATTTTTGTGTGCTATCCTGCAAAACCTGCTTGGTGAAAACAAAACGAAACGCTTGTGACATAACGAGTATCTATAAACCAGTTATTATTCATAACAAATAACAGCCACGAACCGCAGCGGGAAAGAATATTTCTTCCACCTGTTTTTCAACTTGTCAAATTGCGGTGCAATCACACATTAAAAAACACATCAGGAGGGCCTAAAACTGGCCTATCGATGTTCATCATCCCTCTTTTTTGATATTTCTCAACTCCAAAAACCAATACAAACAGAGAAAAATATTATAGCACTAATGTTGCAACTTGCTATTCTCCTTCGAAAAGAATTCATGGTTTTTTAGCCACTTATGACGCTTGGTTACGGTATGCTGCGACACGGCATATAATAAATTCTCATTATGAAGGTGTGATTGACTGCATTAAAAATAGTAAGAAAAGAAAACAAGGGCCTACGGTCGCAGCCAGTGATTTACCATGGCACCGACTGCTGTAGTTGTTGGCATTGTAGGGTGGGAGGTTGAAAACAATTTGCGGGCTTTTAAGGCATCTGATGTGCAAAGGCTTGAAATGCTCTTACAGTTTCTGTAACGAAAGCTGCAAAAAAGGTCAGCCGCTCTAAGAGGTGTTGTACCGACGTGATGTGAAAAAAAAGCACAGCAACATTACGAGAACATATTTGATAGTGCGTAAAACAGGGGTAACCCAAGGGCAAAAAATTCATCTTGCGATATGCATTCAGGGCTTGCTCATTTCACGCATGCTTTGTTTGTATTTGTAGCTGTTTCTAAACAGACGATGTCATTGTTTAGATTCAAAGGACAAATTTTAAAACTGAAACTTGCCGACATAGACGCTACGAACTTGCCTCTTCAGCGCCAAGATCGAAAGCGTGTGTAGCGCTTCTTCACATGCTCGCGGTAGTGTGCGTGGTGCAGGCGGGACTGTCAATCAACCGAGTATGTTACTTCCTTGTTGCTGGTTGGCTATCATCGGCGTGCCTTTTTCGAGCGGCAGTTGCGGCGGTTGGACACAGGTGTGGTAAGCATTCGTGCAGTTTTACAAGACTCGTACGTTATATCTGGCTCTTCATTCTCCTGCTCGGATCAGGGAGTACGTATCGCTACTGCTGCGTTCAGTTGCTGTAGCATATTCTTCATATCTTCGGATTGCGAAGGTAAAGTACGCGCTGCTCCCGCTGATATGTTGTCACGAACGGTCACTATCCACTTACGGTTGCGAAATTGTATGCCCAATTCGAAATTGACGCCCTGGCTCCCGCATTTTGCCTTTTCATTCTCTTCATGCACATTCGTCAACCAGATAGTTATGAAGGCGAAATTTCTTGCGCTGTTTTAATAAATCGCAGCTTTAGTGTTCTCACTGAGGCGTCTGTAACGCGAGAACACCCTGCAGGAAAGCTAACTTTTCTGACGATGATAATGAATCATCGTGGGTGAAGCGAAAGAAAAAAAAAATGCTTGCGGTGGCCGGAATTGAACCTAGGTCTCTTACGTTATGAAGCCCGCATAGAACCGATCGATTCATTTTGACATGGTAGAAGCGGTTTGGAAAGCTTACACGACAACCAAAGAAGCCGTCACGAGAACGCTTCGCGTTCAGCGGTCGTCGTCGTTAGAAGACGGTGTATATTATTTTTTTCCTACTTCGCCTTGCTGTAAACCAGAAAATGCTATTACCGCCATGATTTCTAAGTCTAGCCCGTTGATAAAAAATTTTCCAGTCTGGTATTCCCCATATTTTAGGCCCCATGTGTAGAACGTCGAGTGTATACCGGTAGCGTACAGCCTAGCTCAGAGGTACAGGCCGCTGCTATATGACATTGTGCCCCGAACAGTGTGGTTTGGTTTTTTGTGTGGTAGTGTGACGACTGAGTGAGTGAGTGAGTGAGTGAGTGAGTGAGTGAGTGAGTGAGTGAGTGAGTGAGTGAGTCAGTTGAGTGAGTGATGGTGAGTGATGAGTGAGTGAGTGAGTGAGTGAGTGAGTGAGTGAGTGAGTGAGTGAGTGACATGTTTGTTCGTTGGATCGGCCAAACGTGTGCACGCGTTGGTGGTAGTTGTGAGGGGCCGCGTGGTCGTCGTTATCGCCGTTTCCAAAGAAAAGATGTCGTGCTCTTGTGTCAGTTCGCACATGTGTTTGTTGGTATTCAGAGCTTTTCAATCGAAGCTGGTGACGGCTTGGTACTAGGAAAATTACTCAATGCTCTAGCTTTTGGAATAAAAAGGGTTTGGAATTGTACAGTACCAGATGGGCAGCGTCGCTTTTGAGTGCACCGCGCACAACGACTTCATAGTCCTAGATTTTTAATTCTATTATTTGGATCCTCGTTGTGGAGGAGCATATCACGCATTATGACTAAACTGCCGTAGGTCGAATTGTCATCGAAGTTGTAACACTTTAGCATGCAATGCAGGTTTTCTTTTCGCTATCGCCCATCGAAATACGTGCTACCAAATCTTCGATTTTACAGCTTCAAACAAGGCGAATAATAATTTCTAATATTGATAAATCATTTTTTGCCACTACGTAGCCGTTTCGGGGGTATGGTGGCGATATACCGCCATAATGCGTTCGAAATAATTTCTCAGCCTTCCACTACGGCAGGTCTCAAAGCCAATGTGCAGCTTTGCTTGTGAAACACCGACATTATTTTTCTCGCTTCATGAACCGGTATTATATTGGATATCGGTGTCCAGGGGCCGCATTGAAGATTTCCGCAAAATAAAATGGTTAATGTGGTTTACAAACAAAGCGAAGTTGAAATTTTATTACTGCATAGAAAGAAAGAAAACGAATGCGAATGCAAATAACTAATATTGGCGGTATTGAGGTGCGAATGATTGTGAGTGGGGGATGAGATTGGTGAGTGTGAGTGGCGAATGCGAGTGGTGAGCGTGAGCGCCAGTGAATGCGAGCGATGAGGTCGATCGGTGAGCGTGATGACTCGCGAGCGCAAGTGATTGCGAGTGGTGATGGTGAGGGGTGATCATGAGCGCGAGCGAGTGGGAGTGGTTAGGGCGAATGGTGAACGTGAGCGCGAGTGAGTGTGAGTGGCGAAGACAAGTGGTGAGCGTGAGCGCAAGTGAGTGCGAGTGGTGATGGCAAGTGGTGAGCGTGAGCGCAAGCGAAAGCCAGTGCTGACGGCGAGTGGTGAGCGTGAGCGAGTGCGTGAAGAAAAATATATCTTCTGAGTGAGTGTGATTCTGTGGCGTCCAGTTATACCGAGGTATGGATGTGAGCGGAAGTCGTGGGATGTGTTTCTACATTCCCAGACAAGCAAGTAGAGTGTTTTGTTGCCTTGGCATAGAATGCTAAAGGAATCGTAGAGAGTAGAGGCGACTATCTATTCTTTGTTGGCCTGATAGGTGAGTAGAGACTAATTGTGTCATGAGTTGGTAATGTCGTGTAAATTGTAGAAACGTATTAAGTCGTTTTCAGATACACTTGGGCTGTACCTAAGATGCTCAGTAGGGTGGTTCTTTGTATAGGAAGGGTAATAAATGTTGGTAGAAAGCGGAATGATTTTCAGCGGTAAGTACTCCACTTAATCGGTGACCCCATCTGCGATTTGTAAGCTGCTTAACGGTAACCACAGTATTTTTGCAGTACGAGCAGTAAGACTTCGGGAAAACGTCCAGTACAATAAGAGTCGAATAAAACAGCTTGAAGTCAAAAACTTGATGACAATGATGAGATGAGAACTTCATGAGAATCATGATGAAGTACCGCGACGCACTGGCCATTCTCCTGTTCTAGGACGCTATCAA
Organism: Haemaphysalis longicornis; assembly: GCA_013339765.2. Taxonomy (NCBI): domain Eukaryota; kingdom Metazoa; phylum Arthropoda; class Arachnida; order Ixodida; family Ixodidae; genus Haemaphysalis; species Haemaphysalis longicornis. The sequence continues at coordinate 100,954,827 of CM023453.1, read as the reverse complement.
GAAAAAGCGGAACATTTACACAGTCGTTGTGGGACTGAGGCCTGTTAGGAGGTTGACAGCCGCAGGGGCAATGCACGATACTAACCTGAAACACAGCAAAGTCAGGAAGTCTGGAAAGTACTTTTTTTCCTTTTTTCCTATGCTACTGTTTGGTCCCTGGGCAATGTGTTTCCTGAAGAGTTTACCAAAGTACAATGGGATTGCAATAAAGTACAATGACTCTTCTCTACGTACATCCACGCGACGTTTATTTGATAAAATGGGGATTTTTTGAGCAAGTGCGCATATCCATGGTGCGTCGAGCGCTATTGCTTCTTCCTAGGTAACATCTGAAATTCTTCTGCAAGACCTTGTGTTGGGATAATAGTGTCATCCTCATACGCATGATCGAACGCATCGTGAGGCAGTTCCAAACTTATTGAAATGTGCAAAAAGCCATTTCACAGATTCAGTGCAAAGCATTAAGGGCCGCCTTACGTTCCTGTTGCCTGCAAGTCTCCGCAAAATGGCTGCAGTTCACTGTGCGACATTTAAAAAGGGCTGACCAGAGAGTGTCAAACTTTGAAGCGGGTTATGATTTCGCAAGAAGTAAAGAAACCCCGAAAGGCGTGCAGAATATAAAAAAAAATATTCGAAATACAGAATCAAGAAAGGAAAGAAAGAAGACAGCGATCATATCCTGTGCTTTCTTATCAAATTGAGCCAATCGAAGCGGAGGTAAACAGTTGCCCTTGTACAAATTCGAATTATTTAGGGGTTAAAAGATCTGACCGGTGCAACAGACGAACGCTGTGTATTTGCCATGAGCTCAAACGTGTTTATGAGATACTAGTGACGCAAACTATACTGTAAGGTTTGGTGGTCTTGCCGAGGACAACAGGTTTAGGGAGGAAGGTAACTTCGGCTTTTTTCTAGTGCGGTTACCAGAGAGCGGGCTGTGTGCGAACGAAAAAAGGAAAATTGAAAAGAAAGCGAGGCATCATGGGCGTTGTAACAGGTCACAACCCGGAGTATAATTAAGCTGGAAAAGTCCGTCTTTCAAATTTTGTTTGAGTGGAATCTTCATTCCAGGTGATCGTGACAGAACAGTGCGTAATAAAGTATTGATATGTTGCTCGAGTGTATCGTCTGTAAAGAGTCAGTTTAAAGAAACCACTACAACACTAGGACTGCAGTACAAAGGTGCCTCTTTTCGCGTGACTCTAAAAATTATCGACCAACTCGTCCATGCGGATTACTGAGGCACGTTCTGCTGAGGTTTGCAACCCGAGCAGCAGCGTCGTTTTACGTATAATGTTTGGAAGGGGTACGGCTAGCCAGGAGTCACTCGTCCTTTCCAGACCAACCTAGCTCACGCAATCACTACTACACAAGGCACAATCGTTATTACCACAGACTCTCAGATAGCTTGGTGTAATTAACAGCAAAGGTGGCATTGCCAAAGCGGCGCTCTATGTCCGAGCATTCGTGAAGTTTGTCTCGGTTCCCGAACACAAATTCCTTAAGGGGAATGAGGCGGTTGAGGCTGCTGCCCGCTCTTATATACAGCGGGCAGATTCCCTCTCGGAAAATGACCATCCCTTACTCCTAACCTAAAACATCTCGTGCACCACCTGTTCAGCTCAGCGGACTAAGGACACAAACGGGGAATCTTACTTCACCCAGGCAAGTGACCCACAAGATATGAAGCCGCCACCTGCACACGACACCAGACCAATACGTATCCCCACCGCATTCGCCTCCATACCATCTTTTGAACGGAATATTAAGATAAATAAAACTATTGGAGAGCACCAGAATACCTATATTAACAGTTCTTATAGCTAGAGCAAACGCCAGATGTGCAACCCATCTTTAACGCTTTAATTAAACAGTGGACGGAGTGGTTGACCAGCACCCTACGTTCATGCTTGATCTGATGAAGACAACCAGTTGAGACCAGAAAATACCCGACTAAGGATCACTTCCACAAGGTGGGTGCGCTAACAACACCACCTGTTATGTTCATTAAATGCCTATAATTTAATTAATAATTCATCCTCTCTATCCGGACTCCATGAGAGAACAAAACAGCGAATTTCAAAAATAAATGCGCAGAAAACATTGTTCTCATGCGAAAGACCCCTTTTTCTGATCCCCACGTCACCAGCAATGTTTCCCGTATTTGTTCCAGGGGTTAACTGGCATGTAGGCAAAATTAACTTACGTTGGAATGTCTGAAAGGGGGTGGAGAGAGCAAGATGTACGCCGTGGGTAGGTAGCCACTAAAGCGAACAAGGGAGCTGCGAGCTCAAGGGCGGATTCCGGCAGCGCGCGGTGTCGCACTTCGGGTGTCGCATCCACCGGGAGTGCTGTAGTGTGCAGAAAGATATGACGGTGCACTGGGCGAGCATTTGCCCTCGGTAAGCCACGATTTCTGCTTTTTGCGAAATGAGAATCCTAATCATCATCGTAATCGACAGCCTACTTAGGTGCACTACAGGATGAAGGCTTATCCCGACGCCTTCCAACCACAGGAGTGGATGGAGGTCGTCGCTGCTCGGGTCCATTCTTTCCTCCGAGTTCTCTTATTTCTTTCCTCGATCGAGTTATCGGCGTTCCCCTTCTTGTGGACTCGTCTCTCGGTGTCCAATATGTCACCCTTGTGCTCCACCGGTCGTCATTTCATCTCTCTACGTCGCCCGCCCAACTCCATTTCTTTTCCTTTATTTAAAATACGATATCGTGTACTCTAGTTTGTTACCTGATTCAGGAAACTCGTTTACTGTTCCTAAGTGTTACTCCTGTTATTATTCGTTCAATGGCTCCCTCAGCCAGCCTTAGTTTATTTTCCAGTTGAATAGCAAGGTGGGAAGTTTCGAGCTCAATATGTCATCCCCGGGAGGATGCATTGGTTGTACATTCTCCTTTTTAGTGATAGACGTAATTAAATTTTAATTATTTTGGAATTCTCGCAGAGTGCACCCCAGCCAACGTGTTTGAGCGTTTCGTTACATATGCTAAGCAGGGCGCATTCAGAATGTTTATTTACCCCTACTTTATATACAATTATCTTCATTTTTAGCCTTGGGGCCATGCTTATGACTGTAGTTCCTCATGCATTTTTTTCAGATGTTCTGCAGACTCTATTAGCAAGATTGTGTCATCTACAAACCTGAAATGGTTAAAGTTTTCTCTGTTCATACGTAATCCTGTGTTTACCCAGTCAAGCTTCCCGAATACCCTCTTCATACATGCTGCGAACAGCTTCCGCGATATGTTATCCCCCTGTCTTACGTCATTTCAGATAGGCAATTGGTCACCTTGCTCCTGAAAGATTTTTCTGCCTGTCCATCCTTTGTATATGTCGTTTAAAAGTCTTATGTATGTTTACACTATTCCCGGGTCTTTTGATGTTTCCCGCAGGGTGCGATGTTTACTTGATCAAAAGCATTTTCATAGTCTAGAAATGCCATGTAAAGGGGTTAAGTGTATTCTGTGGAAATTTATATTACTTGATTGACGACGCAGATGTGATTCATTGTTGAGTATCCTTTCCAAAATTCAGTCTGGCTGCTCTCCGAGTTGCTTCGAATCTAGGCTGTAACTTTTGCTGCAACTATTAGTTTGATAAAAAGCTTGCACGCAACCGAGAGTGGGCGGATGGGTCTATAAGTGTTAAGGCTTTTCGTATATCCTTTTTGAGAGGCTGTGTGCACTTTTAAGGTACTTAGGCATTCCGAAAACAGTGCAGCAAATTTTAAAGACGATAGTCTTTCTTGGGCTACTTGAACCCAGAAATTTTGGTCTGTCTGTGTGTCTGTCTGTCCTGTCTGTAACTCGACTCAGCCACCCGGCAAAAGTAAAATGCTTACTGCGCAATAGTCTTATATATACTCACAACCAAATGTAAACGTCTAAGCCCGGTTTATATGTTCATACTTGTCAACTTTGTTGAACAAGAACAAGACATTACGCAAATATAAGACGGGAAATTAGTACACAAAGTATATTTACAGTGTTCCTTTATTAAAAAAATTCCTGGATGCTTGGTTTTTTGATATCAAATAATATTCTACATCTATTGCAGAAACCGCTGCCTTCTGTTTTCCGCGCCACCTTCTGGTGTCATATGAGAAATCACGCGGCAACAGCAACAAAAGGTTCCACTAGCTAGGCTTCACGTTCTGCTTGGAACGGACGTGGAGCACGGCAACGCGCTTCTATAAACCTAGAAGTCAGCGGCCGCGATTTACGCCCGTCTCCGCCCTATACTGCAGCGCTGGTATCGACGATCCCCGCCTGTAGCAGTGGAACGCGGTAAATTCAAATCGCCTTGAGAAAACTTTTAGTGTGTTTACCTTGGGATGAGCGCGGCGCTACAGGAACTGCATGAGAGGTGAGCGGGGAATCAAAGGGGGGCATTTCCTTGGCAACTGTCTACAAAGACTAGCGTCTTTTGACGACATTTGCAACGAAAGGAGCAGATACGCGGCAATTGTTTTTTTCAGTAAGATATCTCCCCCCTTTTTAAAAAATCAACGACTATGGCGTGGTCACCTGCAGCTGCTCCTCTGCCCATGGTCTTGAGACCCGTTTCTACTTCCTTTTTATTTGCTAGATGGACATCGCAAGCTATGATTCTATGCTCAGTAGTTTCCCCTGGTCTAAATTCGCTGGCGTATAGCCAGGTGTAGAACATTTCTGCTACTGTAGTTATCTCACCCATGTTGTAAGAAATTTTGCCCTGCTGGTCTCTGAGTGCGTAAATTCTTTCTTTAACGATAGCTCTCTTACTCTCAGGTGCTCGTAAGCTTCGTCAGCGATGGTTTTCGCCTCCAAAATTTCGCGTGTAAGGGGGTGTAGGTGCTTGGCCAAAACAACACACTTCTCAGAGGGGAGGGGAACAGCCACGGAACAGCCACAGGGGAGGGGAACAGTGGCTGTTCCACTCCCTCTTTGAGAAGTGTGTTGTTTTGGCCAAGCATTGACACTCCCTTACACGCGAAGTTTTGGAGGCGAAAACCATCGCTGATTTGGGGGTTAATTGCATTTCGAAGCCGTCGGTAGCTTTCGGGGCAAAACAGTTAGAATTTTTAAGGTCAAACCCGTGAATTTTTGAGCAGAGAGTTTCTCTTTCGCGCATGCGTCTACTGATTGCCCTTGCGTGAATTTCGCAACGTCCCATTTGTAAAGTTCTTTTGTTCTTTTTATCGGTTTTTATCGGTGTTATTGCGATGTGTGCTTTTATCGGCTTTGACAATGTTAAACTTCTCCGCAGTTTTATTTGTGTTGTTGTGATATTGACTATATCCTGGTTGGTTCAATGAGGCATGTTGGCTGATAATGAGCACTATATATGGGGTGGTCGGGTTTTTGTGCCATTAAAGTTGGAAGTTAGTGCCCTGTGTGTCGTCGTCTGTGTTCCTGTCCTCGTCTTTGCTGCGCTTCAATACGCCGCTAATAATCAAGCTAAACAATCGATAGTGGTTAGAAGTAGTTCAAGCCTATGCGTCAACAACGAGCTGTGATGGTGAAACCGTAGACAGCTTTACGGGTGCGTCGAATCAGCAACGAAGAAGGATACAACACTGTATACAATTCTTATGGCAGACTTTAACGCAAAGGTAGTTGAGAAGCAAATAAGAGAAAGGTCACTGGGAAACTTTGGAGTAGACAGTCGCAAGAGTCGAGGATATACACTTGTAGTTTTAGCGGAGAGAAATAACCTGAAGAGAATAAACTTTTTTTATAAAATGAAAATAATGAAAAATGGAGATACAAAAGTCCAGACTGTACAAAAAACAAGAACAAAATTGTTTTAATTGTAAGTGACAACCCAAACGCGGCGGAAAGGGGTGTTTTGCAACAAAATTTCGGGAGCATTATAACGTAGTACCACAGATCAACCAATATGTCGAACCAGGTTAAACAGCGGTTCGGATTACGGTTAATTAATTTCGTTCCGGTTCGGTTCCGATTGAACTAAATCATGCACTGAACGACTTCGAAAGCTTGAACCGGTTCGTGAACTGGTTCAAAACTGCAATACTTGAGAATTGAAAAAAAAATTTTTGGTAGTGTAAAGTCGCTATAACACTCAGAACCATTTTGTGCAATCAAAATTCTGCTTTTTTGTAATCAACGTGCGGTATAAACGTCATCTTTATGCAGTGAGGCCTGATATTAACGTACCAGCTACTTTTTTCTCCAAAACCTTACGTCGCCCTAGGGACAACATAAAACCATTACCAAGAGACATGACTCCAGGATGAATTGGTTCACCTTGTTCGGTTTTTTCGTAACCGTGGAAAGTTAAGAAAAAGCTAACACGCTGCTAACACTGTTTCAATTTGAACATTTTTTAAGTTACTTGTTTTTTTCTTGTGAAAACTACATTTTGTAGCCATAGTGGAGTTGAGCGATTTACAAAAGGATAGTTCTTTTATAAAGACGAGGTATGGATTTGTTTTTAGTGCCCATTTTGTGTCCCACACCGAGAGTGAAAGAAGACGCCACAGAAAAATAGCGCCGACCAGGGGCTGCGGAACATTCTTCATCGGTTTTGCTATCACGGAAACCAAGAGGGAATGCTACCTGTATCCCTATAACAAAGTAATCTTCAAAAAACTTCCGTGTAAAGTGCGTACGAACGCACTTACGCATGCACGAATACATAACAGGGAGTTCCAACCATCTGGGAAGAACAGCTTTTCCTGTACAAGAGATACAAACGGCTCTAATCGCAATCAGTGAACTCGAGCGACTTGTGCCCAACGCTTGGCACACCTTTAAATTCGAAAGAGTGTTATCTCTTGAATTTAGAATTGACTCTCGAAATTTTGCGTTGTCACGTGTCTTCTGTTGTCTCCCTGTAGTGTGTTTCAGAAATATATTTCTGCGCCCCCTCCACCCCCCCTGTCATTGTCTCTTTCCTTATCTTTTTGATGAGGTTCGACTTGCTTGTTTAAAGCCAATGCAGGAAACAAAGCGCCTCCCTTTTCTTCCAGTGTTCCATCCACCACGCTGTTGTTTTCATTCTGACGATTACCTACCTACCGGGTAAAGTCTACCCACCGGGGAAAGTTTCAACCCTTTGAGAGGAAATAAGTAGGCACATTTAGGTTTGAACCTTGGCGGGTTCGCAGTGCAGCAATCTTACGGCCTGACTTCCCCTGCAAAGTTCCAGCGGAGGAATGACAATGTTCATGGTGCAAGTCTCCTAGAGGCTGCCGAGAGTGTGACATTTATTTGCTCACCGTGGCAGCATTAATGCTTGCTCGGACAGCAGCTTCATACCATTGTAATACTGGTGCGCAGTCCTGTTACTATTTTCTGATTACGAAGACAGCGTTTATATTGTTTAATTATACTGAAGGGGAAATTGCGCTGGAGGTTTTGAAGTCGATAGCGCGTGAAAGAGAAAAGCCAGAGTGACACACCACCCTCCGTCAACTATGGGTGGTCGAACCTTTTTACCCTGAACGGGTAACCATAATTTATTTTTTTAGGTTCAGTTCCTGTTCGTGTCCAGCGGGTTCAAAAAATAGCGGTTCAGATTCTCGTTCAGTTTCGGCAAAAATACCCGTTCGTTCCGGTTAGACGCCCTGCTTACAAACTCTTGCCGAACACTCTTCTGGAGACCAGAAGAACTCTGGGGAACGCTCGTTTAGGCAGCTCTGTTACGCGCTGAGTTGTAAGCCCCGATTCACAAACATTTAACCAAAAAGACGATCTGTTCTTTAAAAAAAATGCCTTTCCACGACGCGACTTTGTCACGGAGCCCTTCCCTAGAATAAGCGGAAAGACTCGTCTTACCGGATTTTGTTCATAAACGCTTACCGCTGCAGACGTAAACCAATAAAAAACTGCCGATAACCATTGACTTTTTTTTTCGTTCCGAGAAATTTTACTATTACTTAATCCGCCCCGGCTTCATGCTCGTAACTGAATATCAATCCTTGCTTCTGTTGGCTCTGGTATCAGTTAGTCAACCGTAAGCAATACAGCTGGAATCCAAAAATATGTGCCTATTTTGGTGTAGCACAAAAAAAGTACGCCCACCTCCCCTCGCGGGAACCCTGGTGTAATGCAACGCATCTCATGGGGGGTTCCATTGGCGTTTTCCATCGTATTGATAGCGCTTGTAGCAGGGATTCTCACGCGAAGGGTAGGTGGGCGTAATTTTCCATTTTCACCATGCAATGAACATGCAGTACACGTATGCTCAGGTATGGTCTTTATTGCAGACGAGAATGAGTGCCTTGTGGTCCGTAAAGTGCACAGTTAGGGGCTCGACGATTGCATCAAGCAATCGTCGAGTACTGCGAGAGAGCGCAAGCCTAATGCGGACGACCGTCGACTGAGACCGTCGGAGCGCGGCATGCCACTTTATATTCACAGCGCCCGAAGGAGAGGAGAGCGCGGATGGAGAGAGAGTACTGCACATGCGCAGCGCGCGCAGCGCTGAGCGCAGCGCCGCCCACAGGTGCCTAGCAACGGAGTGAGAGCGCGCTGCGCGAACCCGCAGCTGTTTGGGAGAGAGTTTTCGCTATCGGAGAGAGGAGAGCAGGAGAGGCGCAGCTGTGCGGACAACGCCGGACAGACGCAGGAAGGACAGACGGGCGAGCATGAGATGCGTTGCATCTAATAAAACACAACCACGAAAACGGAAATCGCAGTAACACTTCTTCCTGAAGCATGCCACTGCCATCGACCTTTTCGCAAACAGCCGGTGAGCGTAGATTAGAGTACCTAGTACGAACAGAACCCGGAACCACTTGGCGCTGCCCGCAAGAGAACCTCGAATCTTTAGTAAGGGTAACCACACAGCCATTCAGAATTGCAGGTACGATATAGATAAATGGCTGCAGAATTAATGCATGGGCAGCGCCCACATAGCCAAGCTTGGATAGAAAATTAAAGAGCCGGCTGTTTTAGAAGTTTTGTTGTTAGGTGCAGATCACCATGTCCCCTCAAACGCGTGCAGGATACCTTTTAAATGCAGAGCATTTCAGTGACTCACGATGTCACCCGCGTTGACATCCATAGTCCGCACCGCACCCCTCCCTACTATATCAAAAAGAAAATACTATCCGGCGCTAGGTTTCGATCCCTCGACCCTGCGGGCGGAACGCACTGTACATGGTACTCTACCCACTGCGCCACAAAGCCGACACAGAATGGGACTCTACGAACGCGCCTTATATCGTTGACTCATTCAAATTACTGCTGACGAGTGCTCTCTCGTCAGCAGTTGCCACAAGTGCAAAAACATTAACGTAACGCAAACTACTTAACGTCGTGCGCCCCCGGAAATGCTCTGCATTTGAACGTGCCCCTCGCGAGGGGGATGTTTCATTGCGTCTTCTCTCGGTCGCGGGACCCGTGGCGCCATCTGGCGGAGGCGCGGCACAACTCGTAGCACTTTCTTTGAAAAAAAAAGCGCCTCGAAAGCGCGGCAAATATGAAATAGGGATGACGCGCTTTCGAGGCAATCCGCCGACGCGGCTGCTTTGTGTACAGACTCGGCGCCGATCGTCCCGGGATTCTGGTGCCGACCGAACCCCATTTCTTAGTTTTTTTACCAATGCTGAGAATCTTGCTGCGCTAGGGATCTCTAGAGGTGTCTACAATGAAACAGGGCACGATGTTAATTTATGTTCGCCAAGATTTGTACCAGAGCATCGTTGCGTAGCGCTGTGGTGTAAGATACAAATATTCGCTCCATTTTTTCTCAGTGACCTCGACAAAGTTTCGCGTGATTGTGGCCAGGTAAGTGCTGCTGCCAATGTCAACTGGCTGCTCATTCTTTAGCTTGGTATTGTGGGCAACAAAATTTTTTGTTTGTACCAGAATTCTCCAAATTGTCTGTTTCGAAGCTTGGCTGTGGCGTTGGACTTCTAATTTGGTGAAACGTTTAAACGTACCAAATAAAACAATATTTCAGCTAATGGGGCGCGAATAAAAAAACACAGGTTTTCTTCTGCCTAGTAATGGTAAAATAGAGTAGCAAGAGTTTATAGCTTTTATAAAAACTCTGTATCATTATAAATTGTGGTTTGTGTCGTGTTAAAGTAGATCTGCATCCAAAATGAGAAAAAGTACAAAGTACGCTTTCAATCCTCGTAGGATCTCTTGGGTTATATGTCAGTGTCATCTGCTCGACAACATAATCTTACCATTCCACGGACGCTTAGTTGTACCACCCGGTTGCTCACCAGATGTGGAAGTATTAAAAATCGGATAAAAACTCGTCGACTTGAACTGTGTATGTGATTCACCAATGAAGCTGCGTAATGATACGACGGCACGCCAATACTACAATTACGTCACCTTTTAAAATAATTTGTTCTGCCCGCACGCGGTCGCTGTCCCTACGCCGCCTCGCGATAAGCATTGAAGGGCTGACGCTCTTCCTACCGCACCGTGTAAGCGCGCTACGGCGATTTGTAACATTCGGCGGCAAACATGCAATCTCCTTCTCCCACCACCGCGACGACGACGCTACGTGACGGACAAATTTCCGCAGCTGGTCGGGGGGCGTTGTTCCTGCACGAATGTGTTAGCCTCTGCCAAAGTGTTCTGTATTAATAGCAGAGCTGATTAGGCCGATAAAACTGCGTACGTCGTACTAAAATACCATCAGCTTCAAGAAAAAAATGGGGTTAGCGAGGTCCCGGGAATATAACTCGGGGCCTCTACGCCGTGAAATTGGCAACCTAACCACTGGTCCACCCCACAGACCCCAGGGGTACGGCTTAGCAGCGGGGGAACATTAACGTGTGAACCAAATTGACAAAAAAAAAAAACGCTTCCGATGGTCGGAATCGAACCTGGATTCTTCGCGTTATGAAACCGGCGCCTATCCGATTGAGTGATCGTAGAAGTTTTTGTTCTTTATTACATGGGAGAAAACGCTCAGACGTGGCAGAACGAGGAATACATAGTCAAGCAAAGAAAAGAATACGCTGAAGTTATGAGAAGCACATGTACATCAAAATTCAGGCAAACACACACAAGCGTTCACAAGAGGGAACCAGTCAGGTGGTTGGCCAAACGAACTATACACACTATGTAGAGATGCCACAGTTTCTCGGAAATATGACTTAGTTGATCTTGGTCGCTCAGCATGCCTATCACATAAGCGGCATCGCCACAGACTGTACAAATCGATCAACACAGACATGTTATAAGGCGGCTCACCAGGAAAGTCGAATGGCAAAAATGGGACAGACAACGGCGTAATATTCATGTCGTTTCTGAGCGTTCGCTGTAAAATGTCCCAAAAAAAGACAGCATATCTACAATCTATAAAACAGTGATCGATTGTCTCTGGTCGACAACAGAGCCGAAAGTGTGTCGACCAAGTTATAAAAAGACCCAGGTCTTTTCCGGACGCGCAGGTTGGTAGTGCGGGTGTTTGCTTTGAACTCGGTCGCGGGTTCTAGCGTGGGCCAAGGGGTTCACTTTGGGAGAGATGTGTAAGCCTGTGGGCGAAACGATCGGGGCCTGCCAGTCATAGAAAACTTGGAAACAAATGTGAGGTTACAAATGTGTTACATGATTACATGGTGGCTAATGTGTTACATGGTTACATGGAAACAAATGTGAGGTTATGATATACGGAGCGAAAGTTGGCGCCTTACTAAACAACTTCAAAGCAAACTTAGGTCGGCCCAACGAGCCATGGAGCGATCGAATAATGTCAGGAGTAACACTCAGAGACTCGAAACGAGCTACCTTGATTAGAGAACAAACTAGAGTAGAAGATATCATGGCTCACATAAAGAAAAAGAAATAGGTTCATCTTAAGCGCAGAAAAAAACAGGGACACAGGTAGACAAGGACAAGCGCCTACCTCCAACTGAATTTTATTGAATCAAGGTGAAATATATAGCAGCAAAAATACAAGAGATAAAGAAAAGGTTACGATTATACACAGAATTAAATAACGGAATCGCTGCCGCTGTCGCACAGTGTCAGTTAGTCATTACCACGAGCAGTTCTTTTTTTAGAAAGCTGCCTCCTTATCGGACAAGGATACTGATGTCATGCTGACCTCAAAATCACCGTAGTTGCATTTCAGCTGGCTCTACCATCTCACGCGTGCGCTGATCAGAATCGTGAAACAATATCACAGAGTTATAAAGTATGGTTCACACTTGGGGCATTCACCGAAGTGAGTCGGACAGGTTACCATCCTTTCTTTTTGTGTACATTATTTTTGATGCTCACGTAACTTGGAGGTGCGCACCGTGCCGTCTGCCCTACATACACCCTTCCGCAGGCCAACGGAAAACGGTACACAACCCCTATATCGCATTTCACGTACTTGTTTTGGTGTCCAACGTTACAACCAGTATGTTCTTTTTGTACAGGACATGTATCTCTGCAAAGCCTCTCGAGTTTAATTGGTGCGGACATTACAACACGAACCCCAGCCCTCTGCCAGATTTTCTTTAGCCGATGTGCGATACCGTGCAAATACGGTATAACTGCCGTCTTACGGCGCTCGTTGCCGTCATGCTCATTTGTTTCGGCCGCTTTTATTACCTGTTTCTCACGCCTGCGGACAGCCTCAACGACTGCCACAATGACGTGTTCGGGATATCCTGACCGTCTCAGCCGAGGAGACCTGTGCCTCCACAGCGCTCTGCACGTGATGGACACGGGATTTCTTTAGAGTATTGCAGAAGCACATCGTTGCTACTGAGCGTATCACCAGTTTGGTGTGTGCAGAGCTAAATGGCACGAGGGGCTTCTGGCTGCGGGTGCGTAACTCCAGCAAACCTGGATGTCCGAAAACATGAGGCTCATGTCCAAGAACTTCAGCGCGTTACCTTCTGGTACTTTGTGAGTTATCTGAAGTGGTTTCAGGCAATCTTCGAAAACTGCCAGTGTTGATCTCCCATCATTGTCAAAGCTAGACGCGCACAGGTTCGTGGATAACTTTTTGGTTGTCCTTCGTAGGGGTGCGTATAGCTTTGACAATGATGTGAGATCAACACTGGCAGTTTTCGAAGATTGCCTGAAACCACTTCAGATAACTCACAAAGTACCAGAAGGTAACGCGCTGAAGTTCTTGGACATGAGCCTCATGTTTTCGGACATCCAGGTTTGCTGGAGTTACGCAACCCGCAGCCAGAAGCCCCTCTTGCCATTTAGCTCTGCCACACCAAACAGTGAATCGCTCAGTAGCAACGATGTGCTTCTGCAATACTCTAAAGAAATCCCGTGTCCATCACGTGCAGAGCGCTGGGGAAGCGCAGGTCTCTCGGCTGAGACGGTTAGGGAATCCTGAACACGTCATTGTGGCAGTCGTTGAGGCTGTCCGCAGGCGTGAGAAACAGGTAATAAAAGCGGCCGAAACAAATGAGCATGAGTGCAACGAGCGCCGTAAGACGGCAGTTATACCGTACTTTGCACGGTATCGCACATCGGCTAAAGAAAATAGGGCAGAGGGCTGGGGTTCGCGTTGTAATGTCCCGCCAACCAATCAAGCTCGAGAGGCTTGCAGAGATACACGTCCTGTACAAAAAGAACATACTGGTTGTAACGTTGGACACCAAAACAAGTACGTGAAATGCGAGAGAGGGGTTGTGTACCGTGTTCCGTTGGCCTGTGGAAGGGTATATGTAGGGCAGACGGCACGGTGCGTCAACTCCAAGTTACGTGAGCATCAAAATAACGTGCACAAAAGAAAGGATGGTAACCTGTCGACTGACTTCGGTGAATTCCCCAAGTCTAAACCATACTTTAATAACTCTGTGATATTGTTTCACGACTCTGATCAGCGCACGCGTGAGATAGTAGAGGCAGCTGAAATGTAACTAGGTGATTTTGAGTGTGTCAGCACATCATTAGCCTTGTCCGATAAGGAGGCAGCTTTCTTAAAAAAATTACACCATCTTCCCGCGAGGGGAACCATGGGGTAGATGCAACGCATCGGGGGTTGCCGTTGCGTTTCCGTTATGTTAGCGATGTGAGCGTGTGGATTGCTGTTGTTGTGTAACCTGTTTACGCAGAATGTTCCCCCCCGATGCGTCGCATCTACCCCATGGTTCCCCTCGCGGGAAGGTGGTGTAAATTTTTAACCGAGCGCAGGCTGCGCGCTAACGCACAGCTGGCACGGTGACGGGAGCGAGCGCAGCCAAGCGCAAGCTGCGCGCTGACCGTGCTGACGCACAGATGGCGCTGCGGTGAGAGCAGCGGAGCGCGCAGCTGCCGCGGCGAGGAGAATGGGGGAGGGATGCGGACTACGCCGCGACAACGACGCGGGACAAGGCGAGTTAAAGAGATGCGTTGCATCTAAAAGAACTGGTTGTGGTAATGACTAACTGAAAGGTGTGGGACAGCGGCAAGCGATTCCGTTATTTTAATCTGTGTATAATCGTAACCTTTCTGTATCTCTTGTACTTTTGCTGCTATATATTTCACCTTGATTGAAGAAAATTCAGTTGGAAGTAGCGCTTGTCCTTGTCTACGAAGATGAACTTTATGGAATACCAACTAGCCCGAACGCAAGCCCTTCTTCAAGAAATAGGTATGGGCCGGCCACGTAATTAGGCGAAATGACAGTCAGTGGGACTACTAAGATGACAGAGTGGACACCGAGATACGGGTCAAGAAAAACAGGAAGGACAATTACTCGATGGAGGGAAGAAAAAAGGATATTAGGACGCAAAGAGTGCACTAGAGCGGCGTGGGACAGGAGTGGTTGGAGGTTGATGAGAGAGGCCCTCGTCCTGCAGTGGACCTAGTAGGCTGTTAATGATGATGATGAAACCACTGGGTCTCTGGGGAAGGGAAAAGGGACCGCCAGCTCTACTCGTTCTCCAGCCTTGCACCCCTAGTGCAGGTTGCGTCATTTGGTTTGTGTGGCTGGCAAACTACGCCACAAGCACGCGGCTGTGGGGTATTTCGCTGTGATAGACCTCGACATTCCCTTTTGTTTTTTGGCTTGGTGCATCTGTTACATGGTTTTTTGCGCATGCGCACTCCTTGCTTCGGAGGGTTTTCTGCGCCTTGTTAGACGGAGGGTTTGTCCTAGCAATATACAGCAATGAAAAGCCGTGTGTTCATCTGTGCAGAACCTGGTGGCTTATGCAGCAAAATAAGTTCCGGTCAACAAGCTACAGCATACGGTAGCCCACTTAACACACAGGAGCGGGTATGTAATATAGAGTTTTTAGACTACCTGTAGAAGAAGCAAATACGACATATATTTCATATCATACGTGCGTGCAACGCACTGGCAATATTCCCAGCATGAGTTTTTCTCTGCGAGCTTTTTTTCTGACACAAAAAACTTGAATCCTAAAAAGAAAGCGCCTAAAGGGCAAAAACGTTACCCGTTTTGCGACATCCCGAAAGGTATTTTTCATTTTTTCTTTGGAAAGCTTACACTTGAATATCGAAACACAAAGGAGCGATTGCAGGGTTATGGCAATAAGCCGTTGTGTTGACGTCAAGGGAATTTTTAAACGATCCGCAGGCTACAAAGTAAACAAAACGCTTGAGGGGAACGGTCGTGCACCGATCAGCTGGCCTCATCTAACACGGGGAGGGGGGGAAATTCATGTAATACAAAGTCTAGAACAAAGCCCAAATTGTCCGCAGATATTTGTTGCTGATTGCATGACGCTGCCCGTCATTGTTGATAAACATGTCGTATGCCAGCTTTTTTATCCTTGTGGTAAAGAAGAACTAGCACGTAAAGCAGCCTTGTGGTTAAAATTAAAGAACTGAGATTTCCTCGAAGCCAGACTTTGCCTATGGAGCCCTTTAAATTGGCCAAGAAAGCTTCTAACAAAACTTAACTTTCTCCTACGAAACCGTATGGTTGGGACCTGATACTGTGCTCCCGATTGCTGGCCGTATAGGGGTAGTGCTATTTATGGGATTTCAAAACACACATTTAAAAGAACCCAGGGCAACAGCACACGGAGGGATACAATGATAGATGGGTGTTCGTTTCATGACGTGCAAAGCCGCTGACCTGTGACAGGCCTGACCAGAAATGACATTCATCTTAGTGCGTTTATATACGCATAGCTAACAGACAAAGGCACTGTTGTCACCTGAACCGCCCACACTCTGCGGTGTTTTGCTCTCGTGTTGCCTTCAACAGGCACGCAGAATCGAGAAGAGATATGCTTATTGTCTTGGCTTTGGTCACATTTGCTTGCGTAAGCAATTTGGGTAAGTGCTTAGCATACCTGTGATGAAAAGGTCACTTAGAGGGGCCATATCACTTTCGAAAGCCTTGGTTTTATTGTGTTCCGTATTATACAATCAATTACTCACTAAAGAGAGTCATGTTTATCGAGAAAGACCACTAAAACGTTGTGAGAAGTTCCAGGTATAACGATTCTTTGACTGTTATCTCCAGCTCGTAGTCATGTCACGTAACTCTGATTATAGTAGGAAGTCGCGAAAGTGATGCACAAATGAGAGGCTTATATAAATCTGCATACATAGGTTTCGAGGTGCGTATTTACACATCGACATAACAAAGCAGAGAGAGGGAGCAAAACTATAAAATACTTCATTGTATATGTAAACTTTCTTTTATTAACATTCCTGCCTGTGATAGAGGTTCCTAACTGTGTAACCCTTGTTAGGCGCACTACGACGGAAAGGTGGATTTAAGTTTCCCACGAAGAAAAAGGTACTTCTTCTTTAGAGCATTGCGCCTTAAGAAAAAACTTGAATTTTGTTATAGGCACGATGGTGTAAATAATACACAGGGTGATCAATGTTAAGTCGCCAGATGTTTTCAAAATTAGGCGCTTAGATGTACCGGAAGAACACCTCTACATTAAGTTATGCGCCAAGGGGGACACAGAATAAGGCGGTAATTATTGATGTCAGTGGCCTATTTAACTAAAATTGCCTAATGAACGTTCTAGTGGCTGCATTAAGCAGACATGTTTGTATTGAAAAATTCAACGCTATCGTGTTTCTCGCATAGTTTCATTTGGCAGAATTGTTCTAGCCTGCTGAGCACGAGGTCGCGGGTTCGATTCCCGGCCGCGGCGGCCGCTTTTCTGATGGAGGCGAAAAGCAAAAACGCCCGTGTGTACGAGATTTCGGCGCACGTGAAAGATCCCCAGGTGGTCAAAATTAATCCGGAGCCCTCCACTACGGCGCGCCTCATCGCCTGCGTTGCGTCGGCGCTTTAAACCCTACAATCAATCAAGAATTGTTCTAGCACACCCGTACTCCAAGACATCGAAGCGCAAATTTTGATTGCCGTTCGCATGATTACGAATGCAAAACAGCGAGGGCCGGCGCCAAGCTCCTCCCTTTTTGTTCTGTGTTTTGATAGCGGTTCTGAGTGCTGCAGTTTACGATAACGCAAGCCAAGACTAAAAGGATGCCAGCTATCACTTTTGCCTATGCCTCCACACAGTTGTCAAGCTAAACACCGTACACAGCAGGCACGTTACAAATGGGAATGTTGGGGTGCAAATTAAGGAAGCTGCTGGTGGGTTCTGGCAAGCCCAGGTGGTGTAGTATAGGGTTGAATGTTTGTTGTAGTGTGGGAATATTGGTGGCTATAGGGTGGGTTCGTGGTGAACGAGAAGCTAAGGTGGGGCATTTGTTTTTGTGTAGTTGGTGCCTGGCTAAAGCCTACTCTCGGGTGAGCTTCTGGTGCGGTAGTGGGTAGGCTCATCCTGCAGGATGGGGGTGTCGCAGAAATGGACCGTATTGCTAATGGATGGGCTTTGGGTCACGGGGTGACTGGTGCCGTGCCGGGATGTTGCATTGTCGGGCTGTAGGCAGGCTATTGACAGCGAAAAAGCAGGACGCAAGAGAAGGAAGATAAAAATAATTAAAATAGAAAGTAATCATGAAGACAGTAATAAGAAGACACATTCCACCACTCCTCTGCGACCACCCCCCCTTGGAGGTCTCCCGGGATAATTTCAGCACGCTAACGGCAATCACTGAGAAGCACGCTTACGCTACTGGCGTACGTGTGAAGGCAAAAAAAGATAAACAAGGGTGGTTGGCAAAGCCTTTCAGCAGCAGTAATAAGGAATAAATATGACGCCATGGGAGAATGACTTCAACACGATTATGCTGCTACTGCGGCCACTATTGCAATAGACTGTTGAACCAGTACGTTAATGGCAGCTGTTACACGTTGTGGCAAGTGGAAATAGGTCTAGAAGAAAAATAAAAAGTACACAGAAATTTCAAATGAGCAGCGATGAGGCAGGGGCTCGCAGAAGCTTAACACTCCACAAGGTGACACCGATGCAGCCTATGTTGCGAAGGGTACACGACAACTTATATCCGTATGATGACGGAGACATTGTGGCGAAAGAAGATGCGTTCTTCTGATAGGCCTACAATTAGGAATGCATCATCAGATAGCTTAAACAAAATTACACGAATTCGCAATCCCCCAGTCAGGAGTTTTAAAGGTGTTTCTGAATTTCATTTATTCGCAGTTCATTGCTTCTACGCCATCTCCTTCAAGCGTTCCTTCATTAAAAGGGTTTATGTAGGAGCGGCGGTTTTGTAATGGACAGAAAAAATGGCGTGGCGAAGCACTTAAATTGCGGCGGATTACCCATGACACGTTTTGGTTACCTTGTGTTGCGCACATTTGACTTACAAAACAGGATTGCCAAAGACGCAGTTCTGAGCATTGTAAAAACTTCTGTGTTTTGCTGGTCACTGCTGTATAAGGTGTTGGCTGCAGCAGTGGTAATGTTGCGTTCGACGTCACACTATCTCCCTTCAACCCGCTTTTCCGCTTCTACTGCTTCGCCAGCGCCGCCTGTATAAACATTGCCTAACGCGTCGCCAGCTTTTCAATGAGAGTGGCAGGTACGCTTAGTTCAGGCACTCATCCGCTATGTGGCGGGAGCCGGCGGACGTCCCGCCTTACGTCAGTGCTCGGGAGTGGCGAACGCTGCACCCACTTCTACGACGTGTGTCTGTCAGCTTGCCTGTACGGTTTCAAGAGCACTTTCATTCACATCTTTGCCGGGACGGCGCGCTAGTTCGGGGCGCACTGGGGATTCCGTTCAACGTGTCGCTAGCTTCATACCTGCTGCATTTTACGAAAGATACCGACGGAGGCGGAACTAAAATAGTGCAAGAACATATTGATTGTCGGGTAGACAAATAGCAAACAGAAAAACTGTATTTTCGGAAGCTACAGCCATTATTTTACCAATATTTTTATCTCTGAAGGATTTAGTGAAGAAGAAATTGTGTGCACATCTTTTGTTAAAGCGCTCACGTCTACCATTACTTTCCAAAAAAATCGCGTGCTTGTAAATTTTAGGAAATTATAGAAAACAAAAGGATGAGCAGTTGATGGTCCAGCGACGCTGTCTGGTCGCTTCTACAGTACAATTCTCAATTTTAGAGCTGCGTACCGGTGCGGAGTGCGAACAGCATGGACAAAACAAGGCCGAATTGGGGAGGGGACAGAGGGGGATGCCCCACTCAGAAAATTTCGCGGCACGTGATCCAAGTAGGTAAGCGCGCAAAGCCGGCATCAGCCTGCGGCAGCACAAGTGGTTTAGTGTCCGCCGTGGCAATGGCACTTTTATCAGCGACAGAGAGCGACAGACGGGCATGGTGCAAACAAAAAGGCGTAGGAACACCGCCTGGGAACGCTAGACAAACTGTCAAGTATTTTGCCTAGTTTCTGAGAAGCGGCGCTGGTTGGTGGACATGAAAGTACGTAGGAAGGCTACGGAGCAGGAAAGGGTAGGAGAGAGCAGCAGGAGAGTGGATGTTTGGCCATTTTTCGGTCACGCGTTAGGCAATGATTATACAGGCGGCGTTGGCTTCGCGCTATCTTCCACCTTCCACGTCTCTGATATAGCGACGAGCACCAACGGCACACCTCCCCACCCTCCCCTACTTCACTGCGGGTGGGAGCCCTTCTGAGCGGGAATCATGTTTTCAACGTCATAGCGTTATTGGGCTCATTGTTCAATTTTCCCGTGCCTGCTAGCTGTCCGCTATCAGCCGTGCTCATCAAGCGTCCATGGAAATACGTTATCGCCGCCACCCGGAAGCTACGACTGATGCAGCGAGATGCGAGTGTTTGGATAAATATGAAATACGACAAAACGGCAACTGAAGTGTGGAAAGGAGAACAATAATAATACGTCGGAGATTGAAGAAACGACACGCAGTTCCAGTAGAATCCGCGCCTGCACAGTTATATTCGTTTTACATCCTATCGGTGGTAGCATGCTTGGCAGATACAGTCGCCAGTCGCGCCCGAAGTTGGTGCCATCACAACAAAAACACCTCTACACCGGTAGATAAAAAATAAAATTTTCGGTAATTAATTCCACAACCAGAGGAGCTTTAACGTGCACTGAAACCTCGGCACACCGGCGATTTTATTTTCTGCTTACATCAGGAAAACTCTTCCGCGGCCGGGAATAAAACCCGTGTCCTTGGGCTCGAGTAGCGCAATGCCTTACCCACTGAGCCACCGCGGCGTGTTTTTCGCCGTAAACAATGCCGGCCCCGAGGATTGGGTCACCAAACTAAAACAGGAGGTAAAGAATTAACGCCAGTCACTCAGAAATCAAGCAAATCATACAATATGAGCAGAAACCAACTGAAATAAAATTCAATGTATCGAGTCTAATACATGAATTTTCCAAGTATTTTCGATATTCCCGCGGTTCTCTTTCCGGCGCAAGCTGTGTTTGACAAACGACGCAAGGCACCACGAGGCAAAGTTAAAAGTCACCCAAAAAATAGGTACGGATATCATCCCAGAGTGCAGTCACGTAAGAATTCTCGGCATGCCCTGGAGTCAAGCGACAGAGCTGGCTTCACAATCACCCCCCCCCCCCCAAAAAAAACAAAAAAAACATTTTAGCAACTTGCCCAGATTATGAAACGTCTAAACAAGCGAAAAGCAAGAATGAGAGATGAAACGATAAAAATCATGAAGCCCTTGATCACAAGGCGGATTTTACTGAGCCTACCGTACCATTGTAACTTACCCGCAGCGAAGATCAAGTGAACGCCATCATCAGGGCAACATATAAGGCAGCCCTCCACCTCGCAATTTTTAGTGTGAGACAAATTGACAGGTGCTGGGCCAGCAGCGTAACCGAATTGAGAGGCAGAGACCGGTCCAAAATAACAGGCAGAGACCGGCCTTTAGCTCTAGGGAGGATCGAGCTAAGAAAATTCGGAGGCAAATAATAAATTTGGGCAGCGCCGCACAGGAGTGGGTGAAGGCCTTCGCCCTTACATAAACCTGAATGGTATGTTGATGATTTTGACATTGAGTTGTGTCTTTCAAACCTATTTGAAGAAACCAGACAAACGGCTTGCCTGGCACCAAGGGCGTGTTTCGGAAAACAAAATCGGGCAGGGTCATCGTAACAAAAACAGGACCCTCACCCCCACCCACATGGATTTATCGAGTGCACGCCATCACGGGCATGTCACCGATCCAGCGGCTCCGTTAAAAAACTCTACCAAAACATGGATTGAAACCTACGGAAGGAAAGGCAATGTGACAAGATCAAGTAATTCAAGGGAGGTGAAGTATCAAGGCAATAAAGTATACATCGACTGTGGGATTTATGATAGTAGAAGGCAGCAATTGTAGTAGTTGGCTATTCTGGAAATTTTGTGACTGCATGGCTCTCCTACCTACAGGAACAAAGAATCGGACGTTGGAGCCATTCTCGAACGGCTAGAATCCTCGAATCTAGAACGGCTAATTGGAGTTGTGGTCCCCGAGTTTCCATCGCTCCTCGAAGAAGAAGTTGGTCCATAGTGATACGATGTGTTGCAAATCTAAACCAAAACAAATTTACCTCAGCTGCAAAATAACGAAACAAAATGTTGCAGAGACATCTACGTTTGTATCCTAAGATGTAACGTGCGATAGCAATACTTTGAATCCCACGGAGCGTTTCCGTACGCAGCTGCTGCATTTTGGACCTATGCTTCACCGGCACAAAAGGTTATTGAAAAGAGAAAGAATAGCAACCAGGGTTTTATCGCCGTATCCCAGGATACATAAAGGCTCTCTGCGCTTCTGTGGCATAAAATCTGAGCGCGAAAGGTTGCAAATGCGAGGGGTTGGTCAGTTTGAGCAAAGAGGGGTCACTGTCAGTGTATAAAAATGTTTAATTCGTGATGTTTGGGCCGGGCTGAACAATTTTGCTTTTTTCAAAGAGAGAGAGTGAGAGAGAGATCTTTGTTCAAAAAGAAATAGTTGTGGTTTACGTAAATGGGGTAAGGAGATGGCACGGACCTCAAAGGTGGAACCTGAGTCTACGGCACCGGATGTAGCAGCGTCTTTCCTTGCCCTCTCAATCAGCTTGTGCTGATCTTAAGGTAACGAGCTGTTCAAATCTGCCTCCCATGCTTCGAAGAAGTGGAATATATTATGTTTAAATTTTTCTGCAAGGCCATACCCTTGGACATGGCTTGGTTGCGCACAAGAGGGTGGATGTTTCCCCGATTTCAGTACAGTTCGAAGTTAATGACTGATGTTCCCACCGAACACCTTAACGCACGTGGATTTTCAGATAAGTCTGTTGGCTTTTCGTCCACAGAGTTTATGATTCTTCGGCATTGAGACTTCGTTGTAGCAAGCAAAATGATTCGTTCTTAATGCTTCTTGAAGAGAGGTAGTCGCAGTGTGGTAGTCGTGGTCACAAGGACCACTGTATATGAGTTCGTGTGCCTCTTGCACAGTGCGTCGTTTGCTTTCAGACCATTGGATCCGGCTGTCCAGGTGACGTTGTTAACTGTCTGCACTTTGTATGGGAATATCTTACCGAAGCGCTTAGTATTCTGCCCCTAGAAAACTGTGTTAATGTCCTTAGTGAGTCTTTAATGATGTTATGCTTTTATTTGATACTTCTGATATACGGACTGCATTGTTACGCTATACGCTATGCATTGTTTCTCCGATTTCTCGAAATGCGTTAGGAAGAAAAAAGTGGAGGACCTATTCATCGTCACTATCACCAACATCCTATTTAGGACGACTCAAGCGTGAAGGCCTCTCCCACTGACCTTCACCCGCGGTTGCCCTGCGTTTCCCTAGTACATTATGTGCTCCGAATACTGTTATTTCATCTCTCCATCGTGTAAATGGCCGTCCCCTGCTTGTAGACCCGTCTATGCGTGTTCATTCTGTTACTCTGGTGGTCCAACATTTGTTAGTTCATCTAATGGTCAAAACTGCGAGGTTGAGAACGGCCTTATATGCTTTACTAATGATGGTGGTTCTTTCACTTTCTCTGGCGCGGGTAAATTTGTGGTTCGGCAGGCTCTGCAATATTCTGGTCATGATCAGTGACTGCATGAGTTTTATCGTTTCTTTTCTCTTTTTCTTGCTTTTTCTTGGTTGGACGTTTTGCTTGTGGGCAATAATTTGTTAAAGATTTTCTTTTTTTTGGCGATTGGAAGTTGGAAGGAACCCGCTTGTCTAGAAACCCGCCGAGCATTCTTACGTGGCTGTCCTCTGGGAGGATGTTCGTATCTTCGGATATTCGGAAACTAGAAGTGACTTTTAACTTGTCGGCGTGGCGCCATCTGTCGTTTACTAAACCGAGCTACAAGCGGAGACAATCGTGGGAATATTAAAAAGTATTTTGAAAACTTACGTGACTAGACGCTATGTAGTGGGCTTTATTTGAGATATTTTGGGCCTATATTCTATAGCTTTCTTGATTTCTGAGAGACCGGCGTTAATCCTTTGTCCCCTGTTTTTTGTTAGGTCATCCCCAGTTGGTTCCGGCATAAGTCCCTGTGGAAAACGTTGGTAAGGCGTCGCGCCGCTGAGCCCAAGGCCACTGGTTTAATTCCGCGTAGCGGCGGTCATTTTTCTAATGGAAGCAGGAAACAAAAACGCCAGTTTGTCCAGATTTCGCCGCAAGTGTTAAGGACCCTAAAGTGGTCAGAATTGTTCTGGAGGCTTCCACTACCACATGCCCCGTAGCCCACGAGTAGCCTTGGTATACGACTTCCCGGATATTTGTATTTTTGGTCTTTTGGTGGAAACCAGCCTTGGTGTGATGCCGTATGTGCAGTTACGGCTGGAGATCGTGTCTGCCGATCATGCTTCCACCGACTCGGGCATAGGACAAACTTTACCGCGCAGGCGCGGCACCTGGTGCAAACGCGCGTCCTTTCTTTCCTATCCGACGTTGTATCGTTGTCCTCCTTTCCAGAATTCTGTTGCCGCGGCCCCACATTGCAGGTTCAGCGGAGCACTGAATTGTGCTGCCTCAGTCTTAGCTTCCGGGTGGCAGCGGTGACGTATTTCCGTGGACGCCTGACTAGCACGGCTGATAGTGGACGCCTAGAAGCCACAGGGGAATCGACAAAGGAGCCTAATAACGCTATCACGTTAAAATAACAGCGTAGCGACCGCCCCACGCTGTCCAACACCTTATTTTGCTTCCGCAGCGGGCGACGCGTTGCCGGCGCCCGTGATTCGGGGCAGGTTTCCTGTGCGCCGCGGTCGCTGATCTAGGCCTGCGATCACGTGGCGTGCGCAACAAGCGTGTGGTAGCGCCTGATGCGCGATATCGAGTTCAGAGGTGGCTTCTTTGTGTTCTGCCCGCTCAGTTTCGCGCATGTCCATTCATCATAGCGCCCGCACAAGAATTCGGACTCTGCTTAATTCTAACAATTTTGTGGTCCTCTTCGAGTTCTAATTAACGATCTTTCACTGTACTAAGTTCTGCAGTTTTTTTAAAAGAGAAATCTCTAAAACCATGCAACTTGAATTTACCTCTGATTACCTTTTATGCCAGAGAGCCTGCAAAACTTTCCATGGGCCTAATATAATACTTATATTATATGTAAATGATTTCACGCTCTCACCAAATTTTTTGTGCATGTTTAGTTGAAGAACGGGGCAACGTCTTTGATGGAAACGGGCAAAGGTCCACTATAGAGTCGTAATGCGATCTTACGCCATGAAGCGTCACCCCAATCATTTTCATGACCTTCTTACTTTTAGTCGATAGTGTTCGTACTCCTCAATAACTTCAATATAACATTTGGTATCGTAACCGTGCTTAACACACGTTTAGAACATTCAGTCAGAGCCAGGGCGCTCCTCAGTAAAGGGGGCGGGGGGCGTGCGGAAGAGGCACCATCTTGCTTTTGCAGGAAGGGCCGATGCAGTCTTGTGTTCTTTGTGAGGAGACAAATCTTGATCAGTCTGCACAAAGGCCACGGTGACACATGTTGTGCAGCCTAATGATGAGCGGAGCCAGGATTCTTTCCAATGGAAATAATGCGGCGTCACCTGTCCTTTGCAAACGGGATGACAGCATTCAGAAGGAGCCCGTGGGTTGCCGTCTGTTTGCGTTTATTTACATTAGATGCACAGATGCCTTGTGGGATTTAGAGCCCTATTTTTGACTGCACAAATTCCCAGGAAAACTGGGAATTTGGAAGAAGTTTTTTCTGATTGGCTTTCAGTTTTGGTCACGTACTTCCGGTTGACAAAGCGGTTGTGTGTGCCTTCGTCATTTTGACGTTTGATGACGTTTACGGGCATTACTTCTAAAGTTTGCCTTATTTCTCTTTAGTAAAAGCGCATAATTCTTGGCCGCCAATAGAAAACTAGAATAAATGCACCGGACATGAAAACGTAGGTCTGTCTTTGCTACTCAACAACAATACTGCTTGTAATACACGCCCTGTCTGTGATTGCCTGGTCAGGCATGACGTAATTTAAACAGTTGGGGCGAACGATCCCACCACACGTTGGCAACTTCAGCCTGCGCAGAAGTGACGTAACGTTACGTAAAAGCTTAAAAATGTTGCCTGCTTTTGTGGCGAAAATAGGGCAAAAATTTTCACACACCTTTGGCGCTACGAAATGTCCGCGAATTTGCAGCAGGCGCAGTTTCGCATGACACCCGATTTAAAGAATGGTTTCTACCGAAAGCAATAATAGTTTCGACTGTTTCCAACTCAGCGATCACGGAGCATACAAATAATGTGCAGTATTTTGCTTTAATGTTTGGCAATACAATACAATTTATTTCTTTGGCGTAACCGCAACATAAGAGCGCAGTACACGGCTCTCCATGACAAAGAGAACCCAGTGCATGGCATTTGTCCACACTCCTCCTAGTAAGCTGCTGCGTCACACAGCCGAAGTCAAGAGAAAAATAAAAAAAGTGGGTTTTGTTCATTACAGCGCTGATTGTAGATGAGCTTGTCTACTGAGTGAATCAGCAACATCGGTACGCACCGCGGTAATCAGGCGTAGTGCTTCGCTGCTGTTATGTGTCATACAAGCGATGGTCGCGGCCGTCTTTTTATGTGATCACGCCATAAACTTTTTACATAGCAGCAGACGATAGAGTGGCGGCGGTGGCGGCCGGGAAGGTGATAACGCAACAAAGCTTGCGTTGAAGCAGACGGCTCAACTACGTCACTAAAAGCGATTGAAAGAAATAAATAGATAAGTTAAAAAAGACTGGGTGATGTTCTTTAGCTCAACATCCCACTTTCGCTGGCTTTTGGATCAGCGTTACTCGATAGCCTTGTGGTGCTGACGCCAATTTCGACCTGCAGAAATGTGTTCCCCTTGCCAACCTCAGCTACCGTCTAAATTTTTATAATACATGCCAAGGGTTTTTATATTTTTTATGGGCAATATTTTATACCTTAGTTGTAATCTTTATCAGTGAAGCGTCCAATTGCACTGCATGTCTTCAGAGCTATACGTGAATCATGTCACTGATTGCCTACGTTGTGCTTACGCAAGAAACATGGCGAATGACCTGGCAATTTGTGCAGTCGAGAATAGGGCACTTATTAGCAATTCGTTTGCACGGGAACTAACCTTAGATATTTGTACAGTCTAAGGTGGACGATGCGCGCCCTGATTATAAATGTATCCGCGCTCTCGTAATTTTGAAAACTTTAGTGTAAGTTCTCTGACGTTTACAGCCTGTAAAAAAAGCTTCTTCATTACCACGTGAGCAGTGACCTAGTTTTATGTCAAAGCCTTGCCAAATATGAAAGCGAGTTATCACTGACATCGCGGCTAGCGCACCTGCTGGACGAGGCTTAATTAATGGTTGCAGCTCAGCTGAGTCCGTGAATCTATTATCACGGCGGCACTTGTCTAATCATTCACTTGTTTTTCCAGGTGAAGCCAAGAGTTTGATCTGTCCGCAGAAGTGCAGTAAAGATCCGGTGAGCTACTTATTTACTTTACGAAAACGATTGCAGTGGGTGTTCGCACATAGAGCGTGTGCGGCCGTTAAATGTTTGTATATTAATCCTGGGCGGTACCTTTCGTTTAACATTTAGTCGTTTTTTAAATGTCGTCCTTAAATATGTTATGTTTCGTTTTATAAACATGACGATGGCGTTTGAGTTCTCAAGCTGTTTAACACCAAGAATGTGAACAATGTGAAATATATTTAGAGTTTCTACGCAACACTACAGAGCCAGTGGTGCTTCTGCATATATAGAAGCTGAGTCTTATATGAAGAACTGGTAGACAAACTTCTGGGCCCAGCTTCTTGCTTCCCTGCAAATGTCATCGAAGAATCAGTCGTTTTGAGACACAGCCAAATGATATTTTCTTCGATCTCCCCTTTCGATTCATTATAACATTCCTGTCCTCTCATGCATTTTGCATGATGAATGCAGTTTACTGTACCCTTTGTTTCTTTGTGCACCTCGGCAGTTTACCCAGGCAGTATTGAACAAATTGTAGACATCGTAGGTAGTGCCCTAAAAGCTTCCTCAACCTCAAAATTTTCGGCCCTTATCTAGCTGCGTGACACAGGGTGAAAAAAAAAAAACAGATCATGTCAAACTGCCGTGCACCGGGCGTCACATAGGAAGAAAACTAGCAGCACAAATGTTCAGGTGGACATTAGCCAACCCATAAAATTGACAAAGTTTTGCCCAATGATAGCAAAGAGTGAGGCGTCAATGTGCAAAAAAAGGATCAGGCGCACTATACTGTCGGCACGAAAGCTATGGAGTACGAATTGCCCGTAGTGTACGAAGAATGCCTACATTAGTGACAGTCAATAAAGACGGAAGGGAGATATTTACCCAAATGTTTTAAAACATGGTAACGGTATAATAAATACAACTCACGTGCGGAATGGCATCAAGCTAAATGTCTTCCTCGTCGTTATGGGGTATCTATGAAAATGTCGTAGGCACCTTGGTGCTCTTATTACTCCAAGCTGATTGACAGTTTTTAATTCGCGCTATAGTGTTTGCTTCATGGGGTAGCCACGGGCAGGTTGACAACATAAGGCTTGTGAACAGGATTGAGCGACAAAAATACAGCCCAAGGACGCACCTCAGAAGCATCTATAATAGGACTGAATTGAAATATTTCCAGGAGGGATACATAAACGACTTCTATCAGTTCGCATGTTATTCTGCCGGAGTTGGGCATGCAAGGATCATGAGATATACGAAATGCCCCAATAACTTTGTCGAACTTTTACATTGCCTTCTGTGCAAACTTTACAAACTTTACAAGCCACCGCCTGAAAGAAAATATAGACGCAACTTGTTTCTTTATATCCCTGGTGCTGCTTCGCTTACCATCTTACCTCTTCTTCTAAGGTGCTGCACTAGAATTTGAGACCGGGAGTAAGTATATTTTTCCCTTTTTTTGAAAACTATAACGTATTTTTGGTTTCCCTTAGAGTAAACCTGTTCTTGGTTGCATTTATTCATGCGACGGATTTCGGCTTGGTAAATATTATGATGGAACGCCATGTTGGGTGAGTGTCAAGTTGAAATTTATAGTTCAATTGCTTCAAAAATTTCGAACAATTTTTAATGATTCATGCATTTTATTGTTCTATGCAATGTTTTAATCCCCAATAAAAATGACTTTATAAGGCTCACAATATCTCTTTAGGTGCCATGGTCTGCGTAAGATAAGCCGACGCCTAGCCAAACTACATTTTGTTTTTTGACGTCTGGCTGAATACAGAGGTAGAATACGTTTTGCATATTGGACACATTTCTGTTGGACCTAGGCTACCCTGAGGAGGCACGCGTAATACTGTTTATGTTTACGAACGAGAACTTTTATATACTCTCTCGGCTCCAGCTCATAAAAAAACATAACGAACTTTGTGGTACAAATATAAATACCTGATAATTGTGCTGCAACTATAGGTTGGTGCTACGCTGCAATATAGTTTCTGCCATTAACTGGACACCACTGACCTCCTTCTCCCCGCAGGCAAAATTTGTTTCTGATAGTGGGTACATATCAGAAAGCAAAAGCGACAGAATTACGCTAAAAATTACTTCCCCAAAACCGTTACGTCTTTGTTCTTATTTGGCGAACGCTGCAACGAAATAGGAGTACGTGAGCTTATGGTGTAGGGTAAACTACACTCATCTCAGCACACTTTCCTAAATGACGATTGTGTCAGTTAGTAGAGGTTGCAAATTACGTTGAGCAAGAATTGCCAGGAAATTTGCCTATCGAAGATATCATTGGGCTTTCAAATACAGCCTTGAAAAATATTGCCCTTTAAAATTAGGTAATTCGTGTTGGAATTTCTGTTTCATGCGGCGAAGCCTTAAATGTTCTACGAGGTGTGGTATTATTTACGTGGGGTGAACTCTCGTGGAAGTGGTCAATTTTAGTTTGTTTACCCGCCAAAAAAAACAATATGAATAGCAATAGCACCTATTAGGAATAGCACCTAATAGGAATAGCGCCTCCCGGCACACATACTGAAAGACATGTAGAATGGGGCTAGTTGGTGATGTTTCATATTGAATTGCGCTACGTATGCAAATGCAAACAGCTAGCTAACAAGAATTTGCACCTCGTCCAAGTCGTGTTAGCGTCCTATTTGTCTTTTTATACCTAGCGCAATTCAGTATGAAACCCATGCTGAATGGCGCACGGCATTTGGTACCTTGGAAAAGTACCGCTGCAGGACAATGCAAGAAAAATCAGCCGAACGTTTTGTGACGGCTCGTGTTCGCCGAAAAGACCTCGGCGGGTGGGTGGCCTCAAGAGCCAGCACGGTGCCAGACTGGTACGGTGTTATCCGGCAGCACCACAAATCCCGGGAACCAACGCTAAAAGAGGCCATCGCTGGGCCATGTATGTGTGTGCGGGTGTGTGCATTGAACTTCTAAGGATCAGCGACGGGTCCTTTCCGAAAAACGGTCGAGCACGCCACACGGGGAGGGCGTCACCGGGCTATCAATGGTAATTTCGAGTAGCGGCGGAGAGGTAAGTGCGTTGGGAAGCCCGAATGACTCACAGTGGCAAGGGCATCTTGGTACCTTTTTGGAGGCGCCGCTCGAAGCTGGAACCTCCCGATACAACTCCTTTTGTGATGACGTAGGTGGCTCATTCTGCCCCAGCCGGACACGAGGGGACAGCGGTCATTGACTGCGTGGAAGGAGGTGTGGAAGAACGACGAAAGGTATTAAAAGGGAAGGCTGACCGGAGGGCGAGGATCAGTCAGATCGAGAGGCAGCAGATAGAGGGACAGCGATCCGGAGAACGGACAAGACATGTCGCGAGATGGGTTAGGCCGTAGACAGGGGGCTTCTGGCCCCAGAGGCTAGTCATCACTCCGGTGCGACGTCTGGGGTTAGAGCGATCTGGGGAGAGGACGAGACGAGATGCAAGAAGTGGTAGTCAGAAGGCAGGGGAGCTTAGGACTCCGGAGCCTAGCCATCGCTCGAAAGCGACGTCTGACCACCCGTCTCCACACTTAGCCAACCGACGTCCAGCCATTGTACGAGACCAAGTCTAAGCAGCCTTATCACGGCGGGCCTTTCGTTCGAGCCAGAGCCAGAAAAGCCTCATTGCTGCGTACGCCACCTCTTCGTTCTAGCCCGCGCAGCAGCAGCCTCATCGCGGCGAACCCTTCATTCGAGCTTGAGCCATAGCGGCGTGACCGCGGCGAACGTCAGGCCCTTCCAACACGCCCGTGCCGCATCACGCTGAAGGA
Source organism: Haemaphysalis longicornis (assembly GCA_013339765.2). Classification (NCBI taxonomy): domain Eukaryota; kingdom Metazoa; phylum Arthropoda; class Arachnida; order Ixodida; family Ixodidae; genus Haemaphysalis; species Haemaphysalis longicornis. The sequence continues at coordinate 100,923,865 of CM023453.1, read as the reverse complement.
GCCCAGCGATGCCCAGCCGTAAGCGAGGTCGAGCCACTTATCTTATTAAATTCCATGTAATAACTTCCATGTGGCTGTGCCTCCATCTCCTCATGCCCAGTGTGGACCCAGGGTCACGTTGAGAATCCCGACCATCACATTGGTGTCAGAAGTGGGGTCCACACTTAAATCATTAAGCAAAAGCTGCATTTCACCCCCAGCGAGAGGAGGTTGAGGCACTGACTCGGTTCTAACATGGAAGGAGTCCAATCGAGTGCACAGGCCTTCTGGGCGGGAGTGTTTGCAAAAGCCTGCACGACACCAGAACTCGGGCGGTTAAATTTAGAGTAGGGGGCCGCGTTTACCTAGAGTGCGTGTAGATAAAGGCAGGGCTAGCCCGTAAATTGACCCCCAAATGGAGAGGACCGTACCGCGTTGTAGGGCAGCTTTTAGCGATCAGTTTTCGGATTCCAAGGAAATCGGTTGTTGGAATTCGTGCAGCAAAAGATAGCACGGCGTAGAGAGACGCTAAGACCGAAAGAAAGGTTAGAACGGGAGATAGAGACATACCGGGTGGAGATATGCCTTGTGAGCCAGTGCAGTAGTTTGGACGCGCTGGAACAAAACAGACAGAGGAGGAAGGATGAGGCAGAATAAGACTGTGAGGCGCAGTCAAGGAGCCAAGGAGAGTTTCAGCCCAGGCTCGAAGGAAACGACGGTGAGGCGCAGTAAAGAGCCAAGGAGAGTTTGAGCGGAAAGGTCAATTTCTTTTGTTTTGGTTTCCACCTTGCCTTAGGTCTTGTAATTAAGTAAATTATTTTTTCTTGTTTGTTTGAAAACTGTACATAGTGTGAATAATCCCAACATGTGCACTCGAGGGGTATTCACAGTGATAAATTCTTTTGAAATTCTACGCTGGCGTGATGCTCGGGAGAGACAAGCGTGACATTCTTGAGATGAGTTTTGGAGCAGGCTGTGCGCATGTGTGTGTGTGATTACAGTCAACTGTTATTGTTCGTTTAACATTCCTTTTAATAAGGAGCGGATGTGATGGCTCGTGTTCGCCGAAACGCTTTCGGCAGGTGGTTGGCATGGTGTCATACTGGTACGGTGTAATCCGGGAACACCAGCCTACCCGGGAACCGGCGCTTAAAGAGACCAACACAAGATAGTGACAGAAATAACACAAAGAAAACACTGGTGAATCACTGCTCCGCAGTTCCGACAGTTTAATTTTAAGTCTTTCACTATAACTTGTCCACTTATCCACAACAATCGTGTTCTGTCAGAAAGGGTAATATTATTATTTGTCATTGCATGGTCCCTATGCGATCTACGCTTTTTCTAGCTGCTTGAGAATGCCCTAGAACAAGGTTCCGCAACCTCCGGCCCCCGGGGCAGAAGCACGGGGCGCCAGCTTGGTGTAAGGCCCCCCTTCCCGCCCTCTGGTCAGTTCATATGTGAAGGCCGACATGGCAGTTTTGACCTAAAATGGGGTCAAAGCTGTGACCTTCATGGTGTAAATAAACATGATTATGATTTCTACTACAGTTTTGTACACTATTTTAATTTGTCCGAAAATTTCTGTTGTCCCTGTAAAGCCCTTTCTCTCCCCCTTCCCCGATCTACCTTCAAAATCTCATTACCCAGGTGAAGAGGTTGGTCCTGGATTGGCCAATCGCCCTTTTTAGCAACTCACACATGCTTTTAGGGTGCACGTGTTTTGCTACTTTTGTAATTATTATGCTCAAAACACGCCCTGTGGGTACCAGTGGTGCCACTGTGTCCACTCATTACCATTGTCATGATCCCTTTTCTATGGCGCCTTTTAGACCGCCTGTTTGTCATGTAATTGGGGTGTTCTCTTTTTAGGTATAGTGTATTCGCCTAACCATGGCAAGGATTATTTTTTCTGTTCTTTTTTTTCGTTACGCGTGTCAGCAATTCATATTCGCAATAACCAGATACGTGCATGGGTGCTTCTGTAGCTTGGATGATGAAATTATGTCTGTGGGCCACAATACCTGTCGCTATTAGAGGCTTCGAAGGACGCGTTAGGTGGCTTTTAAACATCCGAGTTAAAGCGCCAGGTGACGCGGATTTGAGCTGGTCAGTTACGGGCGGTTGTACACGGGATGCGTATTTCAATCGCACCCTTTAAGAAGAGAATTCCGTGTTTAAATGCCCTTAATTTCTGCGTCTTTGCTCTTATTTTGTTTGCCTGTTGGTAGTCCTTTAAACTGCCTTTACGTCATGTCGACGTCGTTCGGCTCATTTTTTTTTTTTGAGAGGGGTGGTGTCACCACTTTTCCCGGTTAATGTTAGGGTTACGTGGTTCGCTTCCTTTACTCAGCAGAATAAGCTGGTTAAACTGAAGGGCTTAGACCGCGGAATATTGTTTAGTTTGATCTCATTTGTCGCGCCAATGGAACAGCGCAGTTAGTGGCAGGAAGCTAATGGGCACCAGCGCGACATCTCCCTGTGAACAGGAAAAATAGTGACGCAGCGGAATGTCTCCGACGTTTGGCAGGAACTGGTGACGTCACTCTAAACGCGCGCTAGGCGAGAGGCGACAGGACACTGGCAACGCTCAGGAACTCATGCACATAGGCAGAGCTACAAGTATCACCGATCACCAGAAGTGCATTGCTGTTGGAATCAAAGTTTTACATGCAGAAAAAAGGCCTATAATTTATTCTAGAATTACAAAAAAATTCACCATTTGTGCTTTTTTAGTAAGCGGTTTTCCCATATTTAGCATATTGAGAGGCCTAAACGGGTTCAGGAAGCTCAGCCGCTCAGCTGTTGGGACAGGGTGTTCGAAAGCGCGCTTCCGCCAGTCTCCACGCTATTTAGCATTCTGCACAAATTCGGGAAGTAATAGCGTGGTTTTGTTAAACGCGTCATTTGGGCTCCAAGCAATGGAAACCGAAAGTAACAACTTTAACAGCGGAGCTGTTGTAGAAGCCGTAAGTTTGACGTTGCAGGAAAAAAATACCAAGAAAATGCAGAGCGTTCATGAGCGCGTGCCTCGCGGCGACCGCCCAGCGTTCTCGGCATACTCAATGGCCTTAGGAAAAAACAAAAAAGAACTTAGCGCTTACGTCAAGAGCTACAGTGCATGTAATGATTTGCATGAGCAACACGACTATATCGATGCACATGACGGTGACTACTACTATAGCACAGTGCAAAGCAACGACGGGACATGTATATAGACAAATTCAATCTTGCACATATGCCTAATGATGGTTCCTTCAATGCTCATGTATAATAAATAAATACTGCTCTTCGCTATGCTCAAACCTTGCGCGACTTAGTGCAAGCTTGGCCAGTTGGTGTGGGTAGAAGTCTACTATGCTGAGGATGACTTTGCATCTACCACCGTCCACGAAGAAGGCGATGACCTCTTCGATGCATACGATGACGATTACTAGCACCATAACTATGCAAATAAACAATGATACTTAAACAAATATGGGTCCGGAAAGGCTCATATACAACAGCTTAGCCATTCAAGTCTTCGGCATGAGTGGAAGTTTACCTGAATTTTTTCATGCGGCTCAAATTTATGAGTTATCGCGCGATGAAGTATTTGAAGTTTTCTGCCAGGTTTGCTCGATTCTTAAACATGAATGAAAACTGCAAAATAGAATCTAAAGCTTTTATGTAAGTACTCCTTAATGTGACGATTGGTGTTTTTTTATTAATATTAGCGTAGTGTACTTCCATTGCTCCTGATTTTGTGCTGTCAAAGCCTAAATATATTCAATCAGTCAAGATATATATTCATTTCGGCCGAGTATTGGTCAGTTATTATTTGAGCCCTGTGGTTTATCGGCTAGGAGGGATTCATAGAACACAGTCCCTTAAATTATTTTTTGTCATGACTGCTTGAAACCTCATAGTGTGCGCTTGAAATTTAAAAAAAACGCACCACTAAAATTTTTTGATTTGAAAGAAAGTTGTTTGTAGATGGCAGAAATGTTGCACAGATTTTTCTGAAGTATTTCAAACCAAACGTCCAGAAGAAAACTGCAGGGAAAAGCGCAAAAAGGGCACTGGTAAAAAGTGAATTAGAAACAATGCGAATGCTTTTATTGAGACTACGTTTACTTGTGAAATGTGGCTCAAATAATCTGTAAAGTTCTCAATTTTTAGATTTTGCGTCGCATAGGAAAAAGATACGGACTGCAAGGAAACTGCAGTAAAACGGTATGTATTGTATGGCCAAAGAGATACGGTATGTCGGACGCCCAAAAAAAATGCCATAAATCATCAACACCACAAGCCTTGCCAACGGCTCCAAACACGTTAGATCGAGGTAAGAATTTCTGAGGGATGTTTTTTAACCACTTCTCCAAGTTAGAGCATAGATCTTTCCCAAAAGCCAAAGAACCTGAAAGATCGCTTTTTGCGCGTAAAATCTTAGAACAATAACCAAAATGATAATGGTAATACAGGATTGCATTCAGACGGCATGCGAACAAACTTTTGCTAAATGTGAAAGGGGCCGAACATATTTTTTTGCAAAGGGACGAAGGAACAACAGAAAACCAATTAGGTACACATTCTATAAAATAAACGTTGATAAAAAAAACATTTGAGATCTTTTTAAGCAGGAAAAAAAAAACGCTGAATAATTTTTTGCACCATCCAACCATTTTATGCACGGTGCCTAACTTAGGAACATACCAGGAAAGTGCAACAACCTCTTTTTCGTCGTGGGTACTTCCCGGCCCCTTTCCACAAACGCTTCTTCCTCCGCTTGCGTACGAGCAGTGTTATGGCCTAGTGTCACGTCCCATCATAGCTAGCTCTTGACTCGTTGACAGAAAAGAGTGTAAAGGTGGCTAGTCATGTCCCATATCGTTAGCTTGTTCCGGCGACATTTTTTTCTAAGCATACACACGCCAACACGTTTCTACCTTGTAAGCACATAGCTTTATTTGGAAGCTTGCGGTACATCTTCCAAGCCTGCAACGTTAAAAATATCAATTGGCGTGGTTGCGTGGCAAAACATTTAAAATAAGCTGCTCTGTTATACATGCATTTCTCATGAAATTTCGTTATGCATAAAAACAAACTAAAATTTGACAAAAATGGTTGTGCTACATTCACAAAACCTACCGGGCTAAGAAGGACCAACAAAAAAATGAAAAAAACCTTACAGTAACGCGTAAGACTTGAAAGTAGCAAAACTGTACGCAACCTTCACGGCACGACGACTGTTTAGGTTCACCAATGCAGCCGATTTGCTGCTTCCCCGCTGCCGGAAGAATCTTTACTTCAACATTGTTGGTATAACTGTGAGCTTCCTACCTTTTTTGGAATTGATAATCATTGCACATCAGATTGGAGGGTCGCTGTACCCTCAAAAAAAAAAAAACGTCCGCCATTGGAGCCGATTTTCCTCTTCGCCGCTCCAACGATTTTTGCTCCATCATTGTTGCTATAAGTGTGAGCTTCCTTCAGTGTTTTTGTAAGTGATAAAGAATACACATCACCTTGGAGGGGCGTACACTATGACGCGTCTTTCTAGAGCAAGTGTTCGTCGATCGTCGACGAACACTTGCTATCGTTGAAGCAATCGTCGAGCCAATCCTCTACGTCGTCTCCAGGAAGTCTTGAAAACATCTGAGGGTCTCGATGCCGGCTGGTGATCATCCAGGCTGGGGCAAGTGGGCTTGAAGGTGCTGGGCCATCGGCAGGGTTGGTCGGATCGCCTTCCGGCATGCTGAGAGTAGGAAGATGGACACGCCGACCTAAACGAAGCTCCAGGGAGAAGCCGGGGAGAGCGTACGTGGATCGAGGTGCACTTCCACCACGTGCAAGATTAGTACACGGGAGACTTGAAGGACGCGTTTAATGACGACGCAGCTTCTCCGAGAGGCCGTTGCAAAAAGCGATGGTGGAGAAGGCGTGACGATGATAGATGAAAAAGATGGTGTGTTGCTCGCGTGCGACACACTGATGATGAGTTGCAAGGTGGGATTGGGCATTCGAGTAAAAGTTATGAAACAACAATGACGCCTGTGCTCGCACTTATACAAATGCAATAATTGCAAGCTCCATTTACCGCTTGACAATAGGCATTCGAATATGTAAATTTCAAGGCTTGCGGGTCCTATATTAAGTGTGCCGCCAAAGTGTCACGCATCTCTTTGAATACTCTTGGAGTGCTTAGAATAACGCTTCCGCATTGAAGAAGCAAAACAGAAGCTGCCTTGTGGCTCTGCCAGTGAGGAATATTGCTAACTGGGCGCGAGCTATACGGCCTCATGCTATTAACTTAGCTCATGTAGTTTATTCAAAATATCCAATGTGCGTTTTCTAGCCAAGGATTTTGGTTAAGCACCGTAACAGGGTTGGAAAGAATAGCGTGAAAAGAAATGTGGCTTACGACGATCCAAATATGGAAGCTACACACCATACAACAGTTACTCAAAACAAAATTTTCCCCTCAATTTTATTATAGTTGATTTAACAGTATCCACCAAAACGTTTATATATACAAATCTTTTAATGGCTGGGTGAAAGGAAAATCAGGGGTCGGTGCACGCAGAAGACTCTTCCGAGCATGGTAAGCGGAACGGGGCATCGGAGGGACCGAAAAAGGCTCTCTCGCACCAGAGGGCGCGCCAGCGAGCTCCTGCTACAGCAGCGAGCTACTGCAGCGAGTCCTAAGCAGCACTAGTATTAAAGCAAGAGTATAAAACATAGGCATATTAGTCCTTTTTAATATTATGACGTGTCATCGCCCTGCTACAAAAGGTAAACCAAGAGCAATACTCAATCATCATCATCATCATGCGTGACTTACTGCTCCAGCGACAATGGCGGACAGGTTCGACGGCAGTGTGGGCGCAGCGTAAACTTTGGAACGGCAAACACTGGCCGCACATTTTTGGGAAGTGGGTAGGCCCCGCTTCATAGATGAAATCCTCGCTGCATGTTCCAGCTTTAAGTTACATATTCCTTTGGTAAAACAGAGCACAGATTTGTGGATTGCCTCAAACAAGCTCAAGGTTTTCGGCACCAAACTAAATTGAGAAGTTTTACAGGGCACCGGGAGTGTTTTTTTTTAAATTTGCAATGTTATAATACTTATGAACAAAATACTTTCTTAGACGTTGTGTAGACCATCCACAACAATAAAAAGAACTTTCATAAGTCGATGGCAGAAACACCTCGTTGACATATTTTGCTTTCAGAAATTAAAAACGTAATACCTTACTGTCATCTCTGATTGTGGATAAGGAGCACACGTTAGAATTGATCCTGCTGGTTGGAGCGCCGCGGACATGCCAATGAACAGCGCACTAGTGTGAAGCAAGCTGCCTATGTGTGTATCCGCAATAATGTCTGGTTATTAGTAGATCTCTCGCGGTATCTAGGCATTGAATTATCTTTATTTCCAGTGGTGTTTAACACTAACAGCGCCGACGTCTGGTACGCCTGCCCCAAATTCTGTCAATGGTGCTGATGCATACCCAGCCAATACATTGTTTTCTTCAAAACAGCGCTGTGTGGAACAGCGGTAACGCTTGGTACATGGCAGTGGGGCTTGTCAACTTGTGTAGGTTGCGGGAACGTAACATGTATATAATTGAACTTCAAGGAAGGTTGTTCTATAGCAAAATAAACATTGACATGATACATATAAACAGTTTGAAAAAAATCTCAAAAGGCTAACATAATTGTGGACAGGCTCAAATTCACAATTTTACAAATTCTTTGACTGACACAGCGTTTTGCAAAAAAAGCAGCATGGAATTTCTTTTCAATTTCTTCTCTTATCGCAGCTAAACACGACAATTTTGCAAGCATTTTCAATGAAATTCTAAAATTTTGCGGTTTCGTTCTTTTTGCTCCCAACTATTCTGGGCACTACTCCCAAAGTCACAATAGGTGCGCACAAGCCTGTGGATCCACATTTTGAAATTACTCCCTCAACACCGTCAACAGAAACAGCCGAAACAGGTGGAACATCTGATGTTAGTACAAGCATGAAGACAACTTCTCCCGCTGTTTCGCCTTCGACGACAAAAGTTGAAAACGTGTCTGCCACGGCGCAAGAAACCACTATTAACAATAGCGCCACCCAGGAGTCTTCCAACACCAATTCACCACCTGCAACTCATAATGAAAGCTCGTCTACTTCTACCGACGAAACAATTATAGTCACTACAAGCATCCCGCTGGGCTCTCCCGCCCAATCATCCTCTGAAACTCCACCAGACACTGTAACTCCGGCTGATGACACTACTAAAGCGAATGCTAGCATCGAGGTGATTTCTACTGCCGACGCACCGTTGACAACGGGAGTGGAAGGTGATACTTCACCTTCGGAAGAATCCACCAAACACGATGTTCCTCGTACGTTTACATATCCCACCAGACCGGCCTGGCTGAATGAGCGTTTTAAAACAACCACTACAACCCAGAAAACCACTGAAGTCAGTGCCAGTTCTTCGGTGGCTGAAGAAACTTTGGCCCATAGCAACAGTACAGTCTCAACAAGCGGTACGGAATCATCTAAAGGAGAAAACGCCAGTGACGATTCTACGACGACCATGGCTTCGGCTTCTACTTTTCCAACGGCTTGCTAAAGGCAGAGATTTCAAGGGAATCGGTGATGGGCGCTAAAATAAAACTACACCCTCGAGGGCAGCATTGAAACCACCAACTAGCCGAATCGAACTAAAATAAAAACAATTTCGTTCCCCAAAAATATTTTCTGTTAGCATGGCGTGAAAGTGGGGCCACAATGAGTAAAAATGAACGGTGTGGGAGGGGGACACACCAAATAAAAGTTACTTTAAAAAGGTGTTCTCACACGTAGAAGCCACATAGACAAGAAACCGGGTTTTTACGTGGATAGAACTGAAACTGGCTCTTCAATAATAGATTGGACAGCGTTTATTTAACACGGCCGAAAGAAAATTTTCTAATGTCATTTTTTTCCTGATAAACCATGCCGATGGAAACAAAGCGAAATGTCGGTCGCTTTTGTGAATATTTTCATGGCAGTTTTTCCTTATAATAACATGCACTATCGAAGAACGGTGGAGAATTACATAACACCCTTCCCTGTACGAGAACTAAAAATCCCGAGGTGTTCCACTCTGTGAAGTTGGGTGACCAGCGAAGCTTTCAGAAAACGAAATGGAGATAACAGCTTAAAGGATAACGAGCACAAAGATAACAAGCACAAAGCATAAAAATAAACACAGCAGAAAACTCTGTGGCACATTGGTCATCTTACCTGCATTTGAGTAGAAAGCATGACGACAACAAATGTATTACTTCTACACCGTATTAACGTCTCTCACTTCGCTTTTCTTTTTTGTGCTTTCGCAAATTGTTTTCGACCAAAATATTTTCTGCTACTGACGTGGCGTCCCGATGAAGTTTTACGCGGTAGCATTATTCACCTTTTACGTTTCCAATTCGCGGTCTCTTAATTTTTGAAGACAGCTTGTTGGCACCATCGAAGGTCCAGATTATTGGCCCGTCCTCCAAGTATGGGCCACAAGGAAAACAAGAACAAAAAAGTGCGGAGATAGTAGTAGTAGTAGTAGTAGTAGTAGTAGTATTTAGTAGTCGAGTAGTAGTAGTATTAGTTAGTACTAGTACTATAGTAGTAGTAGTTAGTAGTAGTAGTAGTATTAGTAGTAGGAGTAGTAGTAGTAGTAGTAGTAGTAGTAGTAGTAATAGTACGAAATTTTTATTAAGCCAAGAAGTAAGAGCGGTTTTCTATTATGGGACACCGAGTGATGACCGGGCGACCGATACCCTGGATGCCAGAAGTTACTGGACGTCCCGGTCGTCACTGGTGATGTGGTTCTCTAAAGCTCATGGAGGGCGAGGTGGAAAGGAAAGTGCTGGAGATCTGGGTTATGTGCACACTGTAATAAAATTTCGTCTGATGTGCCTGGCTGTGGTTTAGCCGACTTGCATGAACCTAGTAGTTTGAATGAAGAGAGGAGTATTTTCGTCTGATTTAAAGAGTTTGGGGTGAGGTTCAGGAAAAACTATCTGTCAAGTCGATAGTATTATGCAATGTCCTAAATTGTGACCAATGGTGTAAACTCAGCTTGTTATTCTGGTGCCCGTGCGGAGAGTGCATGTGGTAGACAATTTCCTTGCTGCTGCGGTGACCGGGGTTCAAAATCGGTGTTGGAGCACACATGAGTTTTTACTGAAAAGTAGCATACCTCTATCAGCCGAGGAAGTTTTTGTATCTGCGTAAGCAGAAAACGCCAGGCTAAATTAAAAAAATAACTGGCACCGGCAGGAATCGAACGTGGACCCAAATAGAGAAACGGAGCGACAGCCTGTCGTCTTACCGACTAAGGTACGCCTACGCGAGGAGACGGGGAGGCCGACGGTGCACTAAGCGAGCACAGCGGCGGGTCTATTACCTGCGCTCATTCAAAACCCCCGGGTGAAGTGCAAACCGCATAATTTATGATAACGGCGTTCACGGGGTTTGGATTAGGGGTGAATGGAACCTGCGTCTGGGGAAAGGGAGAGCGCGGAGGGTGCTCCGTGGCACCTCCCATGGAGAAAATGTGAGGGGGAGGCAGTGAGAGAGATGAAGCCATAGCCGCGGGTGCCGCCCTCCTCCACAGCCTTCGTCTTACGCTCCTCTCTGTTTTCTTTCTGCCGTCGCTGCTGCTTTCGCTCACGAATTACGCAGACGTCCCCGCCCCCCGCCCCCCCCCTCCTCCCTGTGAAACCTGCCAGAGTCTCTGGTTTCACTCTTTGTAGAGCCACGTGTGTGAATTCAAGATTACCTCGCATGGGTAATCGTTGTAGGTGTCGTTTGTAGCTTCGCAGTGCAACCGCCTTCACAGCGTGGATTGTAGCCAATTTTTTTTATGAACTTCCCCTTTGCAGCTGCGGTCATTTTCTTGCACGGTTAACTGCAACAGGAACGACGACGATTTTTCGCATAATAGGACACCTAGGGCTTTCGTATTATATAATAAACCGTTAGGGATACGACTTGCTGTAACTTTCTAAGCAAAGTTGTTGGCTTTCTGGGGTCGTTTTCTGCCTTACACACAGCAGAGCGATCCGGCTTTGTGAAGACGCGAGCGTGTACACGCAGGTGTTATTGCGAAGGTGTGACCATCTCTGCTGATAAAAAAGTATATATTGTGGCGATGGCGGTGGGTGATTTACTTGGGAGCCAGCTGATGGAGAATTAGAAAGATAAAGGTAAACGAAAAAATTATCACTGACCCCAAACAAATGGCTACGCAATTCAATGCGTATTTTTATACGGTCTTCTCTAATGGGAATCTGTGCGATATTTCGGAGTGCTGCTCTGGCTCATTTGAGGGTCCAGTGGTAACTTGTCAGGGAGTTGTTGAAATGTTGCTCAAACTGGATGTAAAACAGTCTACAGGACCGGATGCCATTCTAAGTGCCTTTTTACGACGATATGCGGAACAAATTGCAGTGTTTTTGACACATTTGTTTATTTATTAATACGGACAGGTGGTATACTTGATGACTGGCTTATGGCACGGTTAGTCCCGGTATTCAAATAAGGAGACAAATTAGATTACACCAACTACCGACCAGTTTTTATTACAAGCACGTGTTGTAAAATGTTAGAGCATGTCATCGCGAATTATATTGAAACAGTTTTATTGGAAAGAAATTTGTTGTCACACTGCCAGGATAGGTTCCGTAGGGGCATGTCCACCACCACCCAGTTGGTTTTAACAGTGCATGAGGTTTCCGAAATTCTGGATCGGTCAGGGCAGGTGGATATGCTCTTTCTGGACCTATGCAAGGCTTTTAGATAAAGTACCTCATGAGAACTTGTTGTATAAGTTAAAACAACTAGGATTACCTCTAAGTATTGTTCGTTGGGTGAATTCATACCTAACAAAGAGAAAACAGTTCGTCGAAATTAACAATTGTGCCTCTGATATGCTTCCTGTATCCTCGGGGGTGCCCCAAGGTAGTGTGTAAAGTCCCCTCCTGTTTCTGATTTAGGTCAATGATTCAGCAGAAGTTGTGAGTGATGTTTCAATCAAATTATTTGCTGACGATTGTGTAGTCTTTAGGGAAATATCGTTAAAGAAAGGTCACGACGTACAACAAAATAATCTTTGGCAATAATTGATTGGTGTTATTGATAGGGGCATGTTGCTCAACAATGAAAAAAAACAGTATTTCTGCGTGTAACACGTAAGATGCATCCAAGTACATTGTCTTATACTCTTCAAATCAATGTCATCGCAGAAGTTCAAAAATACATGTACCTTGGTGTTACCCTATCTTCTAAGCTCAATTGGTGTGATCATGTATCCGATATCTGTATATCGTCTCTTAGTAAGCTCTGGTATCTGAGGCGGAAGCTCAAAAATGCTCCAGCAAACACTAAGCTAATGGCGTACAATGCATGTGTCCGAGCGAAATTAGAATATGCTTCAGTGGTTTGGGGTCCCTCTACTAAAAAAGACATTTCTCAGTTAGAGAAGGTGCAGAGAAAAGCCGTCCGATTTATTTACGGGAAATACAGCAGGCATGACTCACCATCTGTTCTGATGAAAGAAAATAATATTCAAACGTTGGATGATCGCAGACGGGTCAGTCGGCTGATATTTCTGCATGATTGCTTGTCAGGCAAAATAAAAAAAATATCTCTTCCCGGCATCGTTAAACCACGTGTAACTAGGGCTACGAGACGCACTCATGAATTCGTATTGACACTTATTTTCGCTCGAGCAGATGCCTTCAAAAATAGTTTTTCCCCAGGACTATTGCAGACTGGAATTCTTTACCTCTTGATGTTTCAAAAGCAAAAGATTTCGCAGAAGCGTTACAGCGTCATCTTTTTTTTCAACCTTAAATGTGTTCTGTCGTGTTGCTCTTGTAATACATGTGTATAAGATGCAGGGTACCATGAATTGTTTCTGATATATTTATTGCCTGTGTTCCCTTTCGTACTCATTTCATTCCTATGTTTTGTATAAGCCCCTCCTGCTTGGGTCAAAGTTTTGACCTGCAGTATCTGTAAATAAAAATAAATAAACAAAAATTATTTTCTACAGGGACGCAAGCATTTCTTTCAGACTGCATACCTTTAAAATGTATCCCTGGTACGTCGCCTACTGAATCTATTTACAAAAGCTAGAAAACGCTCAGCCCTTGTGGAAAGGGTTGCAGCGACATAAATGGAAAAAACTTAACGCAAGATGGTTGAACGCGAAGCTTTCCTCTGATACAAATGCAAAGTCCATAATCCAATTACCAAAGGCGAAATGTACGACAACACCGAGCTAAGCGAATTTGATTTAATCTTTTAGCTATTTGTTCGTGATGGGGTCACCTGAGCTTGCTAATTCGGTTAGCTTAGCATTGTCGTTAATTTGGAGGTTGGCTGATTGCGTTGTGAACCTTGAACATGCACCGAAGAAAGCCTCACGCATCATTATCATCCTCATATCATCATGCACCCTCCCAGTGTGAAACGTTGGTGTTCCTGAAGTGCGTTCTTACGTAGCATCGCCACCAGTGAGGCGCAGTAGGTTCTCTTCAAAATGGACTCAGCAACGTTTTTTTCAGGAGAGTTTGCTGTGCGTTAAAGAGCTGACACTGAAAAGAAAAAACAAAACATCACAAAGCGTTCCAATGTAATAAAGCCGCTGCTCATGGCGGATACTAGGGAGAAAACTTGGACCGGCCGTGGACTGTAAAAACAGAGGATATATGTAAGCTCGAATCGACCCAAGGATGCCCCAAAGTATAGGTTACGGTAGCTGTAATTTCTTCGGTCGACTCTGCTGACTACGCATAATTTAGTTAGCAGAGTCGGTCCTGGCTGGCTGGCCGACTCTACAACGACTTTATTCCACGCCGCAAGGTACAAGCTAGTCAGCTGGTCTACCCACGGCTCGTAGGTAGGGCTAGCGATGCCATACAACACGGTATTGCTGGCAGTTTTGTACAATGTGGCATAAGAACCACATGATCGGCAATAGGCACAGGTAACGCAGTATTGGGTGGGACTTGTTTTGTTGAGTTGTTTTTATTCTTTTGAAAGCAAGTGGTTTTAGGCCTAGTGATTCGAGGGTGAAGGGAAGAATATCTGTAGCGTCAGAAGTGGTAGTAGGTGAAAAAATTAGGGTAAGAATGAAACTTCCTGCTTCTGCATGCGGTCCTACGTTGGAGAGACCGGGAGGTGTCCATTCCAAATAAATGGCTAGTGTGTCATGTGTACAAAACTAGCTCTAGTCACATAGTGGGAAGCATTGCTGCGCGTGCAAGTGCCTTCCTAGGTCGAAAGAAAGTGTTTGATTGATTGGTTATGATTTTTAGCTTGCCAAGGCTACACAGGCGATGAGGTATGCCGTAGTAGAGGGCTCCGGGTTAATTTAAACCATCTAGATATCGTTAAAGTGCGCCGAAATGCCGATTACACGGAAGTTTTCGCTTTTCCGCAACATCAGAAAAGCTGCCGCCGCGGTTTGAAATCGAGCCCGCGTCCTTAGACCCAGCAGCAAAATGCCCTAGCCACTGAGGCGCCGCGGAGGGTGAAGAAAACGACTTGTCTGCGTCTACAGGAAGATGCGGAAACTTGAAAGCTTGATTGTGCAACGCTTTCGACGTTCCCTAAAAGGGGCTGTATCGGGAAGGCGGGTAAATAGGTATGTGTTTGTTCTATGGCGCGAAAGCAACAAAGACCAAAGAAGGCAGACACAATGGTTGAGCCATTATTGTTGCAATGTTTGCGGTAAAAATAATGTTCGAAATGTGATGTGTTTAAAACTGGTTATTGTGGGTGTATATAGCGAGATTCATTTAAGCACGAACTTCAAAGTTTACCAATGATAAACGGGTGATGGGATGTAAATGATGAAAGTACGCGAAGAAGAAGAAGCTACCCTCTTCTCTGCGGTATACTGAGTATATATGCGGCATGAAAAGCGTTCAAAAATTCTTATGTAACAGACGTGTACTTGTACCTACTGGTCGATAATTTAAAAACAACCAAATATGAATAGGTACAATGCACAGTAAAGTTGAAAAACGTGGTCATTTCATACATCCCGAAGTATCGACATTTTCATAAAACATGTACGGCTGAATTGCTATATTTCAAACTTTCGTATTGTGGCCATAGGGCTATGTTTAAAAAGCGTTATTGTGTAGCTTGTGGATGGCCTATTAGGAGTCGCACATGAATACTTGTCAAGTTATCTTCGGATTTTCGGAGTAGTTGCTGACCATTTAGAGTTTTAATGTGGAGTTTTGTTTTCAGTTTGGGCGTCCCGTATCGTCTGTCACCACTTATGCCCCATAAATTGTGTTTTGAATCTTATTCTATAGCGGTGCCGTTAAAGAAGTATGCTGCCTGCTTCCATCAATCAACACTTTCATAACTAAATACCGAGGTTTTAGGAAAATGCCTATGTTTTTACTTGCTCGCCAATCGCCTCACTTTAAAATATGAGAATTAGAAGTGAAGAAGAGCTGTTATGGTGTATTATAGTGACTGCCTATTTTGGTCGTTTGTGCCTAAATGCCCATAAATGCCTATGTTCAAAATGGGAGCGTATATTAGCGCTATCTGTAGCCTTAAGTTTCTCTTTCGAGTGCAATTTAGAATCGTTATTCACGTCGCCGGGCGACATTGAGTGTTCTGAACTCTACGGGATTAAATCGAATCCTCTACTTTAACCAACTCCCGGAAAACAACGCTTGCAGCAGTGAAATTGGAAGCGCCGGCCAGCATACGCCGCCGCGCTGACATAGCCCGAACGGTTGGTGAATGCGAGACCTCGGAGAGCCGTCAGAGAAAAGTAGAGTGATGAGCAAATAGTTGTAACTTGTGTCCGATTGTTACTTGAAGAGGAAGTTAAAATCTGTCTCGGACAAAAACGAAGACTTTTCTTTCCTGTTCTTGCTGGTGAGCACTGTAGCATACCTGTGTCTGTTAAGCCATCGAATGTTCCCAAGTACAACTACGCTCCAAAAACATCTATCAATGTTGACTGTTCCTTAGCGTAGAGCTCATTCTTATTGAGAAGAGGCACAATTTTGTACAACAAAGTTGCAGACAGTGGTAGTTTGCGTTTTTCCACAATGTTAACATTTAGTCTTACACTACCTTCCACGTGCCCTCCAAACAGATTCCTTCAAATATGTGCAGTTCAATTCTCGTTTACAGAAGCATACGCAAATCCGACGCTATTTTGAACCCAACGGTGCAGCTTCCAACACGCCTTTGTTAGAAGATAACTCCTACATTGAAAAGACAACGGCGAAAAATCTCTGCGCACCTGCATTTTCTTCAGCCTTAAAAATTTATGGTGCTTATATTGAAAACACTGGAGGCCTCAAACTTTGTTTTGCCTGCCTGTTTTTACTGCCTAAAATGGGCTTTGTATCCCTAAATTCCAGCCTCTACAAAGCACGTGTTTGGTAGATGCTCCTTCTCCCACAGCTTTGAAGTCTGAAGAAGTACGTATTTTTGGGGGAGTCACGGATTCAGTAGCCCAGGTAGACACAGTTACCAGGCTGCCTGGTGATGCATGTTTTCACGTTGCGTCACACAAACAACAAATATGGCGTGCTTTAAAATCTTGATATGAAAGTCTGTGACATTCGAGAGTCCTTAGCATGGCGCAATTGCCTAGTGCACCGAAAGAAACATCTCTGATTTTGAAGAGTGGCTTTCTTTTCTCCTAACCTAAGGTAACAGTGCAGGTATCCGAATGGTGGGGCTTTGAGCCACAGAAAACAGTTATTTCAGAACGGACTTAGCGTGAGGACGCTATTAGCACACGACTAAATGATGTCTTTGACCATGGAGGGTCATGCGTAAAATAAAACGGGGTAGTGATCTACAAATGCTGACTAGTGGTCTAGTACCACACCAGGGCATGGTCCTAAAACTCTTTGTCGATGTCGGATAAAGCAGCGCCTTATAGTTTGAGGGTATTTCACGGTTATTAGTAACTGATGAGTAGGGGAATTAGCTGCATCACTGCTTTCATTCCGCTTATGATTGTATGCAAATGGTCCCAGGTATGGCTGCATCGAAAGAATGTGAGACCCGGAAACGTTACCTAGGAACCATGATGCCTACAACTGAGCTAAACACACTTTTTGTGTTGACTCTCTATTATCGGCTTGTACTAAAAAGTGACGTGCGTCATAGAGCCTTGTTATCAACAGCAGTGTGCGACTGATTTCCATAACCTTCATGCATAAGGAAAATATGGTATTTCGGTGGTACAGCCGATAGCATGCCGGCTTCCCGATTCAGAAGACTGTGCTTGCAACGGAGCCACGAAAAGGAAATACGTTTTGCTTAGTTCCGTGGTGGGACCACACTGACGAGCCCTACTACGTCTTGAGGCACATGAAACATACAGGAGGATGAAGTTAATTTATTTGTACGTCTATACATAGAGCTTCTCACGCACACTTCCACTGGTTTATAGGTTGCTGTAGTTCGCTATGCAGATTGTAAAGAACATTGGAAAGTTATTTGTGGCATTTGGATGTAACTGCTTCAAAATGTGACACACGCAATGCACTCCCTCATCCTTGCACTCTCTTGTTTCGTTTTTTTGAATTTGGCCTACTGTGTCCTCGTCCGCTTTCATTTGGAGAAGGCGACCAGAACCTAACTGCTGCAAATGTTACGCAGAAATATTTCACAGCAATGGGAGATGCAAAATGCCTCACGGAAAGAAACTGCGCTATAGCACGTCTGAAAAAACACGGGAACCTATTGCTTGTTTTATAGTCATGGGAAGTCTTAAAATATCCATTAAACCAGCATAATAAGGAGCAGTGAGTTAATGCATTCTCCGAATTTAAAACACGTAAGGCAGGCGGTTTTAGCCGGGTGAGAACAAATAAATAATTCAATCTGGGGTTAAAGCTGCGATTATCTTTTACGTGTAAGGGGAGGCCACTCACGGATAGTATACACGTAGTCCAACCAAGGGCCCATCTTGTCAACAAAAGTAGCGAGGGATGCTTATAACTTTATATGAACGGGAACGTAATATTTAGTTGGATGTACTGATGCTCTGCTGTCGAAGTTCGCGAAAACTGTGGCCGCCACCATCACTCCTTCACCAGACTACCTGGACCATATGAGCCCCCGAAGTTTGTTGTGCACTGGGCGGTTGTAGGGGCCTCCTGTCCGCGCCCATATGTTATTTCAGCTCTCAAGGTGGCTCGTAATGCGGAAGCGGCTTACGTTTCATTGGTTGTGCTGTTTCTGTTTCCCTGCATGCACTGCATCACCCTTTCTCGCAACCCTTGTCCGGCCTCCTCCGACACTGTGGTTCCTATTTTCTGTTACGTCTGTGTCCATAAGCGTCTTCTCGCTACAAGACGTGAGCGCACTGGTAGCGATTGCTATAATTTTTAATGATAACCACTATTGCAATGTAGCTGAAGGGGTCGTCACAAACCACGTGAGGCGACCCTGTATTCTTTCTATAAAATACCTGAACTTTTGTATAACCAAAGAACACGGGTAGGAAGTAACTTGACTCACTCAGGGGTGATTTTCCACTTTTAAACACCGTGTATACAAATGTCCGCATCTGCGGTCTAGTCGTCTGATTTAAACCACAAAATTCGCTGAGAGTTGCAGGGGTAATGGACAATAATAACCTGATATTGCTGGGCAATGCCCAGAAATAACGTCAGAAATCGTAACGCAATCTGTACCGGTAACTATTCGCTATTTAAATATTTCAACTTTGGTTTGCCCGAGCTTTTATGTGAAAAATTGCGCCCACTCTCCGCGAGGGGAACCCTGTGTAGATGCGACGCATCGTGGGGTTCACTTGGTAATCTGAAATCGCGTGAAACCTGTCGGGAACGCGTATGATATGTTTTATGAAGTTTTATTGGCAATCTTGGTCAATCTCTCTAAATAGTATGCTTGGGGCTTCCCAACGACCTTTACTCCATCATTGTTGCTGTAAGTTGGAGGTATTGTGTTAATCATTGCCCTTGATGCGTTGTATCAGTAACTTCTTGACGTAGTTTGATAAGTCAGGATATAAGGCGCGTTCGCATTTGATAGTGGGAAGAGCACCATGTACCTCGCGTTCCGCCAGTGGGATCGAAACCGGGTGCCGCCAAGGTTAGGGAGGGGTGTGGACGGACACGCCGTATGGAGGGACAAGGCGAGTGAATGAGATGCAGTCACAACTAAAAGAAAAGGCTTTATAAAGTACAACGACTCCCAAGTCCCCAGATTTATGTTTCATTCTTTATTGTAAAGACGGGCATACAGTGAGTAAGCGCACAGTTTCTTCGTTTATGCAAACGCATCTGACAGACAAAAAATGTCCTTGCCCTTTTGACCTACACTTTTTAGGAGACTCCCCAGGGTTATCTGCGTCAGAGCCTCGGTCAATATCCGGCAAATTCGTTTACGTTTCCGTTTTTTCTGCACATTGCTTAGTTTGGAAAATTTAATAGGTACTCGCACATGTTTAACTTTTTTGTTAAGGGTTTCCTGCAGCCATAACGTAATTATTACTTGTACAACAGACCCAATCGGAAAGTTATTAGTTTCTTAGCGCTGCTTGGCTGCGCACATGATTTAAACATCCTGTGCACAGCCGGGACCCGCTGGTGGATTGCCATAGATGTCTAGATATATTGCCAAAAGTATAGCGCACTGTTACACAGAAACTTCCGACGATCTCAATTTGAAGGGTGAGGACAAAGTAACTACATGAATACAAAGTGAGAAAACATAAAAAGTTCTGTACTCCCAAGGTCGTTTTCTTGCGGTATAGAACTCATAATGGTCAAGAACAAATTAAACAAATAATGCAGGCAGATGTAACATGTGGTCTATTTTTATGTACCGTGTGTGAAAGCAAAAGCATTCTTCAGTACGTAATGAACGAAAAATGATTTACTGCCTTAACGTTTTCTTAGAGAGGCTCATTGCACCCTTGGCAGGGGTGTGCATCAAACAAATGAACATTCTGTTACGCCAATAATTATTATATGATTGTTCGACGCAGCGCGGGTTCAACAATAATACGATACCATTGCGAACACAACTGCAGTGTTGGTTGCCGAAGCGATGGCATTTAGCAAAAAACAGATGCTTCTGAACCAGGTTTAAGTAAAAAAAAATATATGTTTTTTTTCTGGTGCATCGTTGTATCGAATAACGACTAAAAAATTAACGGTGTTGTCACCATTATACCAAGAACGTTTGTATACAATAGCTGATGATCTCTGCGGACAGTGAACTTTTTACTGCAAAACAAAGCAAGCCATCTTGAAAGGCTTTTACCTCTTTTCTACGTTTCAAACGTGAAGCTAATGCTGTTCTTTAAATACGTTGGCACGAAAATGTTTTGTGAATGTTGATTTATGTTTTTGGGAGCGCCTGTCGTCAGAAGGTTATCTTATTTCGTGCTCAGGCCAGTGCATCCGCTTGATGTTTTATGGTTCGGCCAAGCTCAGAAATTTTCCTTGATAGAAAAGGAACTTAACTCGTCCGTCACCAACCTATACATGGTATTAGAAGAAAAGTTTAGCTGTCAATTTCTTCGCTTGGCAACAGTAGAAAACGGCCATGGACACGGCGCGGCTTGCGCCAGTGCGCCCGCACGCTGCAGAAAAACAGAGACCGGCGTGCGTCGTCCGCTCCATTTTAAACCCTATTCTCAACGGTGGTGCCAACAGAAATGTTATTAATCGCACTCACATTGGGGTCGAGGCACTACTTTGTGTTCCATGGGGTAGAGCTTCGACCGTCCAACACAAATCATGGGCTTAGCACGGACAAGTACCGCTATACCACATAGTACGACGGAGCAAGTGACGGTGCGCTCACATTGCTGCCGATAACCTATACAACCTATACCGCTCTCGTTCTGATCAGAAACAGGCGTCATCTGACTGAATATTTTTTGTAAATACTGCGGCCTAAGATAGATGCGTGCAAGCTAAACGCATAAAATTGTATTTGTAGAAGGTTCTGTTCCACTGCGCGATAAGCCCGGTATTTCCAACGCGAACCCACAGCCACACACTGATTCCCTTTAACACTCTTCTGTTCTTTTATGCAACTGTTAAGACAGCTCTGAAATTATGCCGCAGTAGCCTCCTAGCCGGAGGAGCTCGGGTTCGAGCTCCAACAGTGCCGATTCCTTTTATTGAGTAATGTCCGCTTAGCTCAGCTCTGCGCATTCTGTTCATACATAAAAGTGGTTTAGTACCTTCCAGGTTTGTGTAGAGGTGGCGCGCGGCATCTCAGCACGTTTAATTGACGTTTTACATCGCACCGAAAGTGCCAGGAATGTAGCTATGTTAAAACGAAATATCGCTTGATTTGCTGGGGCTAAACCGTGCAAGACACTTCTGTTCACTGCATCTCTGGCGTTAACGCTTTTGCTCTTTTTTTATGACCAACAAAGCTATTTAAGGGCTCGCACTGTCCATTGATGCTTACCACGCGGAGCGAAGGTACGCCACTGGGCAAAGAGATGGCACAACCGTCTCGACGGCCTTCCAGAGCGCGATATTGGATCGTGTGCCGGGGGACGCGGCTACAACCACCACATACATATGCACCGATAAACTGCTGGACCTCCTTGAGACAGCTTCAGCACGTCCATGCCGCGGCGAGTGGCGTTGTGAGCTGTTGTGAGCAATCCCTGACTCTGCGTGGGGTGGCCGCCAGCGTGCCGAAGTAGGCTCCACTGTTTCACCAGATTTCACTGTCGTGGGACTAGATTTCTTTTTTTGGAGAGCGCAAGTTCCCTACCACAAAGTTTCATTAGCCAAAAAAGCATGTGGCGCTGTTTATGACTACGTGATAGAGTAATTCATATTTTTCCCCATTCTCAAAAATATAGACAAAAAACACAGGATAACACTACCACCATCTGTGGCCTTCCAGATATAAATCAATGAAAATTGTGAAGAAGAGTACTGTTCTAAAGTTCAACAGTTTTCAAAAATTGAGAAGGCCCTTCATTTTGTAACAGAGGTACGCGGACAATTTGACTTCAGTTAAAAGAAAAAAAGAACCCGTCTGCTGAAGTGAAAAGGGCAATCATTGAAATAAAAACGCCAAATGTTTGACCGACCGCAACAAAACCCCTTCTTTTTTGCACAGCTTTCGCAGAACGCACGACGGAGCGAACAAAGCGTGGCCTACTTAAAGGAGCCATGAAGAGAAAATGCAAGTTGGTTTTATTCGAAAGATTCGTGTTTATAGTGCCCCCAGGGCTTGTCCGGATACAAACGGTGCTTTATTCACTGAGAAATTAAACAATTTAGGTTAAAATTTGATTTTCCCGCTCAATCGTGCGTTTTCGTGGTCCCAAGTGACATCACTGGAAGCGACCGCTCTGCAGCCTAGGGTACCTTCATTCACGCATCCGCCGTACAGGGTAGAGACACGTATACGCTGGCGCCGCAATTTTCGGTTGCTCGCTCCGCCGCCGAAGCAAGTCATTGTGTAAAAAACCCGCTCGCTAAAATTATCTCCGCAACGTGGTTTACTGAAGAAGTTTGAATCATATGGTCGGTTTCGCGCTGCTAGGTCTCGTGGAAACGAAAGAATAACGCGTTGAGTCCGTTGGCCCAATTGCGGCGGCACGGGACCGTTCAAAGGTTGTCTCCACCCTGTACAGCGGTGTTGGTTTGTTCCCCGCGTTTCTTTACGTTCCGTAACCTAGATGGCGCCACCATACCGTGGCAAGCGTTTGGTTTGTTTTTGCCCGCATTTAAACCTGGCTTGTTTTTGTTCTGGGGAGAAAATATTCGTTCCCTGAAACATTGCTCGCTCGACAATGGGGTCACGTAAGACAACCGTTGCTTGTGTCAATCGGCCAGTGTCGTCTGAGACAACCCCAAGCTTCCGTAGTGCTGTGCAGCTAAACCAAGCATGCTGTGCGCAGAGTACGAACAGCAGAACGCATCAGTACTTCTATGTTTACATGTGCTTTCGTAACTTCCACTGTTTGTCCCATCATTCTTATTGCTTTGTAAAGAATGTGCCCTAAATTTAAGCGCAAATCGCTCGTTCGTCTAGTTTGTAAGTTCTACCTAATTTGCGTCTGCTTCTGCCAGCCTCCGCCAATCGCAAGAGCTTAGCTCATGTGACGACATAGGTTCTGTTGCGGGAAATGAGCTGGTGGGTCGCATGACCATTCCCGTTTTTTCCTAATTATGTAGGCTTTTTGAGCGAAGTTTACGTTAAAGGTGGGGGTCAGTATGATTCTAACGAGAACATCTTTTGAATGAATCAAACTTGTGTTTTCTCTTCATGGCTCATTTAAGCCGCAAATGACGCTGAACTGGCGAAAGCGAATTATCCTGAGCCCATTAGTGATGTGGAGTGATACGCAGAGTATAGCGCGGAGGCGTAAGCTGCACCGAGGAGGGAGAGAAAGTGGAGAATCCAAAGAAGAAGGGCTCGGAGGTACGAATCGACGACACAAGCCATTGTGGCGTGATCTCGCGAGCCACTGTGTTTGTCCACGCCAGGTGCGAACCAGAAGTGATAGATGGGGTCAAACAGAAAAGAAGTGGACATTTTAGACGAACAGCCCCGACGCGCGTGTCAGTCAATACAGTCTTCGATTAACACCATATTGCTGTCAATGAAATATTCTATATACACTGTCTACGCTGTCTACGTTCACGCAATAAGTTCATGGCCAGGTAGCGTGTTCTGTAATGCTACCAAATAATAATAAGAATTGATCGGAAATGTGGCAGTCGCGCTAGAATACCAGAACACGCTAAACAACTACGACATCATACAGGGTATACGAGAGCGTACACCGAGCGAGTTACGAACGCACGCTGTGATGGGGTCGAAGTTCATTCGCTCTAACTGGTGTCGGTCACCTTCATTCAGGCATACCCACAAAGAATATTGGGCTATAATAAAACAAAAATCAGTCAACACGAGGTAAAAGTTAGGAAGTGAGAAATTGCTTATTTACAGGGCCGTGCCCGACTGGTCCCGTAAACACAAGCCCGAAATACTTTACGCCCATTTTACCACTTCTCATTCCGCAATTTGTTGTAACGTTTATTGAAATGTACAGATATTGTTAAACTGCAAATACAACATCTATCTATATTCGCAGTATATAAGTACAAACACTGAAGGAGGCTATGATATACGTTGATAACCAACCAGGTATAACTGTACACATCACCGTGTTTGCGGGCCCTTTCTTCACTGAGTTGCGGGACCTCAATTTCCGTCACCCCATTTGGACGAACCAAAAAAATATGTTCTTTTTTTGAGTTGTTCAGCAGCGATGGATGCCGCGCAGCTGAAACACCACAGAATGCGGCAAGAGGATACCACCAACTGCACAAGGTATTGATACAATACTCGCGCAGCACGAAAACACATTCCAGTAATAAAACATCGTGTATAGACTTAGCAACATCTTTAACAAAGTGGGCGAAAAGTTTATTTGCTGTGTTTTGGTAAGCTAATGATCTCAGGTGCAGTGGTCCGAACGAGAACTATCGGCGTATTTTAAATTTATAAATTGAAGCTCTTGTTTCAGGATAGTCCTTTAGGAAGTCAATACGTACGAGCAGTTGGGCTCGTAATTAGCGCAAGAAGTACAGTTGGGCTTTATTCCCCGCTAAAAATATGGCAAGTTCGGCAGCGGTGCACCAAGTGAGAAGGGCTACGGAAACTGTCTCTGCAGATCGCGAAAATAATCAGCTGCTTGAAAATACGAACCTGGTCGACGCAACAACCGAACAATGGGCTGCAAAAGGCTATCGAGGGACGCGCGAAAGAAGAAGGGAATCTTGGTCCGGCTGTCTACCTTCGTCGCAAGCGGGCCCGCCAGCGACGCCTCTCAGTCCCCTACATAAACTCCGACGCAAAGCACGGCAGCTTTGGGCAGCGACGGTGCACCAAGTGCGCACATGCAAAACCTTCTGTCGCTGCAGATAAGAACTGCGCTCCGGTGACGCATTCCAATTTTTGTACCACTGCCGAACAGAGTGTGTGTCTGTTCTTGCCTGCTATGATTTGTTTGTGCTGTTTTTCTTCCCAGCCATTCTAGGAGGATGAACACCCGCGAGCGAAAAAGGCAGCTGATGGTGGCGATGTTACTTTCAGCAAGATGTACGAAGCAATAAGTGTGCGCCGAAGACGAGTACAAAGTGACGAGAGGGCAAGAGGAGCCCAACTTCCACTTTATAAGTGTGAATACACTTTATAAGCGACCCCAAACCATCCACCGCCGGCGGCGGCGTCGGCGTCCGCAGTGCTCCTCTATAAAGAAACAGCATCCGGCGCCAGGTTTCGATCCGCGGACTTTGCGGCCGCAGCGCGACGCTCTACCGATCAAGCCACGGACGCGACGGTGATATCAGTGTTGACGCGCCTTATATCTTTAACGCATTCAACTACGTCGTCAGCGGCGTGCGTTGGCGACTCGCGGCGTTATAGCGGCTTGATAACTGGTGGTGTACACGTGATCTACAAACCCGATTGGAAGGATGGAAGAGAATGCGGCGAGGCGGTGGGCTGCGGGTGCCGAGCGCAAGCGCCGCAAGCGGGCCGACAACCGTGCATTCGCACTTTCACATTCTCCCCCTCGGGGAAATGCGGGGGAATTTTTTTGCATGAAAAAGCAACACACATAAATGCCTCCCACCAGTGTTACCCTCTTTCCTATCACCAGATGCACCACCCGATAAAGCGTAACAAGAATCACAAGTCAAATACAGAAAAAAAAAACAATTCGACAAAAACTCCCACCTCCCCTCACGGGAACCCCTGTGTAGATGCGACGCATAGAAGGTCACGTTGCAGCGTTGGACAGCGGAGGAACGGCGCTGGAACGATGGAGCGGAGCGGCGCAGGCACCACGTTTTATAGCGCGCATAACGGTGAGGGGACGCGCCAGCGCCAGTGCGCATGTCGCGGCTATGACGCAACACAATCCAACACAATCCACTTTAATCCAATCCAATCCAATCCAAGCCAAGCCAAGCCAAGCCAAGCCATTCGAATCCAATCCAATGCCCATCGCGAGAGAGTGTTCGCTATCGGAGAGGAGAGGGGGTGCGGGGCGGAGAGCGCAGATCACGCGGCGAGGACAATGGGGGAGGGGCGGACGCCGACAACAATGCCGACGCCGGATGCAGGGACAAGGCGAGTGAATGAGATACAGTCGCATCTAAAACGGCGTCACAAAACCGTACAAGATAACAGATACTACTTGGACTGTGTACGCCTTCCCCGAAAACTACATGTTGCACCTAAAATAAAAAATCCGCGCGCTAAATGATGTCGACGATATTACTTTGCCCTGGCCTTTGACTTTTAGACTGTTTTAGCTTGTTTTCTATGGAGTGTAAACTTCTGGTCTGCAATCCCATAATGCAAAAAGGGTTGATTGATTTATTTATTGATTTATTTTTGATTGATTCATTGAATGATTGTGGAGTTTAGAGCGCCGACGCTACACCGCGATAAGACGCGTAATAATGGTGAACGTCAGATTAATTTTGTCCACATGGGGATCATTAACGTCCGCTGAAGTCTCGAACACAAGGACGCTTTCGCTTTTTGCCTCCATCAGAAAAGCGGCATATTTGGGCTCAGCAGGACAACGCCATAGCCACTGATCCACTACGGCGGGTGTGCAAGAAAGAGTATGTGCAGTCTTCACATCAATGAGCATTCACTAAAACCAAGCACGAAAGTCTGGATCTATTACTTGAAAGTACTGTTGTCCCGTTTGACACTATCATGGTTTCTGAAACTTGGTGCGCTAAAGATTTCATTCCTTTTTTATATCCAAACTACCAATGTTTAATTTTGAATCGTCCTCCGGAGCGGCGAGGCGGGGGCTTACCGTTATTAATCCAAAAGATGCACGACCCGCACATTCTTGAGGAGTTTACCAATACAGACATAAATTACGAAGTGTTAACGGTTGCACGCATTTCGAAAGTGTTTTCAGTTATTTACCATCGGCCAAATGTAGATATGCACCATTTTATTTATTTTTTTTCGAAACCTTTCTAGATTTTGGGTCTATTGCAACTACTCCCTTTCTTGGGGGTGATCTTAACATCGACCAGATTATAACATCGAAACCGAGAAACGAACTCTTATCTGTACATGAATCATGTGGTTTCAAGAATGTACGTACTGTCCTACTCGCATAACGCCATCATGTGAAAGAATTGTCGATTTGATTATCACAAATGCTGGTAATTTCTTGGGAATAGTGGTACTCTTGTATATAAAATCAGCGACCACCTGCCTATCTTTGCGATGATTCATGAAGACAAAGACCATATTGCGGAAGGAAGCCCTTCTAGCTTAGTATCACACATAACTAGTGAACACTTGACTAATTTCTTAGTGATAACCTGAATCATAACTGGAGAGAGGTGATTTTAAAATCCAACGAGGGCTGAATGCCAATGCTTTGTTATCTGATATTGTTGATATTTATAAAATGTACCTAATATACCTAACTGTCCCTAAGATAAAAAATGTCGCAAACCTCGGATAACACAGCCGCATGGATAACACAGGCGCTACAACTTTTAATGCCATACTTAGGTCTCCGCTCTAAATCTCCGCTCTAAAATTATACAATTACACTTAGGCGTACCACAAGACCGTATTATAGGGCCCTTTCTCTTCCACATCTACATTAATGACATAGTGAACGTTGACACTAATACAAAATACATAATTTACGCTGGCAATGTTACTCTCCTTGTTCATCTTGCAATATCACGCAGTTCGTGCAACCGCTAATGAAGTGCATGAAAAAATACACAGGTGGTCAACGAGGTACTTAAGAAATGCTTACGAAGTGCTTAAGAATTAACGTGGATAAAACGAAACGATGCTTTTTCAATCCCAAAAAAGAAATATCTTTTTACCGGCTGATATCATGTTAAAAACTCCAAAATTGAACCGGTCATCTCAGCAAAAGCGCTGGATGTTTTTTTTTTTTTGAGAAAGACATGTCTTGGAATACCCACATAAAGTTTCCAGGAGGGCAACTTTCGTGCATAGTTGGGATGGTATATTCTGGTCGTCATCTTCCGTTTAAAGTCAAGACTCTGTTTTACAATTCACTATTTTAGGTAATTTTGTTTTCTAGTGTGGAGCACAACTTCTCCAACTAATATTAATCTGTTATTTTTGCTACAAAAAATACTTATTCGGCTTCTATGTAATGCCCGTTACGATGCTGCGGCCTCCACTTTGTTTACTAAACGTTGTCTACCTAAGATTCAAGACCTTCTGAAGTACTGCTTAGCCTACACATATACTCTAGAACGCAAATACACTTTTAAAAACACTTCGTTGATAGCTAATCCCCAATTTATTCAAACGCCCTATCTGACTAGACTGTCTTAACGTTGGCACGTCCCTCGCCGACGTATAAACTGCACCTTGCAGATGATTGGGGATAGCCCCCCGAAGGTGTTGAATGGGCTTGTATTTATTGGTTTTTATATTACCTTTTGTGGTACATCTGTGCTGCAAAACTTGTTTGTGTGGAAGCATAGGATGTTTGGGATTAGTTTTGGCTGTTTTGGTATAGTTTGATGCGTATATTTTTTAAAATGACCATTGCGTTCACGTCTTCATAAGCGCTGGTTGATGCGCTATCTATGGTACTCTTGAGTATATGGTATTTCGGTGCTAGGTGTTTTTTGACGCATACAAGTTGTGTCTAAGTATTGCATTTTTTGTTTCCATCCCGCTGTTCTGAATTTGTGAAGGATGGAGGGCTTGGTCAAGTTGCTGAGTACAACTTTTTACCCTATTTTTCGCCATAACGTGTGTACGTTTATGGAAACAACGAAGCAAAGAAACAAACAAACAAACAAGCTTTTTCACAAAATTGGGGTCAAAACTTAGTCATACGCGACGTTTTTAGGATCGAATGGCTCGCAAAATCCTGTGTTTTCAAACAATACCAAAACAAACTGAAGGCTGAACCAAGAGCAGCAGAACATAATTATTTTCGCGTCTATTTTGAAAGCGCATAAAACAACACTGACAAGTTATTGAAGCGGGTCAACTCACTTATTCGACCGAACGCTGAAGCACCCGTTCAAAGTAAATAGTAAATAATCACATTTTTAAAGGCAAAGAGCTTTCAGATATAGTAAATACATATTGTGTATCCGTAGGCCACCCAGGTGGCTGTCCCATGAGCAATTACCTTCGCCTACACAGAACCGCGCATTTTACTAGTAGTATAGCACTTCTTCCCACAAATACGCCTGAGATTATGAATGCGTTTAAGGGATTTATAAAGTATAAATCTAAAGATTACAACAATATGCAAGTTCGTACACGTAAGTAAGTTTTTCACCTTCTAGCTTCAATAATCGAAACGTTCTACAATTTGGCTCGAGAAGCGGGCTCTTTTTGTTTTAAAATGCAAATAGTGAAAGTTACAGGCAGAGGGAAGCGGTGACATAAATAACGCAAGTAACTTGAAACCGCTGTTCATTTGGTGTAAAATGTCCAAAGGTTTCGAAAAGATCAGACACTGCTATTTGAGCGAGTTTTTTACGGAGCATTCACTTCTTTCTACAGGTCAATACAGTTCTCAAAATGGCAAATGTACCGAGCTAGCTCTGCTAAGAAAAAAGAGTATTTTATATGGATTTACACTAACAGTTCCCCTACTGTTGTTATATATCTCTAAAGCTTCTGATTCCGTAAATTACAAAATACTACTATACAAATTAAAACAATATTGTGTACGGGGAAATGCAAATAAACTATGAACTTCCGGATATTTAAATAATAGATATCAGTATGAAAGCAGCCACGGTGTACAATTTTACAAAAAAAAAAAAAACATGCAACCACCAGTGTACCTAAGGGGAACACTCTTGGCCCTCTCCTATTCGTGATGTATCTCAACGACATTTTGCAACCTTCAAATTACACACTTCGTATAGAATATGTGTATGATACACCTATTCTTTTGCTTAGAGTAGACAAGGTAGTTTAACCCTTCCTGTCCCGGTGATGCCGCATGGAATGACATTGCTGTAGTCACTCTAGCCAATAAAGAAGAAAATAAAAGTGCTAGTATTTTGTTGAACCGCCCTTCAAGGATGCCTTTCGCGATATACATCACCATTGTAGCGTTTTAGCGGAGCCGGGACGCCAAAACGAAAGAAAAAGCTCCCATGAACACAAAATTATGACGTCGAGGCTAAAATAATCAGAGTTCCTAGTCGTATTGTAATCTGTAAATATTGGAACTGCGGAGCTCAGTAGTTGCTTCTAGGCTCATGTGGTCATAAAATTTAGGTAAACCGGGAAAATATTTTCCGCTCGAATAACATTTTATTTGCCAGATGTCCTCAATTATTGGCCCCATTATGAATCAGTATTTACTTGCACTATCAGACCTATTTTGGTTTATGGGCTTAGGGAGCCATAGCATTTTGTAGAACACAGAGAAAATTAGTTTTGTGCTTGAAAAAATGCAAGGACACAAAGGGGTAATATACAGGACCAATAAATTTTACAGCAGATGTCTTAATGGCTTGAAGATAACTATTTGAAAAAAACTTAGGCAATGCTGTACCGAGCCCTGAATACAGCCTTAAACATAAGATCAACGATATATTAATTACAGGTGATAGTGTATTATTTGATTATGTCAAAATACAGCGCTATAGATAGTGAAAATTTCACACGGGATTTTCACGGTGAACACGTACACAGTAAATTAGACAGAGTCACTGGATTGCTAAACAGGAATTGCCACGTTCTGGCCATGGCTATAAAAGTTTCGTATAATGAACTATTTTTAATCACGCTCAACTACCGTGGTTTAGTCTGGTAAACTACTTTCAAAACAAACCCGCATAACCTAGCAGTATGTCAATAACGAAACATACAAATGTTCGCTAACATTCCCTACAATTCTCATACACGAAATATTTGCCGCTCAGGCAATAATATCATTAGAATATTTTAGGAATTTCGTCTCGCATATACGTAGCAGACACCTATTCGTACGCGATAGGAGCAGTTTACAAATTTATTTATCCGTGTCGTACGTCATGATGAATACAATAGCCAAGAACAATACACATGAATTCGGCATTTCTGTCACACATCTTGCTAATCGCAGTTGTTACCTATAGTATTGCAGTGCTTCTAAATATTCTTTCAATATGTGATACTCTTATTTCCACGCCGTAGGCTGGTACGCTGCTTAAGCAATTTTTACCTGTTTACTTATCCTAGATTAAGTAATGCCAGTTTTTCCAAGTAATGCAAGGAAGGGCGCTTAAAGCAGTGCCAAGCCCATGGGGCCCGGTCTGTCGGGCACCCTCCCTCATGACATCTGACGAGGAGATGGATGCCTCACCGTTTCTGCCTGCAACGCACCGCAAGGAGCGGGCTCCGACATCCAAGCCATCAGAAAGGCCAAAAAAAGCCCCTTCCGAGAGTACAAGCCCCGAAAGACAACACAACAGCCCACCCAAAACCCACCCACCCACCCAAAACCCACCCACCCACCCACCCACCCCACACACACACACACACACACACACACACACACACACACACACACACACACACACACGCACACGCGCACACGCGCACACGCACACGCACACACACACGCACACGCAAACGTACACGCACGCACACGCACGCACGCACGCACAAACACACAAACACACACACACGCACGCACGCACGCGCGCGCGCGCACACACACACGCACACACACTCACACGCACGCACACGCACACCCACACACACACACACACGCGCACACACGCACACACGCGCACACACACACGCACACACACACGCACACACACACATGCGCGCACACACACGCACACACACACACGCGCTGCACACACACACAAAATGTAAATAATGGGAACAGAAAAAGTCATTAAATGGGGCTGCAGAGGCCTCCTTAAAAACCTTGACGGTGTGTACGAGATGCTGCATGCTAATTAGCCAAGCGTCATGAGTCTCCAAGAAACCTCAATTCGAAACAAATCTCTTGAATAAGTACATGGTATTCAGAAAGGGCATGGTTGGCTGAACACACTCTTCGGGTAGTGTGGCCATTGTCACCAAAAATCCTTAGCATGCCACCCTTCCTCTTTGAACACTGTCCTTGAGGCTGTAGCCATATGCATAATAACAATTAATAGGTTGGTAACTGTATGCTTCATTTACATTCCTCCTGATCTTGCACTTTCAAACTCTGACTTCG
The DNA here is from genome assembly GCA_013339765.2 of Haemaphysalis longicornis. Lineage (NCBI taxonomy): Eukaryota > Metazoa > Arthropoda > Arachnida > Ixodida > Ixodidae > Haemaphysalis > Haemaphysalis longicornis. Next base: position 100,891,592 of record CM023453.1, on the reverse strand, counting down.
AGGCGCTAGTTGACCAGCTGCCCGAACTATACATCTTCACAGGCGACCTGAATGCCCAAAATTCTCTTTGGGGCTCTTCTCGCATGACTGCCCAAAGTCGCTTGATAAAGAAGTTTCTAATATCCTATAGAGCATGCCTTTTCAACAAGAAGCAGCATACATGCCATTACTTAGGACACAGCACATACTCATATCTTGACTTGGCTATTAGTTCCGCAGTTCTCTTTACTCGTCTTGACTAAGGCGTGGGCACGCACCGAAATGGTAGTGACCACTTCCTGACTTCACTAACATTATTGGTAAAGAACCAAGCAGTCCACCTTCCCATAAAGGGTTTATTGAATCAAAACCAAACTGCAGTAAACTACAGCACACAGCCATAGCATACTTACACGTAGACGAAACTGCCAAACTCTTCACGGCGGACATCCTTGCTGCAGTCATGGTGGGGTCCCGGGGGAGCGAGGACTGCTGGCGAGGACGAGAGGTGCAGAACAAGAAGTGGGGCGTTCTTCGCCGGTACCCAACGTCGGATAACTTCGTATTGTTCCAACGGGCAGAAATACTCGGGAAATGCGTGCGCCATGAGTCAATGAGGGACAGTTGTAGCACCTTCCGCACATCCATAAACTCATACACTCTCACTCATAACGTCTGGGCACGTTAACGAAAACTCAAAGAACAAAAACACGCAGCCTGCCCCGGGTTAGTACAAAAGGGGATAGACTGGAAGACTAGGCTAACACAATCGCACAACATTTTCCACACGAGTCCAGTTCAGCACGCTACAGCAACACTTTCATGCAACACAAAACATCCTGTGAGAACAAGTCCTTCGAAGAAAATAATAGGTCGACCTCCTCTTATAACACCTTATTTTCACTTCAAGAGCTGAAGATGACACTGAGTGCTTGTAAGTCCTCAGCACCACGCACAGAGAGCTTCCATACATTATAATAGAAGAGTTACACGCAGACACATGTGAAAGACGCCTTCACCTGTAAAACAAAATATTTCTTTTGGGGCACCTTCGAGGGGGTTGGAGAAAGGCCATCATCGGGACTGTTCTGAAGGAGGGGAATGACCCTTCTTCTCCGGCAAGTTATCGTCCTATTGCCGTGACAAGCTGCCTGCGTAAGCTGTTCGGGAAGATGGTTAACAGACGACTTATGTACGTTTTGGAGTACAATCGTCTTCTCGTCATCTTCCAGGCAGGCTTCCGTGTGGAGCGAATCCATTAACAATGAACTTGTGGGCTCTGAATCATACATAATAGATGCGTTCCTACTTAAGCAATACTGCATTACCGTATTTTTATATGGAAAAAGCATATGATACCTCATGGCGCCTATGGAATTCTCAGAAATTTGAAATGTTTCTGGATATCAGGTAGCATGTTTAACATTCTTGAAAGCTACATGTCTTACAGAACATTTCGGGGGAGAGTAGGCTCTGCGCTTTCTTGGGGTCACGCACAAGAAAATGGTGTGCCCTCGGGGGGGGGGGGGGGGTTGAGCTGCACATTGTTCATTGTAAAGATGAACTTACTGGGAAAAGTACTGCCAACAACAATCTCTTCTTCTGCGTATCTGGATGATGTACAAATGTCCTTCAAATCTTGTAATCTGTTCATCTGTGAACGACAAGTGCAGCTTGGCGTTAATAAGCTTGCTCGGTAGGCAGATCAAAAGGGTTTTAAACTTAATCCTGCGAAAAGTACCTACATCATCTTTTGAAGAGGGGTGGTATCCAGCCTGAAAAAATTAACATTCATTCCTGAAATCAAACAACTGAAACTTAAATGCCTTAAACAATACACATTCTAAATGTTCTTTTACATCAATCCTATGGTGCGGACAAGCAACTCTGCGTGTATACACGAGCTGGGTGGGGTCCCCGCTTGAACTATGGAAGTGTGGTGTATGGTTCGGCACAACGACATCACTGAAAAATGCTAGACCCAGTGCTGCACTTGGAGCTTCGCCTCGCGTCGGGTGCTTTCCGCACTAGCCCTGTAGAAAGCGCATACATCGAGTGCTATAAAACAGTGCTAAGATCACCAGCCAACATACATGGATCGTCTATACGCTTTTAAGGTTTCGTCAAACACCAATAATCCTTTTACGCCTTTTATTTGTGATGCACCCACGTCCCCAACTATTTCTTAATCAGACATCTTTTTCTGCTCCGTTCTCACTAAGAGCGAGAGAGGAAGCGTCAGAACTAGCTGTACAATTTTCAGGCACCTGCAAATCAATTCGTTCTGACTTTTTTCACTATGGCAGCTTCACCGCGTGTCGCGCGACTTGTCTTTTGTAGCAGTTGATAAAAACAAGTCCCGACCAGCTGCAATTCTGCAGCACGTGTTGTCTCTTCAAGAGATATACGAGTCTGCAGAAGTTTTTAGCGACGAACCAAAGCAGACCAGTAGCGTGGTCTTGGGCTGCGCACGGACCACAATACGGGGTCTGTAAGACCCCTGAACCTCAAAAGCAGCATCTTTACGACAGAAGCTGCCGATGGCACTTTTCTGTTCTAAGTCACATAGTTGAACACAAAATGCCCAGGTCCATCATCTTCAGAGATTCTTGAGCATTCTTTGCGCAATTAGCATCTAGCAGGCTTGTAGAAATCATGTTATTTATTTACTTATAAAACTACTATGTCAGCATACGCGTAAAATCTTGAAGTGACCATGTACTGCGTGCTAGGTCACTCGGGGATCGGCGGAAACAAGACAGCGGGTGGCCGCTACTGCTGCGCTTAAAAATGCAGTGACCATTACAACAATCCCTTATGCTGAACTTACGTCCACACATCAGACAACGCCTTCGGAAAACCAGGGCAAGCACACTGAAATAAACAGACAGGCAACAAACTAACGCAATAAAGCCACTCATGAGAGCATACACGACTGACACACACAACCGACACACTGAAGGTAGCTTAGCTAGGTTAGAGATAGGTCACACCCATGTAAACAGACTTCTATCTGCTCATGGGATCTCCAAGAACACTCTGTTCCAGGTTTGGCGAGGGCCTATCTGTAAACCACTTACCTTCTTCAATGCAAAGCACTCAATAAAACACGACACAAACATATTACCCAACTCTACCAACAACACATCTCACTACACCTGGAGTTTTTTTCTGTAGGACAATCCCATGTTTTCGGCATGAAGAATTTTTACTATTAGCAGAAGTGAAATGTTTTAGACCTAATTTCATAACATGCGAATCCCTAACTGGCCTTTTACAACCAGCCATCGTCATTGTCTTTCACTGATTTACTGTTTGCTCTTCTAACAGATTTTGGTGTTTACCCTCTTCATCTCTCACGTATAACCACTGTTTTGGCGCTCTTTTCCCTAGTTGGCCTTGCGCCGGAAACATACAATCATCATCATCAGATGCTGCAAGACGTTTATCAGGCGTAGCGGCCGTCGCAAAACACACGCTCAGCCGAAGGTGAACAGAAGGACCACGAGCCCATGAAATGGAGCATGATGAGAATGACTAACAAATGAAGATGAGGTATGGGACAGTGACCATTAGTTAATGGCATAGTAGCAGGCAATTTCCCGACGGTGTAGAGCACGACCAACCGCTCATAATGTATATATTTCATTTTCATTTCATTTATTGCATAATGCAGACCTTCGCAGGTCCAAGCAGGTGGGCATGGTAAAAGTAACAAATACATTAACGGGCGCTCAAGTCCAGTAAAATGAAAAAAGGAAAAAGTTAATAATTCTGCACACATGTACAGGTTTACAGACCCAAAACAATACACAGTTAGGCAAATACCAAAGTGAATCTTTATACAGAGTCTTTTAGGAAGTTCCATTCTTCCACTGTTTCGTGGAAAAAAGAAAAATTTAAATGTATATGACCGTGCAAAAATAAGGGTGTTAGGGGTTCCGGGGGTGGTGGTGTCTCGTATGCATTGTCAATATGGGTGTCAGGTACTGTGTCGGGTCTAGTGCTGTTGTCTCTGAATAAGGTGGGAAATAAAATCAAGCCTAAATTTCTTCCGTCGGGACTCAAGGAGTTTGGAATGCCATTAGCTCTAGTTAAATCAGAAGGTGAATCAGTGTGATGAAACTTACAGTATAATACCTTAAAGCTGTTCTTTGGATTCGTTCTAGTTTATTGGCGTTTTGTGTGTGAATGGGTCCTATATTACGCATGCATATGCTAACTTTGGTTGGAATATTGATTGGTAGGCCAGGAGTTTGACATCTGAAGGAGCGTTTTTTATTTTGTGTCGTAAGAAAGACCGTTTTACGGAAGGCGGAAGCGGAAAATATTGCCAATATGTTGATTCTAAGATAAATTACTTGTGAGTGTTACTCCTAAATACTAGAGCTCAGAAACTTGCTGTACAGGTGACTCGATTCCCTCGCTATGCATGTAGCGAATCGGAATAGGGAAATGAGGAGCTCGTTGAAATAAGACAAAAATAAGGGTTGGCAGTCAAGAAAGCCTCGGAAAGCAAAGGGGAGGATATAGTAGGTCATTGAAACAGATAAAGAATTTGGAAAGAAAGAAAGTGGAGAAAAAATGCCCGCCAGGTGGGATCCGAGCCCACGACCTCCAGAATACCGGTCTGGTGCGGTAACCACTACGCTACCAGCGGGGCTATTTTTCCCCTCCACTTTCTGGGATATTTATGTCAATGTACATTTTTCTGTGCTTCGGGGTGGTAGCCAGCGCCACTCCGACTTCTCGGGGTGAAGGGGACCTTCTTTTTAACCCCCGGGCCGTGACTCGAGTGCCTACGACATGTCGAGAGTGGTCGACCAGCGTTGAACTCTCTTAAACTCCCTATGGCACCAAGACTACCAGAACAGAGGCCCTCGCTATGCATGTAGCGAATCAGAATAGGAAATGAGGGGCTCGTTGAAATAAGACAGAAATAAGGGTTGGCAGTCAAGAAAGCCTCGGAAAGCAAAGGGGAGGATATAGTAGGTCATTGAAACAGATAAAGCATATTGGAGAAAGTGGAGAAAAAATGCCCGCCAGGTGGGATCGAGCCCACGACCTCCAGAATACCGGTCTGGTGCGGTAACCACTACGCTACCAGCGGGGCTATTTTTCCCCTCCACTTTCTGGGATATTTATGTCAATGTACATTTTTCTGTGCTTCGGGGTGGTAGCCAGCGCCACTCCGACTTCTCGGGGTGAAGGGGACCTTCTTTTTAACCCCCGAGCTATGACTCGAGTGTCTACGACATGTCGAGAGTGGTCGACCAGCGTTGAACTCTCTTAAACTCCCTATGGCACCACGACTACCAGACACAGAGGCCCTCGCTATGCATGTAGCGAATCAGAATAGGAAATGAGGGGCTCGTTGAAATAAGACAGAAATAAGGGTTGGCAGTCAAGAAAGCCTCGGAAAGCAAAGGGGAGGATATAGTAGGTCATTGAAACAGATAAAGAATTTGGAAAGAAATAAAGTGGAGAAAAAAGTTTCAATGACCTACTAATGACATAACAAAATATTTGGTTATGTCGCAATTTAGGCTTTGATAAAGGTAGGAAGGTATAGTTGCAAGGTGCGGAGTTTTCCTTCAACTAGGCTCAAGAACTCAGTAAAACATGTGGTACCAGTTGTTGAATTTCCTTTTCCTGGAGAATTCCATTTCTTTATTGATAGGACGAAATAGGCACAGCTCTCTTGCCTCAGATGTTCCTTTGCCACCACTTCACTTGCAGCCATATTTCAGCTGCATGACACATGTGGAAGCAATGGTGTGTAATCGTTTGTAAAATGATATGTGAAAGCGGGTGCCGAAGTTGCAAGCAAAAGTATGGTTTTTTTGTAATGTGGTCGTCTGTTCGGGTATGCTGTCCACACTGAATACTGCAGCGCATTGTAGACGACGCGCGCTATTGTTTAGTCTGCATTGCTAGGGATGAGAACACCACAAAGAAACGTCAGCCAAATACATAATTATGCGGTGTTGCGGCCACCACTCATGATAAAACTTTACACAAAGAGGGCCAATTCTATAAATTTTAGCTATTAACTCTTAGTTTTGGCACCACACGGCTACATCACATAAATAAGAACACTTTCCCTAGACGGTTTCGTTTATCAATGCCTATTGGCGGTAAACGTAATATATAAGGCTTTAATTTCTCAAACTCCTTACTATATGTCTCTATTGCTTCATTTCCGTAACTGAATTTCAATCTTTTCACTGGATTGCTTACAATGCATGATTATTATTCGTTGTTCCATTGCAACCCCCCATTACAATTCTGGAGGAAAATTGCATTTTGACGGGTGTTTGCATCAGGCTGTTGCTTCGAATCAGGGATGTGGAAGCATTGCAAAGGGTCTAGTTGAGCTTGGCGATGTCTACCCCTTTTCGGTCGGATTGATGCCTGCCAAGTGTCTCAAGCCCCGTATTCCTGGCAGTTAGTTTCTCATCACTTATGGTAGAATACGCAGTACTATCTTTTTTCTGTTAGGAATTATCAGACGCCTTTCTCATGAAACAGACCTACATGCTCACAGCCAAACCCCAGACTTTATTTTGATGAACTGCGTAGCACAATGCCTCAGCTGAAGGGCTCTTCAAATAGATGTATTGGTTTGTGAGTGATAAAAACGGGAGGAAACAATTAAAAACTCGTTGCTTTCAGAAAATACGTGTAAAATTTGAGAGGACGTGACTGATTTTTAAATGATGTTTGCGTGCACAATAATCAATAGAAACTTAACGCAATAACTAATATTTGATAGAACACGCTGCGACATAACCTTGTAACATATCTGCCTTTTATCTCAGTGTGACTCGATCTACAGTAGAAGGACGCTCTTAGAACCATAGTTTGGTAGACCACCCTGTAGTTCGCTAGGTCCGACTTATGTTACAAAACAAATAAGCCCGAATAAAAAATGACGGAGTGGTGTGTTGGGCGAAAAATGATTCACCCTGTCTATGAAGTAAAGGCAGTGTATTCGAGAAGTCATGCCAACATGCAGAATTTAAATACAAGGTTTTTGTATTGACGTTCAGCCGTTTTGAAAAAGGATGCAGGCACGCCTTCAATATTTGTGTTATGTGAGCCTAAAACACAGTGCAAATAGTCATAGTTTGACCTGATGCGTGATAGCTTCGGCTATTGTCGTTTTCAAAGCAGAGGCCATCGAAAAAGCACGATTCGAAGAGTATTCTATTTGCGTCATTCTAGGGAGGTTTTGCTCCTTATTCTTTTTCAAACGCTCAACCTTGCATATGCATGATGCGAAGGCGCTATAAGATTCTCAACGCCTAAAGGCGTCCTGGTGTCGTCAAGAGAGATCCGAAGTGCTGTTCTAGATACGAGTGCGAATACCTTCAAATGCTCAATTGTCATAGGCACCGATGAACTGGAGACGTCTTGTAAGAGTATTCAGAGACGCAGTTGTATTTTCCCAAACCAAAGTTAAAATAAAGCTTTAACAACTAAAAATTTGAATATGGAGTGAATCATGCATCCGCCATTGTTGACAAATGTGGCCAATGGCACTCTGGAAGGCTTTTACCTCTGGAGTGAGACTGAGTGGACAGTACATTGACCTCATGGTGAAACGACGGTTGGAACAAGTGACATTTTCGGCCTCCTCGTTGTTGCTCTTCCAGTCTTCTATACCGGGCAGTTAACTCTCTAGCAATCAATTAACTCTTAGGCGCCTGTTTCATGCGCGTCTTTTTTGGCTGTTGAATTTTTCAGTGTATCTTGTTCAAGTGAAAATTTAAACACATCTCAAAAAGACAACTGCAATAGATACGACGAAAGAAATAGGTTAGATATACCTTTTATGACGTACGACGTCATCGACCTCTGAACGCTCTGAACAGGACAGTTGTATTTAGCCCTTTTATAAAAGAAAACCCTGTCCAAGAAAGCTGGGGCTGTGGCTCGAAGCCTACGCATTGTGTCTCTGTTTCTGTTGCGGTTGTTGAAAAAATTATAACTTCTAAAAAACATGCGCATAGTTTTGATATTGGTAACATTCACGTCGATAAGCAATCCTGGTAAGTGGTGGTAGGTTAGTGGATATGGAGCAACTTCCATTGCTCGTGTCGCGTATACTAGGACGAAATATGAGGTTTCTTCGTTACAACAAGGAATTTGTTATAAAGGAGAGGCATTGCTAATGAAAAAATATCAGTAAGATGCTCTGCTCCCTTTATTCTATTAACTGTTTTTAGCGTATACTCTGCAGGAATACGCGAGACAAGGTTTCCCTTGTCCCAGAGACGTAAGGTCTGGTAGGGTGCTGTCTTGGTCGGGGTTTACCTGTCGCACGAAATTGGACAGGCGGCGTTTCACAGCATCATGACTGTTGTAGTTTCAAGACACTCTAATACCTGTAAAACTGCCCCTCACATTGTAGGAACGGTGTTTTGCAACTGATATTTTCTTATCCTGTTTCAAGGAGATGCGAGGGCCTTCTGCCGGACAAAATGCAGACCAGATGAGGTAAGGTAACTATTTGATCCTTGCGTGTTATTGCTCTACTTTTGAGATTCCGGCGAGCGTTATGTGTAACTATCATTCTTCGACAGATCGTCATTTTTATGTTACTCTCAATTAAAAAACGTAATTTTCTGCTGTAAACAGAGAACAACAGAAGTGGAAGTATCATAACAGACCACCCAGAGGAGGCTGGGTGTAAGCGGAGTTTTAAACACAACACCACATTGTCTGCAGTGTTGTAAAACCGGCGTTGTAAAATCGATGATTACGAGCAGCACGTAGAAGAAAACGTTTTTTAATCAGGAGCAATGTGGCGCGGGATACTTTGAGTTGTGCTTTCACGGGTATGAACCGGGTATAAAATGGCTAAAAACTGAATTGCTAAATTTCTAAAGCGTTAATATTACTTGTATGCCCCATGTCAAAAAGCACAGCGGGGGTTTCAAATTGACCACCCGATCCACAAATACTAAAGTAGGCAGTAAATACAAGCAGCGTTGCATAAAATCACGCAAATAACGAAAGTAATCGTCGTTTTTCGCTGTCTGAGGAACGCTAAATTTTCTGTGTGTATTGGTGATCAAAGCGTCAGAACAAAACGTATATGGACTTGAGTGTGGTCTCTGTAGTTACCATGACTTTCACCTTAAGCTTACACTGACCACAAACTGATATACGAACACTACGCGCACACGTGCGTTGTTTTAAGTTAACGCCGATTCCAAACAGTTCATTATAATAACCGAAAAATGGCAGTCCGCCTATTTACACGACCAAAGCCGTTTCTTGCTGTCATAAAATTATCATTCCGCAGCAGCAACTAGGGATATATGGTATTGGTAATGCACGCGTCCACGTAGCCTCCGAAGCCGTCCGTTTGCATTATTCCCCTCTTGCTTTGCAATCGAGCTGCCAGAATATTTCACCTGATTACGTGGGAAGCCTGATAATATTATTTGCGCATGAACATATACAGCCTATTCACTAACTTCAAGCCAACATCTGCAAAGCAAGTCACACTACCACCGTATGTTTCCACCTTGTAGGTGTTGAACTACTTTATTTTAACAACAACCCAGTTGTCCTGAGTCGGTCCTTTTCATCCGTCTACTGAGGGTCATCCGTCACGCAGGGTACGAAAAGGCTCCTATACTCGCCTGCGGCCTCTTAGAAAACGGTTCCAATACCCACCGATAGACGCCGCAATAAAAGAGGCGGCTTCTTTTACCTCTCTCCAGGGAAGGATTCTGGAGGGCTGCCCTGGCCAGAGACATTTAGCTGCCGCTTTATTTGCCCGAATCGTAGAATTTGCGCGAGGACGGCTCCGCCGTTCTCCGGCCAGCGGCCTCTGAATTGCGTGCCGACACAAGAGAAGCACAAGGGCCGTTTCTACCGAAACACTGGGTGGAGCGGTTAATTTTTTTAAGGCTTTCTTCCTATGTTCAGTAAAAAAAATTAGTGATCTTACAATACGATGTGTTTATTTGCTCTTAAAAATCTCATGTGTATTTTGTGTTTCGTAGACTGAACCAGTTCTTGGCTGCCTTTATTCGTGTTCGGGACTCAGGCTTGGAAGATATTATGAGGGAACACCGTGTTATGTAAGTACCAAATTAACATTCTCCTTAATTAACGATAACATAAAAAACACGGAATCATAATCTACTAAACCCTATGATGTAGCCAAGTTTCAAGGATACTCAATTGTCAATATGATAGCTTCCTTAACAGTTCTGTAAAATACTGCACTTAAGCAACTACCGAAAACCATATAACTGGGCGATGTTCTATTGCAAAAAAGAAATGCCAAAAAAGGCAGTAAGTAATTGTTTCACAGCCGGCGCACATAAACCAACCAAAGCAACATACTTACAATTACTGCAGTCAGAGTTTACTCTGACTGCGATTTGGTGAACCCCAACAATCAAAGCGTTAAATCAAAAAAGGCTTTTTCGCTGCTCCAACCACGCAATATTGTCCAAAAGCAGCGTAAATTTTTAGTTAGATAGAGCAGGTCAATACTCCACTTTAGGAATGTAAACTATTGCCTCCTTTCAAAATCTGCAGAGAACGCGCCCCCTTTTTTATTGCAACGGTCGTCCGCGCAATATGTGAAAGCGCCAAGAAGTGGCACTGTCCGCTGACATAATCTTTTCATACTTTGTCGAGACGGCCGCAGCGAAACCTGGCATTAGCCTCGAAGCCGAACAGGCACCCTGCCATACGCCTGGCAGGGGCTGGCACGTTTTAGGTGCTGGTGAGAACTTTCGGGATAAAACAACTTCAGTGCCAATGTATATTGGAATTGTCTTGCTTGCGTGAAACTTAGCAGCGCAAAGCCTAAAATAAAACTCAGGCCGTACTAAGTTTCGGAAATTTATTCACGCCGTACGAATTTGTGTAAAGCGACATTCCGTCTAAAGTACACTGCCTTTCTGATTAGAAATTGACAGTAAAGTCCTATAAATACAGGGCCATATGCTTAGCCTCCGTTTCGGATGCATGTGTTTAAAATAGAAGACACCGGCCTGATCGACTTTTATTGAATCCCCTGCCCTACCGTCTTAATAAGGCCGATATTTGGGTTTCAAAAACGTAACTGACTGATTTGTTTATAACCCACAACAAAATGGACCGACAATCTACAATACATAAATTTATTAACGCATGGACATGCACTCACAACAGCAAATACCTTTTATTTAGCTGCTGTGCACTAGCTTTCAGATAGTTCCTAATATTGTTGCGGATGTTTCGCTATCAAAGTGTCTAATAAAACAAGAATATTTTATTCCAGAAATTCCAATTAGTTATGATTCAAGTGTGTTCTCAGTTTTATAGTGATAGCCGCGTAGTAATTCGTAAATGACAACTGTCGTAACTGAGTGGTGGTAACTAATTGATGGCGAGCCATCAAGAGGTCGGTATGAATGTACATTTTGGGGTACGATTATGGGGGACTACTGGACGTATTCGAAGTATTGATTTCACCTTTAGTGTAAAATGGAAACAAAATATAAGTACGGCTAATGGTGTATAAATAACAGCGCCTGTTCCTGTCGGTATTTTTTTTCTCCAAAGCCCACCTATCATGCAATTTGCGCATGAAGCTTTTAGAAGCTTTTTTAGACCATCTCACAAACTAATATTTGAAACACATTGGAGCTACTAAACTAATTTACCTCTAACGTTAACGAGAAGCAAAGGAGTTCCCACAGCCCCGCGTTTAAAAGAACTTCTACACCTCTCAACGTTAAACTGTTACGCCCTCTGTTACGCGCTATTCTTCCGCTCACTTGCATTTGGCTGCACCTGATGTACAATAAAGTTTTCTTGTGTTATGCGGAAACTCTCCCACTTCTTGTTGTCCCCACTGTTGCGGCAAACGTGAAGTAAGCGAATTGGGCCGGAAACCTGATTTTAACTTCCTTCGCTTGGTTAGGGCAGACGATACGAGAAACAGTTTGTGAAGGTATTTCCAGAAAACGAAACACAAGGCATTTGATTCGTTGAGTAGATGTACGCTGTGGCACCCAGCAAACCGCTTTGCTGGATGATCCTCACAACTCAGTTCACGAAACTGACTTCCACAAAAGCAGCACGTAATCAGCCATCAAACATGCCGAGCAGGTGAACCGGAAGCAAGCATGGGCCCACTTGCTGTATTAGGGGACGTCATATTGTCGCAAATGAGTCATCGGCAGTATACTGCTTAGATGTGGAGATTATACTGTCTAATTAAAAAAATATGTTGCTTCAAGTTTTACCCGCGTGACGCAGTTATGTTTTATGGGTTGCACCGACCAATTTAGAACTTCACCAGCATCGTATGATGAAGCGACGGCGAAAAGAGCACGACTATCGTCTGCTCCCACTCTCATACCAGCGACGCCCGCTTCAGGGGCTGGATGTTGAAGCGGCTGCCGCGAGAGGCGCTGGAAATGACCGCCGTGAAAAGCGTGGGCCTGGAGAGGACTGGGCAACACATCTTTGGCACCTTGTAAAAGAATCACTGGTGCATCTAATAGAATTTGTAACTCGTTGGTGGGCTTCAGCGAAAGTAAAACAGAAATGAAATTGCCGCCAGGTATTACACAAACAACCCCACCTAGGGGCACTATAATTGTGCCTTTTTCTTGCATTCTACTTAAAGAATATCAACAAATATAACTCTTGCTTGTAGGGCAAACCAACGTTACGGATACTAAACCAGCTGTACTTTCTAAACAATTGTGTAGAATTGGCATAGTATGACATGTTGAAGTTTCATGAATCGCAGGTCGTTGGAAAATGCTTGGGTTAGGGTCCCCAATTTTTATTAAGCGTTCGTGCAGCCCTCCCTGCGGGGTTATGAGAAACTGTGGGGATACCTTATTTGCTAAAATGGCAACAGCAAAAGGTGGTTACTCTGCCGAGCAGGTGCGTAACGTTTGCAATAATGTTGGAGGCGGGAGCGCCAGTGGTGCGATAAGCTGGCACTTATTCGCAGTCGCTTCTGAGTTGCAGCGATGGGAGTACCTTAGGTTGCGGCCGGTCAGCGAAGGAGCAAGGTGTTTATTGTTCGGTTGTCGAACCTGATAGGTGATATGAATGAAGCGCCACCAAATACAAGGATAACACTGCAAGGTACTACAATCTCCGCAGCTACCTGGAGCTCAATGTAATTTTTGTACCAAGTAGTTTTTGGGCGCAAGGCTTATGGGCCTCAGGAGATGAATAACCTGTGAAAAACGTGTTGTGAGCAATGTATGCTCTAATATAACACGTCTCTGCGTCAAACCAACGCGTCAAATAGAACGGTTCCAAAAAAAACAAAGCTAAAAAAATCCTGCAGAAATTCGGATAATTGTCTAGTAATGCGTAGCATTCTTATGCCCCTTGTCGAAAGTGTGATTTCTGGACAGCCAAATATGGCTACGAGTAGCGTAATACGTTGGATTATTTTATTGTTTTTAAGTTTACTGTTGTTTCCCTATGCGAATGATGTCAATTTATTTATTTATTTATAGCCATGAAGTGCCATACTTCGCTAATTGTAATATTTCCAAAGATCCAAGGCTAACTGCAAAGTTGGTCCATTTACGCTAATTTTTATTTGAATTGTATTTCAATTTTTATTTCTATTTGTATTGTAATTTTCTATTTCTATTTGGGTGGATGGAAGTCCATGAGCAGCTTTACACGTTTGACGAAGGCGGGTGTCCACTTTATTAACTGCAGGAAGTTTGAGGAGCACGCATGGGGAGGCGTAGGCGATTCTGCTTACCAGAAGCACTTATACGAGGCGTCTGGCACAAGGTTCCATAAAGCAGGGACACCTATGAGCCACTCGGTGTACTACATGGTGGAGTTATGTATTGGTACGATACAGAAGAAGGACAGTGCGAGCACCCGAATCGTCCTTGGAATCGTGAGGATTGAGTGAGTTACATAGTTTCTTAAAAACGAGAGGGCTTGAAGCCATGCGGCGGAGTAGGGCGGGGGGAAAGGAAGGAGAAAGGGAGCCGTCAAAATACACACAATGTACACTGTTCCATTCTTGGGGACCTATTCATAAAAGGCGCAGTTCTGTTTGTCCGTGGCATAAAAATGCACAGTTCAAACTGCATAAAATGAGCGTAGATAGGTATGATAACTCTTGGAGGGTCGGTCACAGTGCTACACCAAAAAGACAGTTTTCAAGGGCGTATTTTGTGCTTACTTCTTGAGGTGCGGGGTCGTAACGGACAGGACTAATATGCACCAGTTCCCTCGCAGATGCAGGAACTGCATTTAAAAGCTGATGGCGGTTACGGGCAAATAGAGGAAAAGGCCAAATTACGTGGAAGAGATTTGGTTTGTTTCACAAGAGACCTAGGTTCCAATCTCATGTTGGCAAAGTGTATTCCTAATGCGTTATGGCGAATCTGTGGCACATGAAGCGTTGCAGATGGGTTATCTTGTTGTGTCAAAAAATAAAAGTATTCGCATTTAATAACGATCACGAGCTCTTTATGGTGCATCGCAACAATCCCAAGGGAAGTCATCTTTCTACCCCGTGTCTTTCGGGGTGGTCGGATTGACTCGCGCCGTGTCTCCGCATGAAAAGTGGTTTCACCTCGACTGTAGCGCTAGTTACTGTTTCGCCTAAGCGCGGTAAAGAATGAAGATGGAACACGAGCGAAGCTAGGAATAAGCACACTCCGAGTAAAAGCGTAAAGCTTGCGCCTTCGGGCCATGTAGGCAGACTCCAGTGTCCCCCCAAAATTGTTGAAATGGTGCTGGTTGATAATATTAGACCTCGAAGTAGGACGTCAGGCCTGTCGTTCCTTCTTTAGGCCAAGCAGAACAAAACCTTCAGCTCCATGACGTGCTGTTCAGTCATACTTACTCTGGCGAAAGCCTTAAGTTCATAATTTTGCGAAAAGAAACGTCGTTGTTGTTGCTGTTGTTGGCCTATCAACAAAATCACCTTCAACATATTGTACAAATAAAAACACTCGAACCCATGGGGTTTGAACCTGGGTCTCCACAGCAACAGCTCAATGCTCTGCCATGGCGCTACATGTTTTTGTGCTTTCTTAGTATTTTAACTAAATATAGATTAACATATATACAACAAATATTTACAAATCAGGGCGCTAAATATAGAAGTCAAACTAGGTAATCTTGAATTCGGTGAACAAATAAGCAACTCCTGCTAGTAAGGGGGCAAGACACACCAGTCAAAAACCGGTTTTTTTTTCTTTACTGCGTAGAAAACTGCCCTTAATACAGCCTACAAAAGTTATCAGTCATCCAAGAAGATGCACATCACTGCCGCTAAAATAAGCCGTCCGTTAAAACTCTGGCAAGCAGACGCACGCGTCCAACAGATGCAGCCATTCTGGTGGGTCACTTTGCGCCGCATAAATGCTCCGCACCAACGCAGCTTGCTCCAGAAAAATGGACTTCGTTGGGCGAGGGGGTTCCGCGTGCCTGTCCGTCATGCGGCACTTCCACAAGCTATACAATCCGATCACAACAAATATATCATAGGGCACTCCAGTAACATCTCTAAAAGGCAAGAACCGAATTGTATAAGGGGTAATGTACGTGTCCTTTTTAAGAGTTTGTTGCAACACATCCCAGAAAAACACCGCATCCCGACACAAAACAAAACAATGATCAATGGTTTCAGGTTGATTGCATAAACGGCAATTGTCAGACCAAGGAATAGACATCTTTTTCTCGCGCAACCATGTTTTCACTGGGTGTGTTGATGTATGCAGCCTAAAGAAGAACGTACCGGTTTTTGACTGAAAATGCAAAAACGTTTTTCAGTCAAAAACCGGGTACCAATCAGGTCTGCAATCATTTCGGTCATAGCAGCAGGCTGGCAGCGATGGGAAGAAACGTTGTATAGCCGGGAACGATAGCCGGGTATAGCCGGGAACGAAGCCGCGGATCGAATGGCCGCTGCTGCTACACTCTCGAATGCAGTAGACATAACCACATTACCCTACACCGACGTGAAGCCACACATCAAGCAACAACTTCGCAAAACATGGCAAACACATTGGAGTGAACAAACAGACAACAAGTTACACGTAATAAAACCACACTTGGGACCGTACACCTCCGATACACGCAACAGATACATAGAAGTCGCCTTGGCTAGATTACGGATAGGGCACACGCACGCAACGCACTCGCACCTGCTCACTGGATCTCCAAGACCTCTGTGCAGCAGGTGCGGAGAGGCCCTATCCGTGGTCCACATCCTCATACAATGTAAGACACTCGACATTACACGACGAAAACACTTCCCACAACTACACACACGACATATTCCACCACACCCGTCATACTTCTTAGGAGACGATGCCATGTTTTCTGTTCAGCGCACCTGTGAGTTCCTATCAGAAGTTCACTTTTTACAACTCATCTCATACCACCCATAGTTTTACCCCTGGTCCTATACACCAACCACCTTATTTATTCCTAAACCATTCTTGCTCTTCACCCTGGCCCTTTACACCAGCCGTACTCATAGTTTTTTTAACTGATTTTATTTCGTGTTCTCTCCTCATCAAATGACTGTGTTTGGCGCTCTTTGCCCGTGTCGGCCTTGCGCCAATAAAATCAAATCATTATCAAACTCATTAGGGTTTTTTCGGGTTTTAGGGCAGCGCTGTTACCACTAGTCACTGCGCCATGGTATGTGAATTGTAATAAATTCTCTTTTCACACGCCCCGAGGGCGAGGCGCGGGCAGTGCACGGCGTTCGCGTTGACCCCAGCCACTAGCCGAAAATGGGGCAAATGGGGCATGGTAATTGCATGAATCCGGTTCAACGCAAGAGAGGGAGCCACTGCCTCAGCAAGCGCGGGATTGCTTCTCTGAACGGCGCTTCTTCGCGCCCAAACAGCGCGCGCTGTGCGGCAACGGAGCGACTTACAATGTTTGAATACATTGATTTACTGCATGCTTCGACCATTCCCAGGTTTCGCATTAGTGCAGATGTCCTGCGGATTTAAAGACGATAGTCTCTCTTGGGCTACTTAAAAGCAGAAATTTTGGTCTGTCTGTCTGTCTGTCTGTCTGTCTGTCTGTCGTCTGTCTGTCTGTCTGTCTGTCTGTCTGTCTGTCTGTCTGTGACTTAATTCAGCCACCCGGCCAAAGTGAAACTGAATCTTCGCAATTATCTAGCATACCCACAGCCAAATCTAAACGTGTAAGTCTGGTGGCAATCTTCATACTTGTCAACATTGTTGAACGAGGAGAAGACATTACGCAAATATAAGGCAGAAAATCAATACATGAGTGATATTTGTAGTGTTCGTTTAATAAAAAATTCAAGAATGCTCGGTTCTTACAATAGCAAATAAAGCTTTACACCAACTGCAGAAAAAGGTCGCCTGCTATTGCTCGCGCTACCTGGCGGCATTTTAAGGAAAAATTACACCATCTTCCCGTGGGGAACCCTGATGAGGATGCGAAGCATCGTGGCGGTTCCGTGTGGTTCCATTGTGTTGCCGTTATGTTGAGTGATCTGGTTTTTACTAGCGCCAGAGGGAATTCCGCGTCCGGGTCCACACCGGTGGCAAGGGCACGCAAGTGCTGTTGTGTTACGGTGAGTAGGCGGTGGTTCTCGAGGAGCCGAAACTCGTCCATCATGGAGTTGTCGATGTTGTCTCTGTGGTAGAATCGGTAGTCTCCGTCAGCTTTGGTGAGGTAAAGGTTGTTGACATTGGTGCACCGGCTGAGAGCAATGTACACGCCCTCCTCTTCGCAGCTTTGTCTTCTCGTTCTTCTTCTTCGGCGGTTCCCCTACGGGAAGATGACGACGATGGTTGAACGCGAACCTATCTCGTGATGGATTCTTTGGTTGGTCAATCCCTAGGGCCATCCTGCCACAATCAGCATCAGAGGCGCTGCGGACGGGGCTGGTTGAGCTGCAAGGCGCGTGGCGCTTCCCGCCACAGCTTTCCCACGGGAAATTCAGCATCCCCCTCTAAAGTTTTCAGCTCGTCGTTTCCGTTGACGTTCAGCTTCGCGTGCCTTCGTTGTATCAGTAGCTTCTTGACGTAGTTTGAATGAGTCAAGGACATAAGGCACGTTCGTAGCACTTGCTCCTGTCCCGGATTTGTAGCGTAGTGGGAAGAGCACCGCGTACCTCCCGTTGCGGCCAGAGAGTCGTGGGATCGAAACCGGGCGCCGCTAACTATTTCTTTTTTTTATAGTGTAGTATCGCGGAGCTGTGGGTGTAAGGAGGAGAGTTGCGCATGCGCAGTGAGCGCGTGGACGGCGCCGCCATCAACGATGGAGGACCAGGCGAGCCTAAGAAATGCTCCGCATTTAAAATCAAACGTCAACAGCAACGAAAGGTTCCAATAGATTGGTTCCACGTTCCCCTTGGAACGCTCGTGGAGTATGGCAACGTGGGTCTATAAAAGCTGTAGTGTGGTGCCTCTTTTCCCGCGCGTCTCCGCCGTACAGCAGCGCTGGCATCGAGGCACCCGACTTGGAGTAGTGGAACGCGTTAAATTTAAATTGAGTTGAGCAAACCTCAAGCGTGTTATCTTGGGAGGAGCGAGACGTGTGAGGAACAACATGAGATGTTAGCGGGAAAGTTAAGGGAAGCATTTATTTGCCAGAGGCGCCAGTGGACTATCGTCTTTAGTCGTCATTTGCAACAAAAAGGGGCAGACATTCGGACAATTTTTTTTCCTTCAATACTCATTAGCAGACTTAGATGAAATGGGGAATTTTGTTGCGCATTGAGGTGAGGTTACCCCTTGAAGAAATTAACCGCAGAGTATGATGTTTGGCCCTACGACGGGCCGTCCGTTTCTCGTGCCTTCCATACTCTGTACTGCGTCAACCTTATAGCAAGCGAGTTATGAACCGACAACTGCGGGAGGTTGCCCCAATGCGGCTTCAACACGAGACTTCAGAAAATTTCTATAAAACCAGCTAAGATAAAAAAAAATGTGCCACCGTAGTGAAACTGAACGTTTGTCGACAGCATGATTACCATAAAACGAAGTCTCATCGCAGGGAGTACAAGGGCAAGAAACCATTCGTGACATTTATTTTAAATTGTTTTCTATATTTTGAATCAAGTAAAAATAATTGTCCAGAAATGATAGTCGAACATCAATACAGCGGTTTTGGTGTTTTTGCAGTTACAGGCAAACTAAAATAATTCAGCGAGAATACCAGTGCCAGTATGCAGACAGAAGGCAAAGCACGAGCATGTTATTACTAAAGTGGGTAGAACCTACTGAAAAAAAATTCAGGGAAGCTTGCACTCACGCGCTATACTTCAATGGCGAAGCGGTGGTAGGTGAGTATTGCCGGGCACATAGTTAAGTTTCAGTATAATTGTTTATTTGCATATGTGTGATTATATAGTAATCGCTGTCAATAGCATCGAAGGGTGGTCGCCTTCTTCGCAGCAAGGGGTGGATGCAAAGTTATTCTCAGCATTGTAGACTTCCACCAGCTCAGCTGGCGACGCTTGCACTAAGTCGCGCAAGGCTTGAATCATATCGAAGCAGCACAATTTCTTCATACGTGAGCACTGCAGGACACAACACCGAGCACAAGTACGTTTTAAATTGTTTTTTTACATGTTCCGTCATTTCTTTGCACTGTGACAGTACTATTCATTGTCATATGCATCGATATCGTCGTGTTCCCCATGCCAAAGATTACATGCGCAGTAGCGCATGACGACAACGCTGGATGTTCTTTTTCTTTTTTTTTTGGTAAGCCTGCTGCCCGAGCTAGGGACTCGCGGGCGCCACAGGGCACGGGCTCACGAGTGCTCAGCATTTTCTCGCTCCTCCTGATTTGTACCAGTTCTTTTGCCAAAGCCACTGCGGGTGCCAGTAATGCTCGGCGGTGACCGCGAGGAATGCGCTCAGAAGCGCTCCGCATTTTCTAGGTAGCTTTTACTGGAACGGCGAGCTTAGTGTTTCTACAACAGCCCCGTCGTCAAAAATTCCTCCGGGCCCTTCCGTATGGCACGCGCGTTAAGGGAGGCCTGTCAATACTACCAGCGACTTCTTAACTAATACACCGCATCTCCGTCTCTTTGTTCCCTTTTGTATTTTTTGTATTTAGTGGCAAAATATGTCGCCAGTCTCGTTTACTACATTATCACTTTTGCATCTCATTCTTAGTTTTCGTTTCTTCATCGTTCCGCTTGAACTTTAGAAGCTGGGTGAAACACGCCACCGTATCCCCAGATTCAGTCACACATGGCGGTGCTGCGCGTGCCATCTGCTCGTGCCACCAAATGCAAGGGTCAAGCGACACAAAATTTTCCGTAGCTGTTATATTTCCAATTTGTAATTTTGTGAAGCGGGCACATGCACCCCTCAAAGCAGCGATTACTCGCCTCACCGCGTGTAGGCAGTGGACATAAAAATGAACCATAGAGAGAGAGAGAGAGAGAGAGAGAGAAAGAAACCAAGTTTATTTTTTAGGGGAATGAATGCCTTGGAGAAAAAGAGGGACACGAATAGAGGGAATGATCGAACAGGTGTCTAGGTTCAAGTTCACGCTCGTTGGGCAAGTTTCGTGAGGGCGCCAATTACTAGAAAAGGTGGATATGATTTTGAAGTTCATGGTTCCGTGAAGATCGTATAGTAGTCACTATGTTTCGTAAAGAGACAGGCGCATTCGAGCAAGAACAAAGGCTTCCTTGAACGCGTTACACATGCGCTTCCTCGTCGGCAGGTGTATGGTGGCGAAGTTTACAGTGCCACTCAAATGATGCGGATTAGGGATGTATATATGATCACAACATGCGAAGCGTGGGTTGCGTCAGGTGGCTACGCACCATTTGCGTTCTCATGGGGGATATCTGTCGTGTTGGCATATAGTTTATTAGCGATTACTTCGGCGAGCGTTTCAGCGTCTTGAGTGGGTCTAGTATACCCATGGGGGGGTTTCTTGCAGCCTCTCGCGACTTCCTGCGTTGAATTATCTCACGCAAATTTCCCAGTCTGGTAGGAGTGGTCGTTGTGATGGGACAATGAAACGGGAGTGGGGCGCCGCTGCCACCGGTCTGGGATACAACCGTGCTAGCGCCCTCGGCTCGTATGGAAATGCAGCATGCATGCATATATGCTTGTTTGCTCGTTATAGCAAATATTTCGTGCTGACTATAACAACAACGGCAAGTCTTCGCAGATTGGAAAACGCAGGGGATTTGCCCTAGTAAAAGTTTTTTGGGTTCTATTTGAAGTTGAATTGAGCCCCTCGATAGTCAATACAGTCCAAAACTACGCGCAAAATTCTTTCCGTGAGGACGCCATTTTGGTATGTGGTATTCCGAAGTGGTAGTTTTCTTCTACACAGGCAAGGCATACTTGCGGTATACACGTGTTTTTGTGTTTTTTAACACATGTTCCTGCACTTTTTTCTATGCAAGAAACTTTTTATTCCGTGGCATTAGGATGAATCACTCCGAACGCGTAAGGGCAGTTTACTCAGAACCCTCAACAAAAAATTAAGACTCCGTTAACATTTTCCAGTATTCAAAAATTAAAGGAAAATACTTGACCTATACCCTCCCAATAACCGACGTGCTTATAGCCGAATACGATTTAAAACATAAACTCTCCACACAGTCGAACCTGCGTACTGCGTGCCAACCACCTCTTTTGCCAAATCGAAATATTTAGAAATAGTTCTTGGAGAACATGAACTGCTCTTCAAACTCCTACTTGCAATACGGGCATGCTAATTGACAAAAAATTAGATTTAGGCTTGCTTTTGTACCTCATGAGTACTCATGCGACTTTGAGGCATGTACAATAAATAGAACTCTGAAATTTTTACGTCCCTTCATGTATTGGGCAAGTGGGCATTCCTTTCTTTTCGCCACTATTAGAACAACAGGGTTCGCTCCGAATGCAACTGCAAATAAAAACATCAAGGAGGCAAAATTTATAGACTCGCTATATACTAAGGATCTTCAAGAAGGATTGGCCGTTTTTTGTTATGTAGAAGAAAGCGCTGCCAAAAGAGGTTTGCGCTTCTCTAGAAAGCACGTAGAGGGGTGATGCTGAGCTTTTCCTCTGTGCAGCCACGTATTATTATGAGCAATATGAAAGGGAACACAGGAATGCATGGGAAAAAGCCACGAAACAGACTCGGAGCGATAGCGGGTGGCGCTGTGAAAAACAAAGTGGGAAACGAGGGCGCTCTTCCACCAACTGTTGGCACTCCCACCACGCTGGGATTTCTGCAAATAAGCAGCTTACTTCATTTCGCTGATAATATGGCATCATCCGACAGCCAACAAGCCGCACGGTGGGAATGAGAACAGTTGTTAGAACAGGGTACCCATTTCCACTTTGTTTCCGACGGCGGACGCTGCGTATCACACATACTTGGGTCTGAGGGTGTTTTCTACGCGTTCCTGTGTTCTCTTGTTCATTATAGTACTTCAGTATTGCGGTATGTGATAGGCTGACGACCACACATAAATCAAATGCGCATGTTGAACATTAGTGTCTTTATTTGTTGCACTTGTACGGATATTGATATTCATCATGTTTTTAATCGCAAATAAAGAAGTGATGAACTGTGGCAGTGGTTTCTGTAGAGAAAAATTGCAAAAAGAAGGGTGTCCTCAGAAAGAGGAATGCGTTAATAAGAATAAAAATCGGGCCAGTCTTTGAGAGCTTAGTTGTGAACGCGCGCACGTATAAAAAAACCGAAATTATTCCACGGAAATGAAGGTGATCTTTCGTTGAAAATTTCGTAAAGCAAAGATAGTCTTTGTACACATTTGCCAAGGAAATTCCCCCCTTTGCTTTCCTGCTCACCTCTCATGCTGTTCCTTTACCGTCGCGCTCATCCAATGGTAAACACACTAAAGGTTTGCTCAAGGCGATTTGAATTTGTCTCGTTCCACTGCTACAGGCCGAGTTCGTCGATGCCAGTGCTGCAATACGGCGGAGACGTGCGTGAATCGAGGCGGCCGACCACAAGGTTTATAGAACCGCATGGCCGTGCTCCACGTGCGTTACAAGCAGAACATGGAACCTAGCTTGTAGAACCTTTCGTTGCTGTTGGCGTATGATTGTTCATATGCCGCAAGGAGGTGGCGTGGACAACAGCAGGCGGCAGTTTTCTGCAGTAGATGTAGAATATCATTTGCTACCGAAAAACTAAGCACCCATTAATTTTTTAATAAATATACACTAAATATCCATTGTGTACTAATTTCTTGTCTGATATTTGCGTACTGTGTTGTTCTTGTTGAATAAAGTTGGCAAGTATGAACACACAAACCGGGCTTAGACGTTTACGTTGGCTGTGAGTATATAAGACCACTGCGGAATATCTATTTTACTTTAGCCGGGTGGCTGAATCCTGTCACACACAGACCGACAGACAGACCAAAATTTCTGGGTTTAAGTATCCCAACTAAGACTATCGTCTATAATAACTGTAGTGCGGGTCAGACTCGGATGATCCTCCTCACGCGGTGGCTGTGTAGACAGCGCCGGCGTCAGAGGCAGGCAAGAGACAAAGGCAACTGACGCCAGCCTCCAATGGGGCTTTTCTCCTAAAACCCTCCCCTAGCGCTCCTCGTCTTCTCGGTCATCGACTAGTCCCGCGTTGCTCGGGCGGCCGGAGTCGTTCGACTCCGCCGCTACCGCGGACGGTCGTCGGTCCAACCTGGAGGGAAAGACGCCGGGTCGCTACACCGCTGCCTCCCCGCCGAAGCGACTCCCAGCTCCCCGCTCCTCAGCGCGCCGGTGGCGCCATCTCGCCACGCACAAGCGAACCCCTAAATTCTTGCCGTCTTGTTGCGCAATCCCGCGCAAGCCGCGTGGTCCTCCGAGGGCTGCCGCATACCGAGTCGGGATCGCGGGCAGGCACAATTCCCACATAACAAATTGGGTTGAAAATGTACAGCACCGTCTTAATTGGTCTGTGAAGTTTCAAAGCAAGGAAATTGTGAGAGTAAGCGAACAGAAATTATCATGCGGTTCGTGCATATTGTGTGCCGTGGATGAGCACAAACAAAAATGTCAATTTTGAAAGCTCCAGAAGATATACTTTACTTTAGATTTTATGCATCCCTCTAAAGCCAAATATATAGGTACAGGCTCACCCGACACATAACCAAAAGAAATACACAGTAACAGTTTCTAGGTTTTTTTAAACGAACATCCGCATTTGTTTTTTCGCAATTGTTCTTTAATGACATTTCTGTATATTTAGATCTTTGGCCACATGGGAAAAGCATTCGGATGGACAGGAACCTGCAGTAAAACGTTCTGCGTTCAACGGACCTGGAAACCTGGTACTTCGGAAGATGAAATACACTGCTCTTGGTCCTGGACAACGCGTGCACAACGAACGCCACCGAAGATTTCTGGCCAAGGCAAGAGCACTGTAACAGTATTTTTAATACGTGTGGGCGTGTATATAAAACATTTCAGAAGTCCTTTCGTAGAAAAATGACGCTTTGTGACTAATATTCATACGAGAAGCACAAAATAGACCTGTCTTGTTCCTTTTACTGAAGGATATCACATTATATGCATTGCAAACAAATGCTTATAAAGCGAAAGGGCCGTAGAACGGGGATAGTCATTGCGGAGGAGTACCTGAACACTCTGAAAAGATTTCAGCTTACGTTCCTTCAATGAAGTACTGCTGACCAGACATCTGTATACAGTTGTGAAAAAACTTCAGCCATTAAAGTTCCTTTTTTTGCATCTGATGACCGTTAATATTAGGCGCGGCACTTTACTTTGCGCTTTGGACGACAGCGTCGGCTTTCTGCCATCACGAACACTCTCCTTGTGTCTCGTTGGCACGTAAACGTCTACGAAAATATCTGAAAAGCACTGCAAAAAGTTGCGACTCCCTTGGCGGTACTCGAACACGAGACTGCCATCGCCACCGTGTACTGCTTCCCTGTAAAAATTATTCAGACGAAAAAGGAAAGCGAAGGGAGCCCACGGTAGAGATCGCCAAGGGATGAAACCTATTGATGGACGCACAGCAGGAGGGTCTCACTCTGGTGACTGATCCCTCTCACCCCTGTATGGTGGTTAACGGTGTACGCTGCGGCTCAACTGCCGACTTTGCCGTCATTAAGAACGTGCTGACTCCCCATTGGCTTCACACTAACAAATCTTGGCAAGCAATCACTTTATTGCAGCTACCGCTGAAAGGCCGGCACTCCCAAACACAACTGTTACAAGATCAGGATAAAAAACTGCGATTAGTTACCAGATAATACAAGAGCAGAGAACTGGAGTAGCAAAATTAAGGACATCGAGTCCTGAACTAATCACATGGACAAATGCATTTAAAAAACAACTAAAGCAATCTACATAGACACCGCACTCAAAGCGACAGACAGCAGGCTCCTGCACATGTGAAAGGGGCGGAATGGCCTGTAGAGATGGCTCAGTAAGCCTAAACATAATCGTAGCCTGCAGAGAAGTATAGCTTTGTTAATTAAAGAAGTCTAAGGCTACGCGCATTCGCTCACCCGCCAGAACTGGCACAGCACGTGCGATGGCATCGAGCTGCAGATAGGTGTCACTAAAACTTGGAACATTCTGAAATACGTAATCGCTCCCGAAGCTGGCAAAGCTGCCGATAAAACAAACTCAGTAAGAGCATTCACACTTACCAGGGAACAAAACAGGAGTTGCTCAAACAAATTTAAGATAGATATATTGGATCTACCCAAAGGAGGCGCTGAAGTACACCGAAAAAAAGGCTAACCTTGACAGACTCGTTACGGTAGCCGAGGTTCGGGTGGCTTTGGACGGTATCCGTATTAGGTCTACTCCCGGCTCCGACGGTGTATCGAACAAAGTTTAAGAAATTTAAACGATGATTCTGTAGAAGGCGTGACGAAGACTAATAATGTATGCTGGGAAATGGGCAGCATCTCGCAGCAGTGAAAGACTGCGCAATCGGTCATGATCCTAAAGCGCACACAGCAATAACAATTGGAAATCTTGAGACCCATCTCTCTCAACTTGTGCATGGGCAGCAGCGCTAGTACTTGGGATTCTGAGCTGTATCCTTGAGGCCGCTTAATATTTTATAAATTTATGCCGCTAAAAAAATATACTTTTATGCTGAAATCGCTTACTTCAGATGTTTATTTTATGACCTACGGGGCAGCTTATGTGTTAATGTCTTGTACTGTATACCGCGTTGCAATAAATACAACGGCGGAGTGTTACACCGGAGTGTACGGAAAATTAGCCTGCAGTTAGGAAGTCCTATGTTTAAATAACGTGTGAACTTCGCAGCGGTGCCTCCTATGTTCATATTGAAGGGCGGTCGTAAGACGGCTTTACCATTTTGTACCACTAACGATGATTGATTCTTCAATGGCATGCCTAAAGGAGTATACAAGGCTGAAATATTTTACTGACAGTTTGTGCTAAAAGGACCGCGAAAAAGCACAGGTAATACCGCATCCTAGCCATCTTTTATTGCCGTACTAGTTCACGTAAAATTCGGATCCCAATGGCCTGGGCTCTCTTTGGTTATGCAGGAGGAGGGTTCTCTCGCATTGGTGGGCGGTTCGCTATATGGTTATGTGCAGTGACCTACGTGCAAATAATGTTTGGAAGAGTGACGCAGTCTGCGTTGATTTAAAAGACATTTTCGTGTTTTTTTTTGCGAAATAAACCCTTCAATGTACTAAAAACATCTTTGGCAAAGTCTGTACCATGATAGTGGTTCCTTAAATAGGCTAGGTGAAGTTCTTTCTAACCGGTTTTTGAGACTTCTTAAATTGACAACTTCTATGAATATTTGCGAGGTGAGGAAAATTTACACCACGAATGTCTACCATAACACGCGCATCTAACACTTCGAAAACGTCCAATATTCAGCATTTCCAACAGTAATTAGGACGGGTTGAAAGTTCCAATTTAAGAATTCCTGCACAAACGCTCTTCCCTAAATTTGCAAAAGGTGGCATGAAATTCAACGTTGCAGATATTGATCGGAGTATTTTTCATTGTATAGAGAGCACGTCTGTTCTCCAAAAAAATTCGCCCCCTAGCTACCATGGAAGAAGAAGCAGTTAACAAGTATGCTATTTCAACATCTGAACTTATGCAAGTTCCCAAGGAATGAGGTATATTTTGCCCATTTCTGTATAAAACGTACCGTTTTCGTGAGCAGCGATTTTTTTTTCTGACAAAAAATACATGACCATGTAATGTACTGTTTTGTTTTACGAACAGAAAAACGATTGAACCTCTGAATGTATCTTTTACATTTAAGGGATTGTAATTTTTGTTTTTTTATACTACCAGATACTACACCTCCCACGACAGTCTCCGTTGACAAGACTTCGTCGACAAGTGGAGCTCACAAAGCAACGATCGCCACAGTGGAAGCCACAAACGGTACTTCCAGTACGGATGGAAGATCTCACGCCACTTCTTCATCCATAAGTGAAGTTCATGTTCCAACCACGACGGCCCCAGGAGGCACTAAGCCTAACTACAGTACCCAGACGCCTGGTGCCACCCAATCATCACCGACAAATCAAGTTGCAAATGTAACCACTGAAACAGAAGCAGTCACTGATGACAGTGCAGGTACCTCAGTGCCAGTTTCAGTCGTATCCTTGCTGACAAATATAGTTGGCAATGCAGTTACCGCAAGTCATAACCAAAGTAAACCTCAAGTGTTCCCCCCGAACAACACGCTGTCAGAAACTAAATCTGGAAATCTCGCTCCAACAGAAAACCAAAGTAAACCTAATGCAAGCATTCCGGCGTCTACTCCCGACGACACATCTTTGATCACGGATGCTGAAACGGAAACTACCACCTCTGAAGAATTCACTGAAAATAGGGAAACTACTATCAGGACATATCCTCCCCGGCCAGACTGGCTGAAATGGCGGTTTACAACTACCACCACGAAACAAGCAACAACTGAAGGCAATTCGAGTACCGAGCCGTCGGTTACTTCTACGGCTCCTACGACCTCGGATGGAAGCAGTCATGCGGTACCAGTGGAAGGTAACAAAGCGTCGCAAAGTATAGGACATACAGATTCCGGGGCAACTGCGACCAATGAATCCGCCGAGTACAAAGATAGTGGTGCCACTGAGGCCACAACTGCGATCGTTTCCTCGGCCACAGCTTGCTAACTATGGATGATAAGAACGACGCGGTGGGGGATGCTTATCTAATAAAAACATTACCGGGTGCAACATTAAAGGCGGGAGCACGACGCACTAATGTTAAGATATCTGAAAAACTGCCTTACAGGGAATGTTTACTACTTGCAGTGCTGGCCTGTTTTTTAGGGGTTTCTCTTGGCACAAACCTTCATGAAGCTGCAGATCTGGTGACCACCTTCACGGCAAAACAAAATACTGGATCCCTTACCTTGGCTGTAGTACAAATTTCACGTGCGAATAAATTGACAGCATAATTCGGTGAATCGAAAGGCAGCCTCGGGTGGCAGCTGTGATCTTACCGTTTATGGTAAAGCGATTTTGCACATGAAGAGCAATAAGTTGAATAATTTTGTATAAACGTGCTTTATAAGCACGTTAGAAAGGTAAAAACCAGGTTCTTCTGCAGGTGGTGACGACAACTGTTCGATCGTAAGGTACGCCTGAGTGGAGGTCAAAAAAAAATTGGCCGCATATCTGCTCCTTTCGTTGAAATGTTCGTCAAAAGACGATAGTCCTTGTAGAAATTTGCAAAGGAAATACCCCCTTTGCTTTCCCGCTCACCTCTCGTGCTGTTACAGTTCCGTCGCGCTCATCCCAAGGTAAACACACTAAGGTTTGCTCAAGGCGATTTGAATTTACCGCGTTCCACTGGTACAGGCCGGGTTCCTCGATGCCAGCGCTGCAGTACGGCGGAGACGCGCGTGGATTGAGGCGGCCGACTTTAAGGTTTATAGAACCAAGTTGCCGTGCTCCACGTGCGTTCCAATCAGAACGTTGCACTTAGGTAGTGGAACCTTTCGTTGCTGTTGCCGCGTGATTTCTCATATGCCACCAGGAGGTGGCGCGGGCAACTGCAGGCGGCCGTTTTCTGCAATAGATGTAAAATATCATTTACTATCGAAAACCCAAGCATTCATGATTTTTTTAACAAACGATCCCTGTAAATATCCGTTGTATAGTAATTTTCCTGTGTTATATTTGCGTAATGTGTTATCCTTGTTAAACAAATTTGACAAGTGTGAATATATAAAGCGGGCTTAGACGTTTACATTTGCTGTGAATATATAAGACTATTGCGCAGTATCCATTTTACTTTGGCCAGTTGGCTGAATCGAGTCATAGACAAAGAGACAGACAGACAGACAGACCAAAATTTAGGGTTTAAGTAGCCGAAGAAAGACTATCATCTCTAAAAACCCGGGCCATCTCCACTAAGAGTGAAACCTGGGGAGGGCCAAAGCATGCAGTGTATAAGGGTATTCTTGGCGCCCTGGTGTTTTTGCCAACGGAGATGAAACCATTGAGGGGGGGTAGAGGTATACAGCTTTGCAGTAAAGTCTCGTGTCTTTGAAGCACGAAGCTCTCTAGCGGGAGACGTGAACGAGTGCCCCTGTGTTTCTAGTACGCGTTAAAGGAGTACTGACACGAAATGTTTATGTTACGTTTTTTTCGCTGCTATGCGTGCCTACCAGCCCACTAATCATAGAATGACAGATTAGACGGTCGAGCGCAGCGTAAACATTCATTTACGGCGTCGTTTATTCGTGCCAGTTTCGGTTTCGACAAAATAACGCCGATCTGCCGCCATGACAGCATGTATCACATGGCGTCACCATTCTTGCCGTATCGCTGCCTCTCTGGAAGCGCGCGCGAGCACGCGCACGCGCGCGCCCAGACCGGCCAGGGTCTTCGCTGTCCCCACAGGCCCAGGCAGCATGACGTCAGTTCCAAAACCATGACGTGTACACACGCCCGAGGAGCGCGCGCCAACTACAGCCTGCGCGTCGGCTTCGTCACGGGAGCCCCGACGTCGGCAGTTTGGGGCACGTAGCAGATGATGTCACGTCGGCCCGCTCTGGGCTTTCTCGTGCGGGCGAAGATTAAAATGGATTTTAAATATGTTTCGCTGAACGGTTGCTGTTGAAACTTGATGGGAGATATCTCCTGATAAAAAGGAAGCATTTTACATAGTTATCTCAGCTTTGAAATTTTGTGTCAGTACTCCTTTAAGAAGCGCTCTAGCGCCAAGCATAAACGAGTGAGGCTTTCGCCGACCAGAGCGGTAAAAGTGGGACAGAGACTTGAACGAAAAAACTGAAATAGATATTATGCCTGGCAAATACGCTACAAGCACGAGGACATGAAATGTTACCGAGAGGTAACGTAGATCGAATACAAATGCTAGAGACAGTTCAAAGATAGACAACATGTTACAACAGGGAACGCTAGCAATGAAAATTACAAGGTACAACTGTTAAATAAAAAATACAGTTCATGCATTTGAGAGACCTAGTTCCTCAATAATCACGCACCGGTCCTGATCCAGAGCTGTGGGGGGGATTTGGCTAGCTATGAAGCGATGCTTCGACGTAGGCCAGGCAGTCCGAACATGATTACGGCGATTCAAGACCTATGAGTACATTGGAGTACTCCAGGGCGCGGGTTGCGAAGGTGGTGCCCAAACGGGCAGAAGCCGTTGTCACATCACCACGTCAAAACGTAATTAATTTGACTCAGCGCGGAATCCCTTTTCATAACCGCACTAGCGCGGAGAGAACAAGAACAGCACACAACGCGCCCGCCACCGTCGAACGCACAACTTCCTTGTTTCTCCCTTTTAGAACCATCCGCGCGCCTTAGCACTGGCAAAACCACGCTGGAAGCTTCTGCGAAACCTGACTGTGGGATGTTTTATTTTAAAGCAAAGCTTTCTACCGCTACCAGCCAACGATTCCTTCGTTGCGGGCGGGACAAGAAACTACGAACGCGGATGGGGAGAGGGGAGGGCGGTTTTCACTCCCAGAGCACAGCGTAGATGCCACGGCGATAGGCCACTATTAGCCCAGCGTTCCATGCGCGCCGCTGGCTGCTCGTCCCGGAGGGTGCGTTGGAGTTGGAGGGATGGCTTTGTACTCTGCTTTAGCGACGGCTGTTTTAAGTCACTTTATAAGCGACCCCAAACCATCCACCGCCGGCGTCGGCGGCGGCGGCGGCAGCGGCGTCAGCAGTGCTCCTCTATATTTAAAAAAGAAACAGCATCCGGCGCCAGGTTTCGATCCGCGGACTTTGCGGCCGCAGCGCGACGCTCTACCGACCAAGCCACGGACGCGACGTGATATCAGCGTTAGTGACGCGCCTTATATCTTTAACGCATTCAAACTACGTCGTGAGCGGCGTGCGTTGGCGACTCAGCGGCGTTATAGCGGCTTGATAACTGCGTGGTGTACACGTGATACTACAAACCCGATGGAAGAGATGGAAGAGAAGGCGGCGAGGCGGTGGGCTGCGGGGGCCGAGCGCAAGCGCCGCAAGCGGGCCGACAACCGTGCATTCGCACTTTCACATTCTCCCCCTCGGGGAAATGCGAGGGAATTTTTTTGGACTGTTGTGGCGTACTCCGCGTGCACTGCGCGATTTCTCCGCACAGCTTGATCAAGGCCGGCTGTATAAATATTGCCTGACGCGTCGCCCGCTTTCCAATGGGAAGGGCAGGGACGCTTAGTTCAGCCACTCCACCGCTATGTGCCGCGCGCTGGCGGACGCCCGCCTTACGTCATTACTCGCGATTCGCGAACACTGCACCCACTTCTACAGCGTGTGCCAGTCAGCTTGCCTCAAAGGCATCGGAGCACCGCCTGGAGAACGCTAGACAAACTAAACTATTTTGCATAGTTTCAGAGAAGCGGCGCTAGCTGGCGGACATGAAAAGCACGCAGGAAGGCTACGGAGCGAGAAAGGGTAGGAGAGAGCATCAGGAGAGTGGCTGTTTGACCATTTTTTGCTCACGCGTTAGGAAATGTTTATACAGGCGGCGTTGGCTTGAATAACGTGTTCGACACCACTCCCTGGGTAACGCGGACTCGACGAAAGTGAGTGGTTGTACGGCAAAAATACATTAAGTATTCGTTTGCAGGGCGGGAAAACAAAATGCAGAGACAACATACAAACATCTGGCCTCTAGAAAAACGCTACCTTTCGCGCACTGCTTACCACGAATGGGAATCCGTTTTCTAAATTCTTGAATACCAATTCGGTTGTGTTGTAACAGGTATTACAAAATGCAAAAGGAGAAACTGGTTCTGGTAAAAAGCTATTATAAAAGTTTCCTCAGCTTTCTCGAAATTTTAAAACTTACTAAACTAATTTTAGTCGGCATAAGTGGGAATCACTACGCTCACATGCCGAATTGTTTCGGTTTCTGCGCTTGTGTTTCGCGGTGGTGTAGCCCTGAGCTAGCAAATCAGGATGGCTAGGTTCCCGTGTGTCACCATTCGAAAGATGGTCCCCTCCCTTTTCTTTCTGCCGACGCACGGCCGGGATACTGCGGCGGCATTCGCCTCTCTAGCCCGGCCGTGGCCGACTCTGCGGCGTTCGGGATGCCACCTCGAGAATTCCAGGTAACGGCTCTGGTTTAACTCTTTGTAGAGTCACGTGTGTGTATTCAAATGACATCGCATGGGAAATTGTTGCGGGTGTAGTTCAAAGCTTTGCGTTCCGATCACTTTTACCGCGAGGATTGGAGCCAATTTCTTTGTTATTTTCTCACTGGTGAGACAGCGAGTGGGCGAAGTCATCCACGCTTTGTGCGAAGAGTTCGAGGGTTTTACCCGGGGTGAATAGAAAAAAAAGAAATTGAACGAATGGAGCTACTGGCGCACCATAATTAGGCACTGTACAGCAATATGAAAAAGCTGTACGATAGCTTGAGACGCCGTATTCTCAAGTATGCAACACTGCGTTCAGGAGGCTCGGTGCGACAAACGGGCTGAGCGTATAAGATGAGGCAGACATGATAAATGTGTATTGAAGCCAGCACAGGACTGTCCAGCCTAACGCAAGCTGATGTACTTTGGTCAGTGACTTTCTATCCGGCCTTTTACCGGCATGCGAATTCGGCCCGTGTCAAAATGCGGGCCTTTTGTCCGTATACGGCCGTATTCCCATGGCTATCTAACGGCCAATGTCCGTCGTGCCGTCGACCGGCATACGTTCATGCGGCTAGACTCCCGCCGTAGGGCTCCGGCCATTCGACAGGCACCAGCGTGAGGCCAAAGTACGGCCACTGGAGGCCAGCCGAGACGCAGTCGTCGGACTCCACCCGCACTATAGCTGCCGGACGTTCGGCTATGCTACGGGCATTGGATTTCAGCTACAGTAGGTTAACCGTACTGAGGCCGGTGAATGCCACTGCATGCAGCGCAACAAGATGGCTCAGTCGCACTGGGCAACAGCACAAACCCATCATTTTGGGTCAGCTGCACCCACATCAAAGTGAGCCTGCACGACACCACCAGCCGTCAAGCATTCAGCGCAGCCCCGCTTATTGATCAGCCTCAGTGGACAGCAAAATTCATTTACTAAAAAAACACTGCTCACACCTTGTAGTTTCTATAATTAGTGGGCCCCTTTTACTGTCCGATGTAGAAAATATTGTCACGAGCCAAAGCCGATGCAGTTCTCTTGAAGGAAAAGCAAGTTTATTGGAGCGAATTTTTGCTCCCCTAACAACTCAAAAATGCACAAGGGGCGAAGCAGCAGTCCACAAACTGACGTGCGGAGGCGAGTGTCGGTAAAATCAAATGCCGCAGTGTCTGCTCTGCAGGCATCTTCTCTCGGCGCAAGGGTTTCTCGAGCAGTCGAATCGCACCCAGAACACTATAGATTAAAAAAAGATTATTCTAGGCTGGTGACGTTAGTTCGAAACTCTCTCCCTATCAAAGGAAATAACACGTGCAGCATAAAGAATGGAACATGCGCTACACTTGGCCCACGGATAACACAGATAACACAGCCAGGCGCAGCCGGTCGACAAAACAAAACATAATTAAAAAAACCCAAAACATGGTCCGTGGCAACATTTATTTCTTTGCTATAGTTGGAATCGTTTTATTGCCCAGGTACTAATATTTTTTGTGCGGCCCACCTGTAGAAACCACGCGGAAGGAACGGAGGGCGCTTACTTTAGTGGGTTCAATTTTACAAAGAAGAAAGTGGCGCTTTTATCCAATTTCTTTCATGACAATCTTCCTGAACACTTGTGTAGCGGAAGCCGCTAGGCACCCCAGCCCAAGCGGTTCCCGCGAGACGGGGCTTTTCCTTTCTCTTCGGCCCGCCGCTGGCTTGAAGACACTGCGCCTTTGTGGAAGACGCGTATTGGTGACGGCGCCGCATGCTTACATCGGGGGTCATTCCCCCGCCCTCTTCAACGGTCGCCGCCGGGTGAGGCATAACTTGTTGTTTGGCGAACTCCTCGCATTAGCCTTGGGGCCGTTGTGCGCGCCCTTGGAGGGGGGCCTTTTTTCTCTCTCTTTTGAAGGACGCGGGGGTTCCCATCCTTTCCTTCGTCGGGGGACGCTCTCAGCATACGCATAGTTTGAAAATAAAGTCTTGTCTTGAAACTGCAAAACAGCTCCACGTCTGCTTTCTCCCCTCCTTCAGCAACCGACACTCCGGGCTGCTACCAAATTGGTGACCCGAACAACGCTTCAACGAACACACCTAGATGAGCTCTGACGACAACACTGCTGCGTCAACGCCAGCAGTCTTCGCTACAGAGCTTAAGCTACCACAGTTTTGGCCTAAAAATCTAAGAGTTTGGTTCAGCCAAGTGGAAGCCCGTTTTCAGCTCCGGTACATCACCGCGCAGTTGACGAAGTACCTTCACGTCTTCGCAGCCTTGCCCCCAGAAATCGCCGACGTTATCGACAACATTTTGGTTTCAATCCCCACACAAGGGGAATACGATCCCCTCAAGAAGACGGTGCTGGACCGCCTCGAGGCGCCTGAAGAAAGCAGATTTCAGCAGCTCTTATGTTGGGAAGAGCTTGGCGACCAACGACCTTCCCAACTGCTACACTGGAGGTGGCAACTACTCGGTGTGCACGTGAGTCAGGACGGCCAGCTCTCACTTCGTAAACCTTTCTGCAATGGTTGCCGCAGTCGGTGCACGTGGTCCTCATGGGTTCCGATGAGACGTCCCTTGAATCGACTGGCGCAACTTGCCGATCGCATCACGGAATACTCTGCTCTACACTTCGCGCACATATCTGCTGCAAGAACACACGAACAACCAGATCGACCTACGTGCCTTGAGAGAAAGTGCAACAACTTACCGAAATCATGCAGCAACTTTTGCGGTCTGGCGCTCCCCAACAGGGCGAGCAACGACCCAACCGATCCCCATTCAAGACTGCCGAGCTCTTCCCAGAGAAGCCAGTCACGAGATAGACAGGACAGAATTTGCTGCTACCAGCGTCGTTTCTGCAAGATTGCTCGCCGCTGCACTCAACCTTGCTCGTTTCCGGGAAACGCTCCGGCCAGTCGTTAACAGCGGCTTACGACGTCGGTCCACCACCCAGCCACATGTTCTTCGTAGTCTACCGCGTAAGGAACTCGCGTCCGCTAGTCGACACAGGAGCCAAAATCTCTATTGTCCCGGCAACCCCCGAGGATCACCGACGTAGCAAGAACATATCGTCGCTGCAGGCGGTGAACAACACTGCCATCGCTACGTACTTCTTCCGCTCGCTGAGAATAGACGTTGTACTCAGGCGCCTGTTTTGCTGGATCTTCGTGGTAGCGGACGTTAATTCCACCATACTCAGAGCAGACTTTTTCAGCCACTTCAACCTGAATGCGAGCGTACGTGGCCGTTGCCTCAAGGATAAGAACACATCCCAAAGGTACATGGTTTGGAGTCAAACATCTGCTCATCTGGCATCTGCGCCTTCCACCCAGTGTCTGCCTACCACCATAACCTGGCCGAATTCCCTTCTCTCACCAAGCCCCGCAACACGAAACAGCCGGTGAAACACAACGTGGCTCACCACATCGTCACCTCCGGGCCGCCAGTCACCGCCCGGCCACGACGGCTGTCCAGCAACAGGCTTCAAGCTGAACGCACTGAGTTCGAGCATATGCTGCAGTTGGGAACTATTGGCCCTTCGTCTAGCAACCATTCATCGACTCTGCACACTGTGCCTAAAGATGACGGGGACGACTGGCGCCCGTGCGGTGACTGAAGAGCCTTGAACGCATCGACAACGCCATACCAGCATCCTCCGCCACACATTCATGTTTTTAGTCCGCGGATGGCAGGTACAAAATATACAGCAAGGTCGACCTCGTAGCGGCATACCACCAAATCCCCGTCGAACCGGAGGACATACCAAAGACAGCCATAACAACTCCATTCGGCCTGTTTGAGTTTGTCCGTATGCCCTACAGCTTGAAAAAACGCAGCACACAGCTTTCAAAGGTTCATGGATGAGGTCACCCGGGGTCTTCCTTTTGTCTTTGGCTACCTGGATGACATTTCGGTGGCCAGCAGAACTCCTACCGAGCACAAACAGCAGCTCTGCCAGCTCTTTCAGTGTCTGGATGAGCGCGGTCTAGTGTTTAAACTTCAACAGTGCGTGTTTGGTGTCCAGGCTCGCAACTTCCTCGGCCACCACATCACTGCTGAAGGCATGCCATTGGAATCGAGGGTGGAATGCGTCAAGACGTTTTCTGCTCCAACATCTTTCCGCAAGCTGAGAGTGTTCCTCGGGCTCTTAAACTTCCACCGGCGGTTCATTTCGTTTTGCGCTCGATCACTCGAGCCATTGACCGACCTGCTGCGCCGAGACAACCAAAAGGCACCAGAACTTTGTTGGTCTGACGAACACCAGAACGCTTTCCAGAAGGCTAAGGACGAGCTGGCCGCGGCTACCCTTCTCATTCATCCACTGCGCAACGCTCCTACGCGCCTCATGGTGGACGCCTCCTCCACATCGGTCGGAGCAGTGCAGCAGCAACAG
The DNA here is from genome assembly GCA_013339765.2 of Haemaphysalis longicornis. Lineage (NCBI taxonomy): Eukaryota > Metazoa > Arthropoda > Arachnida > Ixodida > Ixodidae > Haemaphysalis > Haemaphysalis longicornis. Next base: position 100,854,635 of record CM023453.1, on the reverse strand, counting down.
GAGGGTGCACAGTGGAAGCCCCATGGCTTCTTTTCGAAACGCCCGAAGCCTGCAGAAGTACATTACAGCACTTTTGGAAGGGAGATGCTCGCAATCTATTGTTCCATTAAGCATTTCCGCTATTTCCTCGGAGGTCGTGAGTTCTACATCTTGACAGACCACAAACCCCTCACGTACGTATTTAACAACAGCAGTACCTCCTACTAAGAACGGGAAATTCGTCAGCTCTCATTCATCCCTGAGTTTTCTGGAGACATCTGCCACGTTCCCGGAGTCGAAAACGAACCAGTCGACGCCTTGTCTCGCGTCAACGCTTCCGGCACAAAAGTCCTGGACTTTGAGGCGATGGCCGCGGCTCAGCAGGAGGACACTGAGTTGACGAGACTGAAAGGGGGGGATCTTCACTCGTGCTTTCGAAGGTTGCACTTTCCTACGTGCAGGGAACGATAACCTGCGATACCTCCCAGGCAACCCCACGACCTTTCGTCCACTGAAGTTTTCGTCGAGTGGTATCCAATCCTTTTCAGTCCATCAGCCACCCAGGTGTCCACGCCATCCAGCGGCTGATAACAGAACACTTCGCTTGGTCCGGAGTCAACGTGGACGTGCGACGTTGAGGTCGGATATGTGAAACGTGTCAGCAAGTGAAGGTGACTCACCACACTCGTGCTCAACTACAGTAATTTCGGACTCCTGAGACGCGGATTGACCACGTTCACCTCGGCCTGGTGGGACCGCTACCACCCTGCCAAGGTTTCAGGTACCTGCTCACATGCATCGATAGATACAGCTGATGGGCCGAAGCTATACCGATTGCGGACATACCAGCTGAGACCGTTGCGCAGGCCTTTATTCAGACATGGGTGTCCCGCTTTGGCTGCCCCGCCCGCATAACAACTGACCGGGGACGGCAGTTCCAGACCAACCTCTTTTCCCCACTTTCGACCCTCCTAAGCACGAGGCTGCAGCATACAACCGCCTACACCCCGCCAGCAACAGAATGGTGGAGCGCTTGCACAGGCAACTCAAAGCTGCACTTACAGCGAAACTCTATGGCCAGCACTAGGTGGAAAAGGTCCCGCTCGTTCTTCTTGGCCTGCGATCAACGGTGAAAGAAGACCTCGGCTTCAGTGCAGCGAAAATGGTCGTACGGCTTAACAATGCGCCTCCCGCGAGAATTCTCCGGTCAGACACTTTCCGCCCCAGCAGCCTCCGAACATATCGAGAAGCTGCGCGCATCGCTTGCACAACTCAGGCCAACAGCACCTCGCATCGCCCGCAACAAAATATTTTCACTTTCCCCGACATGGACTCAGCTTCACAAGTGTTCGTGCGACAAGACACAACGAAGCTACCCCTCCCTCCGCCGTACGACGGCCCTTTCAAATTTTTAGGACGTAATAACAAGACCATCACAATAGACGTGGGGGGTAAACGAGAAGTCGCCGCCATCGGCCGCGCCAAGCCGGCTCATATTGAGGTTTCTGTTCATCCAGCCTCTCACGTACGTTTTCAGTGATAACCAGTGGACTCTGCCCTTTCGACATTCAGCCGGTAACTGCTGCCTTTTTTTTGAAAACTCCGCAATTTGGGGGGGGGGGGGGCACTGTAGCGGAAGCCGCTCGGCATCCGCGCGCAAGTGACTCTCGTCGAAAGGGGACTTTTCTTTTCTCCCTGGTCGGCCGCCGGCTTCACGGCAGTGCGCCTTTGTGAAAGACGCGTATTAGAGACTACAGGGGCATAACCCCTGCCCTCTTCAACGCTTGTTTCTGGGGAGCGCTTCACTTGTTGTCCAGCCGACTCCTTGCATTAGTCCTGGCGCCGTTGTTGTCTGCTCGCTTGAGGGGCCTTTTTCCTCTTTGAAGGAGGCGGGAGTTCCCCTTTTTTACCTCGTCAGGGGAAGCTCTTGGCGTAAGCATCTTTTGGAAATTAATAGTCTTGTCTTGAAACTGCAAACCAGCTCCACGTCTGCTTCGTCGCCCGCTTCAGAAGCCGACATACCGGGCTGCCACACTCAGACTGTACGCATACTACCGTTGCTTTGTCGCACACTGCACACGCATTGCAGGGCCACTGAAGGATCGTCGCTTGACGAAGAATAGCCCCTTTTCCGCTGGAAAAACGCCCCAAAAAAGCATTATGCGAGTTGCAATAATGCCTGCAGAGCCAGCCCGTGCTCTCTCATTTTGACGAAAACTCCAAAACTGAAATGCTCAGGGACGCCAGGGATGTAGGCTTGGGTACCGTCCTCATTCAAAAGCAAAGCGGTTGCGAAAAAGAAATCGCCTGCGCCAGCCGTGGTCTTCCGAAGAAGGAGAAAAACTACACAGCCTGGGAGAAAGAGTGCCTCGCAATTACATGGGCCATTTCATAATTTCACCCGTACGTGTATGGCAGACGGTTCAAGTTTGTGACAGACCATGATGCGCTGTGTTGGCTCGCCAATATGGAGGACTCCCTCTGGCCGTTTTTGGCGGTGAAGCTTGTGCCTGCAAGAACTGGACGGCACAATAGTCTATAAATCCGGCAGGAAACACTCCGACGCCGACTGCCTGCCCCGCACCCCCGTCGACCCACCACCGTAAGACTCTGATGAACGCCCGTTCTTCGGAGTCGTGATGGATAGCGATCTAGCCGCCAAGCTGTGTGCGGACCCCGACTTACGCGTCATGATCGACTACCTCGAAGGACGCAATGTCGCCGTGCCTAGGGCGTTAAAACGAAGCATACCGGCACTCAGCCTGAAAACTCCGTCCACGTGAAGAAAAATGTAGAGACAGACGGAATCCCGTCTGGCCGGCAGAATACATTTCAAACACACGAGACATCGGTCAGTCAAAAAATCGTTCTTGACGTTTCGGCTTCCAGCACGGAAGCCTTGTTCACAATGAATACATCCCCAGAAATGGATCGCTTAAATGGGGTTGAGTAATCGCTGTAAGAAGCGCGCGTAGATTGGATTTAGTTTTCCGTCGTTACACTTAACCGTGTTAGATGTGGTCTGAATGATTAGTGAGTCCAGTTATAGGCGTGAAGTTGCCCATTTTTCTGTTTCGACAATTATTGCACCGTCTCAGTAAATCTTGTGGTCATTCGTGATTGCGTGCTCAGCTAAAGCGCTGTTGCGAACGCTCTTATTCTTTACGTCATGAGCGTGTTGCTGTAATCGTTTCTAGTAGTTTCCTGATTCCCCGATGTAAACACCGTCGCAGTCTGCGCTCGGAATTTCATACACAACTCCGGGGAAGTGTTCCTTGGGCAAGCTGTCCTTCACTTTTACCAGCTGGTGACGTATCTTTCTTGCCGGAACGTGTGCCACCTGTACGTCATACTCCCGTAAGACACGTGCGAGACATTCGCTTGTTCCAGGAATATACGTCCCAGAGGCCCGTTTCGTGAGGGGAGGAGGTGCGTCTGGTTGTCCCCAACGTGACAGCTGACGTTCCGTTGTATGAATAAAGAGTCAAGGGCATCCGCAGCTTGCGAGGTCATCCCGTACCTTTTTCTTGTCCACAGCCACATCCTCGGGCCTTGAGCACAGACGTTTGGCACGCTACAGTAACGTGTTAACAACGGCTTGCTTGTGGGTGGCCGGGTGCACAGAGCCGAAATTAAGGTATCGACCTGTGTGTGTATCCTTCCGGTACACGCTGAAGCTTAGCCTCTGGCCCTGCCGTGAAACGAGGACGTCGAGGAAAGGAAGTTTTCCATCCACCTCCTCTGGCAAAGTGAACTGAATGGCTCTATACAAGCTGTTCATGTGATCGAGGAACTTGCTCACGTCATCGTTTTGGATGATGCAGAAACAATCATCAATGTAGCGGAGGAATACTTTCGGGGACGGGGCGAAGGACGCTAACGCCTGCTGTTCAAGCGCTTCCATGGTGAGATTCGCCGCCGAGACCGAAACAGACGCGCCCATGGGAGTCCCCTGGCTTTGCTTGTAGAAATTTCCCATAAAGACGAAGTACGTGTTCTTTAGGCTGAAATATAGGAGCCTACGCAGGTCCGGTACATCTATCAGGGATCTCTGGGGCACCGTTGCGTAAGACTCGAGAGCAGCGGTGCACACGTTGACAGCGCGGTCTATCGGCACACTCGTGAAAAGGAACTTCACGTCGAAGCACACATCAAATCGTCTTCCTCAATCATGATGCGTCCGGTCTTATGGACGAAATTTGAGGAATTTTGAACATGACTTGCACCCTGAGCGACCAACGGAGCCAGGACATAGTGCAAGAATTTCGACAGAGTCTGCAGGCGTGAGCGTGTGTAGTCAACGAGGGGGCTCATTGGAACGTCTGGCTTGTGAATTTTCGGCAAACCATAAAAGGTGGGCGGGGATCCATTGTGGCTGAGCAGTGTGTAGTAGAGCGCTTTTAGGTTTGGAGGAACGGACAGAAACACGTCCGCCAGCAGCTTCTAGAACTCCCTTTCAACATTGAGCGTTGGGTCCTTCTTGAGGCGGACATACATTTCGCTGTCTTCGAGAAGCAGCCGTATCTTGTTTTCCTAGTCGGCCTTTTCCAGGAGAACCGCCGCATTGCCTTTATCAGCTGGCAAAATCACAATATGCTCGTTTTCACGGAGTCTCCTGATTGCTTCACGTTCTACACGTTCTACAGGTACGCGATGGACAGCGTTGAGCACGCCAACCACTCGGGTGCGGGCTTCTTCGCGGCGAGTGTTTTCGACAAGGCTGACACCATTTTCCACCGCACATACTACTTTCGTCTTGTCCGGTGCTGGTCCTAAGTTGAAATTCAACCCCAGGTTCAGGACACTTTCTTCATCTCGGCTTGGCCTGTATGACGGAACGGCTGCTCCTCCAAGCTAGGATCCTGGATTGCGAAGCAAACATTTGTGCCTTAAGAACGATGCCTTCTTCACCCGTCGTCGCCTGGAGCACCGCTGCCCCATCGAGTTCACCAGCATCCAGCTGCACTCGAATCAAAAGACGCAGTTTCAATTCCAGAGAGGTGAGCGTTGCCATGACGACAAGCTGACTAGCCTTCTCGCAGTGCAATCATCCAAAATAAGGGTGCCTTCGAGAACCGCGGTGCATAATTTCTCGTCATACAGGCCAAGCCGAGATGAAGAAAGTGTCCTGAACGGCTGGTTGAATTTCAACTTAGGACCACCACTGGACAAGAAGAAAGTAGTATGTGCGGTGGAAAATGCTGTCAGCCTTGTCGAAAACACTCGCCGCGGAAAAGCCCGCACCCGAGTGGGTGGCGTGCTCAACGCTGCCCATCGCGGATCTTCGTGCTCTGCGTTGGGGAAAATGACGCGAGAAAAGCCAAATAAGCAGTAATATAAAAGACTGAAGAAAGGAACAGAAACAAAATCTTTAAATGTCTTTTTTATACAGCCTGCTGCGTGCAAAACCGCAACCTTTACAGTAGAAAGCCTGTGAACCAGCGTACAGACGTTCACAATACAAAACCTCGAAAACTGGGCCGCTGACGTAGGTAGGCCGACGCTGAACGTTGACCGCCGACATTCGACGCGAAACGTTGACGCGAAACGTTCGACGCGAACATTGACGCCTTGACGCAAAACAATGGCGCGCGTATGAAAATACGTAGAACACATAAAATACAAACATATGGTACGGGGAATTTGGAAGCCCCCCTTGTGAAAACATGAGGAAAAATAAAAGAAGTAAAAAAAAACCCTGACATCAGATCAGGCGTACCTTGATCTGCCAGAAACCTGAATTATTTCTTCGGCAAATGACGAGTAGCCGCATGGGCGGACGGGGGTGGACGTACGTGAAGCGAAAGATACAGTATTCTTCAACGCCCAAAGGAAGTCGCCCTACAACAATCAATTGTTACGACCTCTTTAAATTTTCTGGCGTAACTTATCTTCCAGCCATCACCGCGGTCTTGCATTTGCATCTACAGTTGAAACAAAGCAATTCGTACATTAGGAACCACAATTGTACCGTCAGTTGCACTAGTTCACGGCCGTTCGCTGGATGAATGAATACTGCGTTAATAGGAATCTTATAGCACCACTATCTTTCCCAAATTTCACAAACAAGAATCGTACGAAGTTGAGGGCCACATGAAGCAGCAGGAGTATTTTTTTTTGCAAGAAAAAACTGGGCGAAGCTTCCACGAAGTCGCGGAGGGCTTGAATCATAGAGGAGCTAGGCGATTTTTTTGTATGGACGCAGTAAAGAATACACAGCGATGCACTGCATTAGGTTCAAAAATATTTGTTTACACGTTCCGTCGTCGCATTTTGTTGTGGTAATAGGAGCAATCGTCATATCCATCTAAATCGTCGTCATCCTCATGCATGACTGGCGAGCCCAGATCGTCTTATCCGCCGGAATTGACATTTCACCAGTGTCGTACACGTTCCTCCAAAATAGGAATGAAAGTCGTTCCTCGTTCCTTGCCAATTTTGAAACGAGTTCCCGTTACAAGTTCCTTCATTGCGAAAGGAACGCGTTCCAGTTCCACTTCAAAAATTGGAACGTGTCGTTACATTAACGTTACAATTAGGTTTTTAAATTAAAATATAGTGTCGGATAATCCTGGGTCGAAATTAAGTGATGCATTCAAAACTCACATCGAACTAGGTATATTATAAGAATATGAACACCACCGGCAGCAGATTATCTGGACATAAGGATAATCAAAAGAAACGTTCCTAGGCGAATTTTTTTAGGGAGCACCGGACAAACTCCAGACAGCTCGATGACATTTCGGTGCAGGATATTTCGGTGCGGAAATTTTGGTGTACGGACATTTCGGTGTACGGACATTTCGGCGACCAAATTATCCGGTGCTTGCCTGTTTGTGACAGCCGTTATATTTTTATTTCCGCTTAACGTGGGTTATGGACAACAATCCGAAGCAGTGAATTTATTTTTTTGATTGATGCCATGTTCGATCTTTGCCAGGTACTTTTAGAAATTATAAATTTATTTATTTTTGTTTAATACCTCTTCTTGGGGACACCTGCTATGCAGCCGATTGAATTCTTTAGCACACGTTTTTTTAAGTGCGAATGCGCTTCTTAAGCGAGCCTGAAGCGTCCTCCGCCGTCCGCATTCCGCCGCCGTCCACATAGCAACAGCCGCGGGTGCGCGCGCTCCTCGTCTTCCTTGGCACGGGGGGAGATGGGCGCGCGCTGCCTGGCCGCTGACATGGCACATACCACGTGGGGGATTAGCCAGGAATCTCCTCGTCTTCCTTGGCAACGGGGGGAGATGGGCGCGCGCTGCCTGGCCGCTGACATGGCAGATACCCACGTGGGGGATTGGCCAGGAATCGGGCGTGAGAAGGGCTAATGCACCCGCTTAAAGGAGTACTGACACGAAATTTCAAAGCTGAGATCCGCTGTAGCAATGAAGTACAACGACAATACAAATAGGTGTCTGTGCATCGCACATACCTACGTGGGGGATTGGCCAGGAATCGGGCGTGAGAAGGGCTAATGCACCCGCTTAAAGGAGTACTGACACGAAATTTCAAAGCTGAGATACGCTCTGGCAATCAAGTACAACGACAACACAAATAGGTGTCTGTGAATAAATGCATCTTTCTTTCTTTGTAGTTGTGTGTGTGTGTGTGATCTCTCTTTCGCGAACATTACCGAACCGCGCAAAATTCAGACCGATTGCATTTTCCTTTTCACCTGGAAACGTTTTTTTTAAATTTATGACAGGTTGTAAATTTATATTCGCTCTTTTTTAACTAGGACAATTACCCGTGTTTACGATGGTGCACCGCCTCTTTTGTATTTTTTTAAATTACACCCCCCCAAAATACATCAATTACATGCACACTCTTGATATCCAAAAAGTAACAAACATTAGCTAGTCCCCCAGAACGAAGAAAACCTTATGAAAAGTATTTCGTAGGCTGGGCTGCCTTGCTAAAATGAATTCGCGAACACTAGTCTAGGATATTGTCGGGGAGGAAAAATGGGCGTTTTGGAAAACAACCGCAGGTTCTAATGTCCTAAATGCTCAATAAGCGCGTACCGAGTTGTGCATACAAATTCCACCCATTGTGTTGGCGACAACCAACCTTCGTTTAATGGTTACAAGCGTACATTTACCAAATTTTAATTCTTTGTTCTAGCGCCTCCCCCCCCCCACCTCCCGCCTGTACGCTCGAATATCGACCAGATTTCTTTTTCAGCCATGATATTTTCGGTTTCCCCTGAAAATCCTACTGGCGTGGTGGAGATCACGGTCTCCGAAGCGTCGCCGCAGTGTTTTTTTATTTTTTATTTTTTGTTTAGAACATACTGCTAGCCTCTTAGTGGAGGCTTTTGCAGGAATTGGGTGATACATGAAGAACAGTGACATAGAACACTTCGTGTTTAAAACAGAGAAAAAGCTTTTCATTCACCATGGGCGAACGAAACCTCTATAATGTGACACAAAAAGCCACCCAAAAAGCCTTTGAGAACACAATGGCCAGTATCGTTTGCTGGCTACGCCCTTCCGCGCGTCGGGGTCATATCGACGGCGCCGCCACTCCAGGAATCGCTCTTTCTGCGCCTTCAGTCGCCCCCTTGGGAATTAACTAATCAAGTCGCACATATCATGAACACCCCTGGTATACATCGCTTCCTCCCATTATAAGGAGCAAAAAAAATGAATAGGCTAGTGTGACGAGAGCGGCAACAGTCGTCTTCAAGCTTTCAAAGTCCAGTAGAGGCAATGGTGAAGCACAAGTGGCACCCCTCTCTCTCTACTTAGGGGGATGATTGCCGGCGGGGCTCAGCTTTCCCCTCCCCTAAGTTACGCCCCTGAGTGTGCGATCGCTGGTTTGTTAGTTTTAAGTAGAACTGACACTGAATGCAACGAAGGCGAGATTGATTGAGAGAATAATTAAAACGAAATGCACCCGCGCCTAATCGACCTCGTTTTTCTGCTTTTGTTTTTTCGCGGAAGTTTTGCTGGGGGGAGGGGGTAAGAATAGACTAAAAGCAGCAGCGTCTTGCACCGTTGGGTGAAGTGAAAGCAAAGCACTTTGGGAACACTTAAAGTATTAGGGTTGTTCACATGAATGTTAAAATTACAAAAGAATGGTTGAGCGGATCCAAATTAACAACGTTAATTTTTACCATCTGCTACAGAAATTGGGTTTCACGTGGCAATGCTCCGCCAGAGTTTAGCGTTCCTTTCCACGAACGGCGGGGCAAGCACAAGTCTCGAACGTAAAATCATATTAATGCCGCGAACCATACATTGGGTTTGTTTATTTGTGTTTTGCTTTTACCGCCCGGCTGCGCCGGTCTGTGTTATCTCTGCGCCAAGGGAAGCGCGTGTTCCGTTCTTTCTTTCTGTGCCGCATGTGTTATCTGTTGTGATAGGGAGAGCATTCCGATCTAACGTGAACAGCCCAGAATAATCTTCTTGGATCTACTATGTTCTCGATGCGAATCGACGTTTCGAGAACCACGCGCGCCAAAAGATAAAAAGCCTGCAGTGCGGACGCCGGGGCATTCGATTCGACGACACTCGCCTGTGCAAGTCACTTTGTTGACCGCTGCTTCGCCGCCTCTGTATTCTTTTGAGTTGTTAGGGGAGCACAAGTTCGCTCCAATAAACGTGTTTCTCATTCAACAACCACTGCATCGTCCTTGTCTTCGTGACATCTGGTGGAGGTGCTGGGTACGCACCCTTCATGCCCACTACAACCTCGAAAAGCGCCAAGCCAGTCAACAAGAGCCAGCCCCCGCCTGCAAGATTTACCGCCCGAGTTCGGTCTTCTGCCAGAAGGGCCCAAGAGAAGGAACGCTGCAACCAACACCATGGTGCAAGAAACAACGTCGCCAATCATCCTGCAGCAGCCCCCGAGAACCGCCATCGTTCCGGGAGCCCCCGCTGAAGACCCCGAAGAATGGTTGGAGAAGTTGGAGCGCGTCCGCATCTTCAACAGGTGGGACGATGAAGAAACGTTCCGGCATGTCTTCTTTTACTTAGAAGATGCTGCTCGAACTTGGTTCGAGAACCATGAGAGCTCTTTGACCGACTGGACTCAATTCAAGAGGGAGTTCCTTAAGACCTTCACTACCGTGATGAGAAAAGAGCGAGCTGCGCTTTTGCTTGAAAACTCGAACGCAGCACCCCAACGAAGGAGTCGTGATTTTCGTTGAGGAGATGAAGCGACTTTTTCGTCGTGCGGACCCTGAAATGACCGAGGAAAAGAAGCTCAGGTTTCTAATGCGAGGAGTGAAGCAAGAGCTTTTTGCTTGTCTAGTCCGTAACCCTCCGAAGACAGTGGCCGAATTCGCGTCTGAGGCGGCCGCGATGGAGAAGACGCTAGAAATTCGAACCAGGCAGTACGACCGCCCTGTCAACGCGCTGTTCTCGGAGGACCATCGGTGCTGCAAATGGAAGCTCCGATACATTGCGAGAGACCATCCGAGCAGTGGTCAGGGAGGAGCTTCGGAAGCTTTTTCCAACGACGCCGCAACCTCAAGTGGCTTCCCTGACCGACGTAATCCGAGAAGAAGTCCAAAACGCACTGGGAACTTCTACGCCGTCGGAAGCACCCCGCGAACCACAAGCCATGACCTACTCCTCGGCTGTTCGTCAACCCCGCCCAACTCCAACCCGTCGTCAAGAGGCTGAGCCATACCGCCGTCCAACGCCGCCCGCCCGACGCCCTGTAGACCAATACCAGACGCCAAGGAAGACCGACGTGTGGCGAACGCCCGATAATCGCCCGCTGTGCTACCACTGCGGAGAGGCCGACCACATCTACCGTCGCTGTCCCTACAAGAGGCTCGGTTTGCGAGGGTTCTCCGTCGACGCCCCACGCCCCCGATACGGCCAGCGCCCTGCTGAGATCGAAGAATACCTCTCCAACACCAACCGAGGACCAGCCCGCTTCAACCGGTCACCGTCGCCGTACCCGTCTCAGTCACCAAACCGCCGCAGCACTGCTGACTTCTCACGTGGAAGGTCCCCCAGCCCACGCGGGGGAAACTAAAAGCAGCAACTTCGGGAGGTAAAGTTGCACAACGGCGGAAAATGAAAACCCTCCAACGACGCAGCGACTCGCTGAAGACCATCATTCACGACATGCCCTCATCCCGACGACCCGACCTAGCCCTAACGAGACTCCTGAACACGACGACAGCTACACGGCGCGACGCGTACCCGACCTGACCAAGACGTCCGTTGAGAAGACGACGACAACGACGATGCACAGTGCCCGACCATCAACACGTACAAGCAGAGATACGACGCCCCGACGAACCCGCAACTCGAGGACGACTGCATCTGACGTCAAGGTGTCCATCGACGGCTTTGACGTAGTCGCCCTCGTAGACACGGGAGCTGACTATTCGGTAATGAGCGGACCATTTGCGTCTAAACTGAAGAAAGTTATGACCAGATGGGACGGTCCGCACATTACGCACAGCAGGAGGCCACCTCGTGACGCCAAGTGGAACGTGCACATCGCGCGTCACCATAGACGGCACAACGTACCCTGCGGCGTTCGTCGTTCTGCCTAACTGCTCCCGCGACGTGATTCTCGGAATGGACTTTTTGACGGACAACGGCGCAATAATTGATCTGCAGACCAAGTCGATAACATTTTCCTCCAATCACTCCACGACGTCGCAGCCGAACCCCGATCACCGTGCTGCTGTCAGGATCGCCGACGATCACATCACCCTGCCACCCCGCGCAAGCTTGATGATCGCCGTCTACTGTGAGGATGCTGCTTCTGACATCGACGCTATCGTAGAGAGTGATCGAAGGTTGCTTCTCGGCCGCGGTTGTCTCCGTCGCAAGAGGCATTGCGCACTTTAAGCAACGCCAATCTCACGTTTTGGTCACTAATTTCACCGAAGAGTACCAGCATTTAAACAAGGGAGCTGCAATTGCGTTCCTCGAAGAAACGCAAGAAGCAAGTGATGTGATCGCAGTCGCCGACTTTGAACGCACACCCGTAGGAACATTCAAGCTCCCGCAGCCATTCGACGTGAATCCGGCGCTCCCGCAAGAACAACGGAAAAAATTATTGGCTTTGCTGCGTCGCTATAGCGAATGTTTTTCGTCGAGCGCAAAACTACGTCAGACCCCTCTAGCGAAGCACCGAATAATGACCGAAGATGGAGCCCGACCTACCCGACAGTCACCGTACCGCGTCTCTTCACACGAACGGGAAGCCATCCGGACTCAAGTCGACGACATGCTGAGCGATGACATTATACAGCCATCGAAAAGCCCCTGGGCTGCGCCCGTCGTACTCGTAAAGAAAAAAGACGGCACATTAAGGTTTTGCGTTGACTACCGGCGACTGAACAAAATCACGAAAAAGGACGTGTACCCCCTCCCCCGAATCGACGACGCCCTCGACCACCTCTGCCACGCGAAGTACTTCTCATCGATGGACCTGAAGACCGGCTACTGGCAAATTGAAGTGGACGAGAGAGACCGAGAGAAGACTGCATTTATAACCCCAGACGGCCTATACGAGTTCAAGGTGATGCCGTTTGGGCTGTGCACAGCACCAGCGACGTTTCAAAGAGTCATGGACACTGTGCTAGCTGCCTTAGTGGCCACACCTGCCTCGTATACCTCGACGACGTAGTGGTATTCGCCCGGACTTTCGACGAACACCTTGCAAGGTTGGAGTCTGTACTCGAGGCCATTCGTACGTCGGGGTTGACGCTGAAGCCTGAAAAGTGCCGTTTCGCATACGGGGAACTCAAGTTCTTGGGCCACGTCGTCAACGCCGCGGGAGTCCTACCTGACCCGGCAAAAACTTCAGCCATTGCGAACTTCCCAAGGCCAAAAGGCAAGAAGGGCGTGCGGAGATTTCTCGGGCTGTGCGCATACTACCGGCGCTTCGTCGCAAACTTCGCACGCATTGCAGAGCCACTCACGCGCTTGACGAAAGATAGCACCCCTTTCAGCTGGGAAAACGACCAAGAAAAAGCATTCGGCGAGCTGCAAAAACGCCTGCAAAGCCCGCCCGTGCTCGCTCATTTCGACGGAAATGCCGAAACGGAAATGCATACGGACGCCAGTGATATAGGCTTGGGTGCCGTCCTTGTCCAAAAGCAAAGCGGCTGCGAAAGGGTAATCGCCTATGCTAGCCGTGGTCTGTCGAAGGAGGAGAAAAACTATTCTGCCTCTGAGAAAGAGTGCCTGGCTATTATATGGGCGATTTCAAAATTTCGCCCATACGTGTATGGAAGGCCATTCAAGGTTGTAACAGACCACCATGCGCTGTGTTGGCTCGCCAATTTGAAGGACCCCTCTGGCCGTCTTGGGCGGTGGAGCTTGCGCCTGCAGGAGTTCGACGTTACAGTCGTTTATAAATCCGGCAGGAAACACTCCGACGCCGACTGCCTGTCCCGCGCCCCCGTCGACCCACCACCACAAGACTCTGATGAAGACAGCGCGTTCTTCGGGATCGTGACGGAGAGCGACCTAGCCGCCCAGCAGCGTGCCGACCCCGACTTACGCGTCATAATCGAGTACCTCGAGGGATGCAACGTTGCCGTTCCTAGGACCTTCAAACGCAGTTTACCAGCATTCAGCCTGAGAAACTCCGTCCTTGTGAAGAAGAATTTCAGCCCCGGAACAAGAGCGAATTACCTTCTCGTCATCCCCGCGGACCTTCGTGACGAAATTTTGGAAGCGTGCCACGACGACCCGTCTTCCGGACATCTGGGCACAGCCCGCACTATCGGAAAAATCAAGGCGAGGTACTACTGGCCCGGCCTTACCTCTGACGTCACCCACTACGTCCGGAGCTGCCGTGACTGCCAGCGACGAAAAACGCCGCCGACAAGACCCGCCGGACTTCTGCAACCGATCGCCGTCCCATCGAGACCATTTCAACAGATTGGAATGGACCTTTTAGGCCCGTTCCCTACGTCACGATCAGAGAACAAGTGGATTGTCGTAGCGACAGACTACATGACGCGCTACGCAGAGACCGCCGCTCTTCCGAGGGGGACTGCACAAGAAGTGGCGAAGTTCTTTATAAGCCAGGTTGTGCTGCGACATGGAGCCCCGGAAGTCCTAATCACAGACCGCGGAACGGCATTTACTGCGGAGCTGATGCAAGGAGTATTACGCTACAGCAACACGGATCACCGAAGAACGACGGCGTACCACCCCCAAACGAACGGACTAACAGAACGTCTGAACAAGACAATCGCAGATATGCTGTCAATGTACGTTGACGTTGAACATAAGACTTGGGACGAAGTGCTCCCGTATGTCACGTTTGCGTACAACACGGCTATCCAGGAGACGACACAGCTGACGCCGTTCGAGCTTGTCTACGGTAGAAGGCCGACTACGATGCCTCGACGCCATGCTTCCGCACGTAGAAGACGACGACCTCAACGCCGACGTCCACGGATATCTTCAACGTGCGGAGGAGGCCCGCCAGCTCGCTCGAGTTCGTATAACGGACCAGCAGCTGGTGGATGCGGGCCGCTACAACCTCCGACGCCGAGACGCCGAGTACCAACCAGGGGATCGTGTGTGGGTTTGGACTCCCATCCGACGACGCGGACTCAGTGAGAAGCTCCTGCGAAGGTATTTCGGACCCTACCAGATTCTACGACGTGTTGGCCAACTTACCTACGAAGTGATCCCCGATGGTGACTCCGGCACATCACGACGACGCACGCGGCCTGAAGTCGTCCACGTGGTTCGCTTAAAACCTTTCTACGGACGATGACGAACTTTTATTTTCATTTGTTCGGACTGTCGCTTATGTTAGCATCGGGTCGATGCACACTTAGAGGGGGGGGTAATGCCGCGAACCATACATTGGGTTTGTTTATTTGTGTTTTGCTTTTACCGCCCGGCTGCGCCGGTCTGTGTTATCTCTGCGCCAAGGGAAGCGCGTGTTCCATTCTTTCTTTCTGTGCCGCATGTGTTATCTGTTGTGATAGGGAGAGCATTCCGATCTAACGTGAACAGCCCAGATAAATCTTCTTGGATCTACTATGTTCTCGATGCGAATCGACGTTTCGAGAACCACGCGCGCCAAAAGATAAAAAGCCTGCAGTGCGGACGCCGGGGCATTCGATTCGACGACACTCGCCTGTGCAAGTCACTTTGTTGACCGCTGCTTCGCCGCCTCTGTATTCTTTTGAGTTGTTAGGGGAGCACAAGTTCGCTCCAATAAACGTGTTTCTCATTCAACACCACTGCATCGTCCTTGTCTTCGTGACAATATCAAGTCACGAAATTACAATATGAAAGCTAAAATGTTCAAAGAATGCCTGGGACATCCCCTAACTCAAAATGTCTGGGCCAAGACTCGTGCACCGAGTTCCGTGCACAGAAATGTCCACACCGAAACGTCCTGGACCGAAATGTCCGACACCGAAATGTCCGGATCCCGTTTAGCAGTCCGTCCGTTTCTTTGGCTACGTTGTTACCGGGTTGACCTAGACCGGTCTGCTCCTGAGCGTGCGGAAGGGCGAGTAGGAAGGGTGCGGAGGCACGAACATGGCGAAGGCAGGCCCGCGGAACTAATCCTTCTACCGCGACGAATGCCCAAGTGCCCAGCCGGGTCCCGGTCAACCCAATAACAACGCATACGGCAGAACGGACGGACTGCTAAAACTCTCTATTCTTTCCCCGCCAGGGAACAATGCTATCGACCAGACGCGCATTCTGGCCTCCCCAGACAAACGATCAAGGGTAAAAAGCATTCTCGCGGCTACGCTTTACACCCGTCGAACGCCGCGTAAGCAACCAGCATGAAAGCAAGCACAAGCTGCGGCCTGCTGCATGGTTATTCTTCTGGCTTTGACCTTCGAGGAAGCACGTACGGCAGAAGGGCGGGCAAACTGACCATCTTATAGGAAGAGAAACGCAGTAGCGCTTTGTGGATTTTTGTACTCGATCCTTGGCATCAAAAACAGCTAAATCCTAGCGATGTAACGGCCGGAACGCCGTTCCTGCCGTTCCTTCAAAAACGCAACGAGTTACCGTTACAGTTCCAGCGACCCTTAATGGAACGGTGGCGTTCCTCCGTTCCTCCGAAAAAGAACAAGTTCCAGGAACCCCGTTCTTTGTAGCGCCGTTCCGTACAACACTGCATTCCACTCAAGGTGGACGGCGTCAACACGTGCTAGAACGGGCAGTAACTGGCTTCGCGAACTGGGCGTCTGTAGCGCGAGCGGGTTTGCGCTCTCCGCATGGTGTGCGGATGAACGTGAATTCTTGCCTTTGTATATTTTTGCGAGCGCCACGCGTAAGTCTGGATGACGCCGGGCGCTCCTCGCAAAACGCGCGCTGACGTGCCTGGTACAAGGAGGGAGTAGCTATAACCCACATTTTTTAAGTAAAGCCGCACACATGAGCACCGACATGAAGAGCTCCGCTGTTACACATGTGGATATCTTACGGCGACGCCTTGTGAACACTTTTACTGTTGAAATCTGATCCAGAAAACAACGCTGTCGTTATGGCATGCTAGGCATACGTGCTTATAACATGAGAGTTTATTAAACATTTCAAAATATACGGTATTTCACAAATATCACAAACAAGATTGCACTCTAGTCTCTATTAAGCAGGATGCTGGTTCTTAAGTTCCTTTAGGGAGACATGAAAGCAGGTTCACAAAGGTGGTACTTGATTTCAGTGACATCGAACCACTTAAACAGCTCTGCGGTTAAAATGAACGTTTTTCGATTACTATAATAGTTTCTATCATGCACAGTATTATTCTATTGCATGGTCAGTAATTTTGAAAATTTTCTTAGCATTTCCTCTTCCCTGGAGTTTTCCCACAAACATTTGGCGAACGTTGACATCCCAGAGCGAGACCTGTTCGGCAAACAAATAACGGGAACCATTACAACAATAAATGCAAAGCCACCCAATTTTATAATAACATCGCGAGAGCGTCGACCTGCGGGTGGTTCAACGCCTTGTCGCTGTAGACAGCGGCGAAGCGATCGAGAGTAGTTGCACAGTTCGCAAGTGCACAAGGATCGCGCCACTGTGACCTTCGTTTGCTAGGCTGTTCCGGCAAGCGCCAACACAACCCCTTTCCGCTGGTAATCAGCCAACTTGTTTTGAACAAGGGTCACGCAAAACCACTGCCATGGAGTTAAACGGCTGATTGTAAGAGCAACGGGTTCTATTGTGCTTGAAGGAACAACTGGCAGAAGACGGTTGCGCTGGTGGGATCGTTCCGCACTTTCGAACTGGGCGAACTACTCTCGCTCGTTTCGCCGCTTTCTACCATGATAAGGCGCTGAGCCAGTGGCAGGTCGACGCTTCCGCGGCATTAATAAAGAAAATTCCCCCGCATTTCCCCGAGGGGGAGAATGTGAAAGTGCGAATGCACGGTTGTCGGCCCGCTTGCGGCGCTTGCGCTCGGCCCCCGCAGCCCACCGCCTCGCCGCCTTCTCTTCCATCTCTTCCATCGGGTTTGTAGTATCACGTGTACACCACGCAGTTATCAAGCCGCTATAACGCCGCTGAGTCGCTAACGCACGCCGCTGACGACGTAGTTTGAATGCGTTAAAGATATAAGGCGCGTCAATACTGATATCACCGTCGCGTCCGTGGCTTGATCGGTAGAGCGTCGCGCTGCGGCCGCAAAGTCCGCGGATCGAAACCTGGCGCCGGATGCTGTTTCTTTATAGAGGAGCGCTGCGGACGCCGACGCCGCCGCCGGCGGTTGATGGTTTGGGGTCGCTTATAAAGTGTATTCACACTTAAAACAGGCAGCTCTAGGTTTGACTATTTCAAAAATATTTCGCTTGGGAATCATCCTAAGCCCGACGGAACGAATTGTAACTTCGAGAGATGTTTTAGGCAAAAAACGTACCAAACAGGGAAGAAAAGTTTGAGCGTAGGTGTATTGGTTACATAATAAGGAAATATAAAGTCGTGAAGAATTCTCGCGACCCACTCGCAATGTACAGCTAAGGCACCCTCAGGCCCCCTGCTTTAAACGGGGCAGCCCCCCGGATCTCGAGCCTCTACAATCTAGTTGCATCAAAGTGTGACGAGGAGCACAAAGTTGAAAGGTTCAAACAGCAGACCTATCCTGTCGCCGCCTCTCCTGGTAGCACCCAGGAAGCTCTTAGGCATTGCTGAGGATAGAATTCATCTTAGCTGAATCACATCCTCCTTTTTTAGGTATCGAAAATATGTAGTAAATGTTATTGTGGATATCGCCGGCCCCGTAAAAGAAGCCTTCACAAAGAGCCCAGGAATGAAAAGCCCCGAAATTTCTTCATTTGTACTTTTCACCTTACAAACGCTCACAAATTTTATTCAATCAGTATTCTGGCGGCAAATCCGTAGACGTTTAAGCAAATAGCGTCACGAACGGGGGCCGCATTTATTCTTAGTTTTCGGCATACAGCAGAATGCAGTGTCATTTGCGTTTTCGTGTTTTTCATTTGGATAGATCGGTAGCCCGGTATTTTTTCGAACAAAACTTGTTAAGTCGGTAGAAAGAAAATCCCGTACCTTTGTTGTCAAGAGATGACGCGTAAAATGTCCGACGGATGGCATGCAAAATGTCCTAAGGCTACAAAGTAAAAGCACGAGAAAGATTGGTCCAAGAAGCACTCGTTTTACGAGCAAAGTTTCTCGAGCATAAAAAAGCAATTCAATTGAAAAAAAAACTCTAAATATTTATCTGGGAATTTAACTCTAGAAACGCGAATACTACATACCCGCGAATCTGTTAGTTACACTGCACCTTTGCCCCTAGCTAAAGGCAAGCATAGTGAATCCGTTATTAAGCTTAGATACACGTGTTAGAGAGATCTGCAGATGCTGCATAAGTGTTTTAAACATGCTAATTACTGACCTACGGTAGAATCTCGTTGATACAATTCTGCGTAATACGCTTTCCGGCCTGATACGTTTTTCATTTATTTCAAAGACAACGTCCTTCAGAAATAATATATTGTCACGAAGACAAGGACGATGCAGTTGTGTTGAATGAGAAACACGTTTATTGGAGCGAACTTGTGCTCCCCTAACAACTCAAAAGAATACAGAGGCGGCGAAGCAGCGGTCAACAAAGTGACTTGCACAGGCGAGTGTCGTCGAATCGAAAATGTCCCGGCGTCCGCACTGCAGGCCTTTTATCTTTTGGCGCGCGTGGTTCTCGAAACGTCGATTCGCATCGAGAACATAGTAGATCCAAGAAGATTATTCTGGGCTGTTCACGTTAGATCGGAATGCTCTCCCTATCACAACAGATAACACATGCGGCACAGAAAGAAAGAATGGAACACGCGCTTCCCTTGGCGCAGAGATAACACAGACCGGCGCTGCCGGGCGGTAAAAGCAAAACACAAATAAATAAACCCAATGTATGGTTCGCGGCATTACCCCCCCCCCCCTCTAATAGTGCATCGACCCGATGCTAACATAAGCGACAGTCCGAACAAATGAAAATAAAAGTTCGTCATCGTCCGTAGAAAGGTTTTAAGCGAACCACGTGGACGACTTCAGGCCGCGTGCGTCGTCGTGATGTGCCGGAGTCACCATCGGGGATCACTTCGTAGGTAAGTTGGCCAACACGTCGTAGAATCTGGTAGGGTCTGAAATACCGTCGCAGGAGCTTCTCACTGAGTCCGCGTCGTCGGATGGGAGTCCAAACCCACACACGATCCCCTGGTTGGTACTCGGCGTCTCGGCGTCGGAGGTTGTAGCGGCCCGCATCCACCAGCTGCTGGTCCGTTATACGAACTCGAGCGAGCTGGCGGGCCTCCTCCGCACGTTGAAGATATCCGTGGACGTCGGCGTTGAAGTCGTCGTCTTCTACGTGGGGAAGCATGGCGTCGAGCACCGTAGTCGGCCTTCTACCGTAGACAAGCTTGAACGGCGTCAGCTGTGTCGTCTCCTGGATAGCCGTGTTGTACGCAAACGTGACATACGGGAGCACTTCGTCCCAAGTCTTATGTTCAACGTCAACGTACATTGACAGCATGTCTGCGATTGTCTTGTTCAGACGTTCTGTTAGTCCGTTCGTTTGGGGGTGGTACGCCGTCGTTCTTCGGTGATCCGTGTTGCTGTAGCGTAATACTCCTTGCATCAGCTCCGAAGTAAATGCCGTTCCGCGGTCTGTGATTAGGACTTCTTGGGCTCCATGTCGCAGCACAACTTGCCTTATAAAGAACTTCGCCACTTCTTGTGCAGTCCCCCTCGGAAGAGCGGCGGTCTCTGCGTAGCGCGTCATGTATAGTCTGTCGCTACGACAATCCACTTGTTCTGTGATCGTGACGTAGGGAACGGGCCTAAAAGGTCCATTCCAATCTGTTGAAATGGTCTCGATGGGACGGCGATCGGTTGCAGAAGTCCGGCGCGTCTTGTTGGCGGCGTTTTTCGTCGCTGGCAGTCACGGCAGCTCCGGACGTAGTGGGTGACGTCAGAGGTAAGGCCGGGCCAGTAGTACCTCGCCTTGATTTTTCCAATAGTGCGGGCTGTGCCCAGATGTCAGGAAGACGGGTCGTCGTGGCACGCTTCCAAAATTTCGTCACGAAGGTCCGCGGGGATGACGAGAAGGTAATTCGCTCTTGTTCCGGGGCTGAAATTCTTCTTCACAAGGACAGAGTTTCTCAGGCTGAATGCTGGTAAGCTGCGTTTGAAGGTCCTAGGAACGGCAACGTTGCATCCCTCGAGGTACTCGATTATGACGCGTAAGTCGGGGTCGCCACGCTGCTGGGCGGCTAGGTCGCTCTCCGTCACGATCCCGAAGAACGCGCTGTCTTCATCAGAGTCTTGTGGTGGTGGGTCGACGGGGGCGCGGGACAGGCAGTCGGCGTCAGAGTGTTTCCTGCCGGATTTATAAACGACTGTAACGTCGAACTCCTGCAGGCGCAAGCTCCACCGCCCGAGACGGCCAGAGGGGTCCTTCAAATTGGCGAGCCAACACAGCGCATGGTGGTCTGTTACAACCTTGAATGGCCTTCCATACACGTATGGGCGAAATTTTGAAATCGCCCATATAATAGCCAGGCACTCTTTCTCAGAGGCAGAATAGGTTTTCTCCTCCTTCGACAGACCACGGCTAGCATAGGCGATTACCCTTTCGCAGCCGCTTTGCTTTTGGACAAGGACGGCACCCAAGCCTATATCACTGGCGTCCGTATGCATTTCCGTTTCGGCATTTCCGTCGAAATGAGCGAGCACGGGCGGGCTTTGCAGGCGTTTTTGCAGCTCGCCGAATGCTTTTTCTTGGTCGTTTTCCCAGGTGAAAGGGGTGCTATCCTTCGTCAAGCGCGTGAGTGGCTCTGCAATGCGTGCGAAGTTTGCGACGAAGCGCCGGTAGTATGCGCACAGCCCGAGAAATCTCCGCACGCCCTTCTTGTCTTTCGGCCTTGGGAAGTTCGCAATGGCTGAAGTTTTTGCCGGGTCAGGTGGGACTCCCCCGGCGTTGACGACGTGGCCCAAGAACTTGAGTTCCCCGTATGCGAAATGGCACTTTTCAGGCTTCAGCGTCAACCCCGACGTACGAATGGCCTCGAGTACAGACTCCAACCTGCAAGGTGTTCGTCGAAAGTCCGGGCGAATACCACTACGTCGTCGAGGTATACGAGGCAGGTGTGCCACTTAAGGCCAGCTAGCACAGTGTCCATGACTCTTTGAAACGTCGCTGGTGCTGTGCACAGCCCAAACGGCATCACATTGAACTCGTATAGGCCGTCTGGGGTTATAAATGCAGTCTTCTCTCGGTCTCTCTCGTCCACTTCAATTTGCCAGTAGCCGGTCTTCAGGTCCATCGATGAGAAGTACTTCGCGTGGCAGAGGTGGTCGAGGGCGTCGTCGATTCGGGGGAGAGGGTACACGTCCTTTTTCGTGATTTTGTTCAGTCGCCGGTAGTCAACGCAAAACCTTAATGTGCCGTCTTTTTTCTTTACGAGTACGACGGGCGCAGCCCAGGGGCTTTTCGATGGCTGTATAATGTCATCGCTCAGCATGTCGTCGACTTGAGTCCGGATGGCTTCCCGTTCGTGTGAAGAGACGGGGGGTACGGTGACTGTCGGGTAGGTCGGGCTCCATCTTCGGTTATTATTCGGTGCTTCGCTAGAGGGGTCTGACGTAGTTTTGCGCTCGACGAAAAACATTCGCCATAGCGACGCAGCAGAGCCAATAATTTTTTCCGTTGTTCTTGCGGTAGCGCCGGATTCACGTCGAATGGCTGCGGGAGCTTGAATGTTTCTACGGGTGTGCGTTCAAAGTCGGCGACTGCGATCACATCACTTGCTTCTTGCGTTTCTTCGAGGAACGCAATTGCAGCTCCCTTGTTTAAATGCTGGTACTCTTCGGTGAAATTAGTGACCAAAACGTGAGATTGGCGTTGCTTAAAGTGCGCAATGCCTCTTGCGACGGAGACACCGCGGTCGAGAAGCAACCTTCGATCACTCTCTACGATAGCGTCGATGTCAGAAGCAGCATCCTCACAGTAGACGGCGATCATCAAGCTTGCGCGGGGTGGCAGGGTGATGTGATCGTCGGCGATCCTGACAGCAGCACGGTGATCGGGGTTCGGCTGCAGCATCGCGGAGTGATTGGCGGAAAATGTTATCGACTTGGTCTGCAGATCAATTATTGCGCCGTTGTCCGTCAAAAAGTCCATTCCGAGAATCACGTCGCGGGAGCAGTTAGGCAGAACGACGAACGCCGCAGGGTACGTTGTGCCGTCTATGGTGACGCGCGATGTGCACGTTCCACTTGGCGTCACGAGGTGGCCTCCTGCTGTGCGTATGTGCGGACCGTCCCATCTGGTCATAACTTTCTTCAGTTTAGACGCAAATGGTCCGCTCATTACCGAATAGTCAGCTCCCGTGTCTACGAGGGCGACCACGTCAAAGCCGTCGATGGACACCTTGACGTCAGATGCAGTCGTCCTCGAGTTCCTGGTTCGTCGGGGCGTCGTATCTCTGCTTGTACGTGTTGATGGTCGGGCAATGTGCATCGTCGTTGTCGTCGTCTTCTCAACGGACGTCTCGGTCAGGTCGGGTACGCGTCGCGCCGTGTAGCTGTCGTCGTGTTCGGGAGTCTCGTCAGGGTTAGGTCGGGTCGTCGGGATGAGGGCATGTCGTGAATCACTGTTTTCAGCGCGTCCTTGCGTCGTTGAAGGGTTTCTAGTTTTTTGCCGTAGATCAACTTCACCTCCAGAAGTTGCCGCCTTTAGTTTCCCCCGCGTGGGCTGGGGGACCTTCCACGGGCGAAGTCAGCGTTGCTACGGCGCTTCGGCGATTGGTAGGGGTAGGGCGACGGCGAACGGTTGAAACGCGCTGGGCCACGGCTGGTTTCAGATAGATACTCGTCGATCTCACGTGGTCGTTGGCCAGGGAGAGGGCGAGGTGCGTCGACGGAGAAACCTCGCAGTCCGAGTCTCTTGTATGGGCAGCGACGGTGAATGTGGTCGGCCCCTCCGCAGTGGTAGCACAGAGGACGGTTATCGGGAGTTCGCCATACGTCCGTCTTCCTCGGCGTCTGGTTTCGGGCTACCGGGGGTCGGGCTGGTGACAGTGGGCGGCGGTACGGCGGGGCCTCTTGACGGTGTGTTGGAGCAGGGCGGGGTCGACGAACAGCCGCGGAGTATGTCATAGCTTGTGGCTCTCGGGGTACCTCGGATGGCGTAGAAGTTCCCAACGCTTGTTGCACTTCTTCTCTAATCACGTCGGTGAGGGAAGCGACTTGGGGCTGCGGCGGCGTTGGGAGAAGTTTCCGCAGCTCCTCTCTCACTATTGCGCGGATAGTCTCGCGTAGGCTGTCGGCCGGGATCCGCGTGCTGCCAAAGTCGTTCGCATTGGCCGCGCCAACAAAGTTGCGGTCATACTGCTTAGCACGCATTTCGAGGGCTTTCTCAATGGTGCTGGCTTCGGTCACGAATTCGGCGACGGTTTTGGGCGGATTTCGGACAAGTCCAGCAAACAGTTCCTCCATCACTCCGCGCATTAAGAAGCGCAACTTCTTTTCTTTCGTCATTTCGGGGTCCGCGCGGCGAAATAGCTGCTTCATCTCCTCAACGAAGATAACGACACCTTCGTTAGGGTGTTGCGTGCGCGTTTCCACAAAAGGGCGGCTCTTTCTTTCCGCACGACGGGTAGTGAAGGTCTTAGTAAACTCGCTTTTGAACTGAGCCCAGTTTGTCAAGGAGCTCTCATGGTTCTCGAACCAAGTGCGAGCCGAATCTTCCAAGTAAAAGAAAACGTGCCGGAACATTTCTGCGTCGTCCCACCTGTTGAATTTCCGGACGCGCTCCAGTTTCTCCAACCATTCTTCTGGGTCTTCTGCGGGGGCTCCTCGGAACGATGGCGGTTCCCGGGGCTGCTGCAGGACGATTGGCGACGTTGTTTCTTGCACCATGGTGTTGGTTGCAGCGTTCCTTTTCTTGGGCCCTTCTGGCATCAAACCGAACTCGGGCGGTAAATCTTGCAGGCGGGGGCTGGCTCTTGTTGGACTGGCTTGGCGGCTTTTCGAGGTTGTAGTGGGCATGAAGGGTGCGTACCCAGCACCTCTACCAGATGTCACGAAGACAAGGACGATGCAGTTGTGTTGAATGAGAAACACGTTTATTGGAGCGAACTTCTGCTCCCCTAACAACTCAAAAGAATACAAAGGCGGCGAAGCAGCGGTCAACAAAGTGACTTGCACAGGCGAGTGTCGTCGAATCGAAAATGTCCCGGCGTCCGCACTGCAGGCTTTTTATCTTTTGGCGCGCGTGGTTCTCGAAACGTCGATTCCCATCGAGAACATAGTAGATCCAAGAAGAATATTCTGGGCTGTTCACGTTAGATCGGAATGCTCTCCCTATCACAACAGATAACACATGCGGCACAGAAAGAAAGAATGGAACACACCCTTCCAGTGGCGCAGAGATAACACAGACCGGCGCAGCCGGGCGGTAAAAGCAAAACACAAATAAACAAACCCAATGTATGGTTCGCGGCAATATTCTAGCCCGTTTATTACCAGCACATTTCGGCGTAAATTGGATAGTATACCACATCGAAAGTGGATATCGACCAACATTTTTAGAAATCTTACGTTTTTTTTCTGTTCACTACCTCAAACCCCATACGAACAAGCCATAGTCTACACGTTGCAAATGCGCTGAGGCCGCGGTAGCGCCGGGTTTGCTGCAAAAATCGCTGCCAGGAGTGGCCGCTTCATTCAATCATGCTGAATCATCAGGCGATGCAGCGCGCCATCTTTCGAAACGAATCATAATCAAGAAAGAAGGAGCGTAGTGGCTCAGGCAGGACTTCCTTTCCCGGCTTCTCCCCATGCTGTTGTTCCCGTGCTTTTCTTCGTTATCTTGCTCTACACTTACTAAGAAGGAGGAACAGGGGAGCGCCATGGCTCTATTGGGGGACGAACTACCTTCCCACAACCGTTAGTCTCTTACAGGAGTAAATGCGACTGGACTAACGTTTAATTCCCAAACCATTCGTCCTCAACGGACGAACGGTTTGCTTCCTTCCGTTACCCTCCCTTCTCACCCCCCCCTAGAGACGGGCTAGGAGCGGCAACAAAAAAAAAAAAAACCCGCTGGCGGGTTATCGAACCATTGGCCCCCGCAACACGAACCCCACGCGCTGACGACTAGACCACGAGGCCAGATGGAGGGGCGGGCAGAAAATCGTTATTCGAGTGCAAAACGTTTTGTACTATGAACTTGCGTCGTTGCGTTTATTGCTGGCGTCGGAATTCCTAGCGATGCAACTGTCTGCAATTTGTGCGCTGCTAACTCTAGACATTATTGCTGACCTTCGACTGCAATTAGACGCTCACAAGCACAGTTTTTCCCCGAGAAAAAACAGAAAACCAACCGCTCTCGTCGCGGCAGGAAGATGAGTGTCTTAACGATGCCTGAAAAAAATAGAGCACGACTTAAACAACGACAGTTAGGAAGGGCGATAGGACAATCGCTCACTTGCAACGAACATTTATTCAGGCATCGTCTCATACTTATACATGTATCATCAGCACCATGCGCAATTTGGTACACTACATGGAACGCATGAAACAGAGGACATGATCAAAGTGACGTTTTCAAAAACTCAGACTTGCTGGCATGCAAAAGCACAGAAGTATAACTGACGCACTTTTCCCCTTTCTGCTTAATATAAAACGCTTCCAAGAGCTGCCTCGCAACTGTATTATCCCTCTTTCTTAGAATTCTGATGTGCTCAAAGAAAGGTCTGCATTTGACCAAAGGACTGACAGGCCTGCAATCTTCGCAATTTGCGGGTAAATGTGCGAGCGTATTATTCTTAAGAGAGGAACTATGCTCGCGTGCCCGCTCATTCACACATGTGCCCGTCTGGCCGATGTAGGCTTCCCCGCATGAAAGCGGAATCTCGTAGACTACCCCGACGTCACAAGGCACAAAGCGTTTGGCATGCACTTTTTTGGTTTGGGCTAGCCGGATATTTGCGCACTTAGGCGGCCACGTTTTTGTGGACCAGAAAACACCACCGGCCCGTTGTACCGTTCTGCTACTTCTTTCAGGTTGTGTGCGACTCTCTGTATATAGGGCAGAACAACAGGCTTCGTCTCAGGTTGTTCTGGCCGCTTCGCACGTACTTGAAATTTGCTTCCCGCAGCAAGGCTTCGGTAACACCCACCAAGACACATCTTGGGTAACCGGCCGACAGAAGTCTCTTCAGTTGAGAGTCAAAGCTCTCTTGAACGGCATCTACACCAGACATCTTCAGTGCAGATTCTAAAACCAGAGACGCTATGACCCTTTTAACAGTCTTGGAATGAGATGATGAAAATGGCAGAAGCTGTTTAGGGGCACGCGGGCGATAGTCCTATCAAACGTGGTGGGATGAAAACTAAAATTAATATCTAAAAACTGCAGGGTGTCATGACTTGGAACATCGTGTGTAAATGCAAGACCCTTCCCATTGCGGCTAAAATTTTCTAAAATCACTTTTGCGGTTGCAGTGTAGTTAGGTGAATACTTTTTTCTCAAAACCACTACAAAATTGTCGAAATATCTAAAAACACGCAGACCAACAACCTTGTTAAACCTTAAAAGCAAGCCCCGGTCGACACTAGCAAGAAAAATATTGCTTGAGAATGGCGCAACGCATGACTCGATACAAATTCCTTGTTTCTGAATGCATGTGCGCCCTTCAAAAGTAAAAAATGTTGAATCCAGATAAAACTTCAAAAAACGCATGAAACATTAAACCGAAATACGACAAGAATTGTGGAGCATGACCACGCCGTTTACATCAATGCATTGCTTAACAGACGCAAACAGTTCCGAGTGCGCACAGAATAGAATAAATCCTCAACGTCAAAAGAAAAGGCAAACCCCACCGAGGCATCATTCTTAATATAATCTATGAGTTCAAGTGAATTCTTCTGATAAACCGGTCGTCGATGTTAAGGCTACCAAGATGCCTCTGAAAAAACCGGCCCTAATGCCACAGCCAAGCTCCGCGCTCACTAACAATACACCAAAAGGGCATCTTATGTTTATGCGTCTTAGCTGTGAAAAACAAGATCAAACAATTGCTCTTGCAACTAGAAACGGCCTTTGCTAGACGGGGCAGCTCAAGTTCCCAACATAAGTCCACAGCCTTCGCTTTACCGTTTGGGCACTTGCCTTCACGGGTTTGAAGCTCTTTTCTATCATTTGTCCTGTCTTCTCACGGAAGGCCATCGCATACCCGGAATGCATCAGCAACAAACCCACCCTCCCTTGTCCTAAGGGAAGTAGTCGTAGGCCCATTCGTTATTGAAGTACTGAACCAGCAGGCTTGGTATTCAACTAGTGAACACTGGCTTTGACTGCCTAGGAGCAGTCATAGCGAAGGCCCCTGTCCACACCGTCTAGGAGCAACCGTTCCCGGTCCTTCGACGCACTGCTTTTTCCGCAGATATCTGCCTATGGATGTCAGTAGCTCGTGTAGCGGGGATCTTAGGCTCTTGAACTAAATTTGGTCCTCTTCTGAAAGACTTTGATTGGCCGGGAAGCTGGAACCTGTTCAGTTAGTTACAGGTGGCTGCCTCGTGCAAACAGGCAACTTGTCCTTGGCTCCTTGGGAGTCCTAGCAGCGTGCGCTTCCACAAACGTTCTGTAGCTTCGTAAGCTTGCCGTCGGAGAGAATGCAAATACCTCTGTGCAGTCCAGTCCTGGTGCTGAGCGTAGGTAATCACACGCAACCAGTCGTTGAACAGACGAACTTGGTGGCCAAGCTCTGACCGCAGGATTCTGATGAAACGTTACCCATGCCCGTGGGATGGCCAACGTAACCAAACAAGGCACATATCTCTGGTGGCACAAGTACCTTGCGAAGGCAGAACGACACATAGCGGGAACGGCAGGACGAAACCGCTATAAGACTAACTAACACACTAGCTCGTGGTAGAGACGATGCTGAATACAAAACAACGCCCACTGAAGAAGAAAGGAACTTCATCAAACAAATCTTCTGTAGGGCAAGGAGGTGCATTATGATTGAAAAATAATCTCGGAAAAAGAAGGCGTCGAAGACCGGGAACGGTGTCTCCTAGACGGTGGTGACAGCCTTCGTAGGACGGCTCCTAGGCAGTCAAGCCAGTGTTCACAGTTGAAGACCAAGCCTGTGGTTCAGTACTTCAATGACAATGGGCTACGACTACTTCTGAGTGACAAAGAGGGTGGGTTTGTTGCGATGCCTTCCGGTGTATCTAATGAGAAGGCAGGACAAGCGGTATAAAAAAGCTTCAAACCCACCCATGAAGGCAAGTGCCCAAAAGGTGAAAGCGAGGGCTGTGGACTTATGTCGGGAATTTGAGCTGCCCCGTCTAGCAAAGGTCGTTACTAGTTGCAAGCGCAATTGTTTGAGCGTGTTTCATAGCTAAGACGCATAAAGATGATGCCCTAATGGTGTATTGTTAGTGAACGCGGAGCTTGGCAGTCGCATTTAGGCCGGTTTTTACAGAGGCATATTGGTAGCTTTGACATCGACGACCCGTTCATCACCAAGAATTCACTTGATGTCAAATATTATATTAAGAATGATGCCTCGGTGGGGTTTGCCTTTTCCGTTGACGTTGAGGAGTTGTTCTATTCTGTGCCGCACTCGGAACGGTTTGCGTCTGTTCGGCAATGCATGGATGTAAACGGCGTGGTCAAGTTCCAGAATTCTTGTGGTATGTCGGTTGACTGTTTTATGCGTTTATTGGAGTTTTAAGTGGACGCAACATTTCTTCCTTTTGAAGGACGCACGTGCATTCAGAAACAAGGAATTTGTATCGGGTCATGCGTTGCGCCATTCTCAAGCAATATTTTTCTTGCTAGTGTCGACCGGGGCTTGCTTTTAAGGTTTAACAAGGTTGTTGGTCTGCGTGTTTTTAGATATGTCGACAATTTTATTGGCTTTAAGGAAACAGTGTTCACCTAACTCATGGCAACCGCAAAAGTGATTTTAGAGAATGTTAGCCGCCATGTTCAGGGTCTTGCATTTACACACGAGGTTCCAAGTTATGGCACCCTGCAGTTTTTAGATATTATTTTTAGCCACGTTTGTTGGGTCTATCACCCGCGTGCCCGTAAACAGCTTTTTCCATTTTGATCATCTCATTCAAAGACTGTCAAAAGGGCGATAGCGTTTCTTGTTTTAGAATCTCCACTGAAGACGTTTTGTGCACCTGCTGTTCAAGAGAGCTTTGACTCTCAACTGAAGAGACTTCTGTCGGTCGGTTACCCAAGCTATGTCTTGGTGGGTGTCGCCGAAGCCTTGCTGTGAAAGGCGAAATTACGTGTAGGTGCGAAGCGGCCAGAAAAACCTAAGGCGAAGCCTGTTGTTCTGCCCTATATACAGAGAGTTACACACAACCTGACAAAAGTGGCAGAACGGTACAGAGAGCTGGTGGTGTTTTCTGCTCCACAACAACATGGCCGCCAGTGTGCGCAAATTTCTGCAAGCCCAAACCGAAAAAGTGCGAAAAGAAGTATGCCAAATGTTTTGTGCCCTGTGACGTCGGGGTAGTATACGAGATACCGCTATCATGCGGGGAGGCCCACATCGGCCAGATGGGCAGATATGTGAATGATTGGGCACGCGAGCATAGTTCTCTGAAAAAAAAATAAGTGCATTTACAAGCGCATTTCGAAGATTGTAGGCTTGTCAGTCCTTCGAAAAAATGCAGGCCTTTTTTGAGCAGATTAGAATTCTCGGCAGGAGTGATAATACAGTGGCGAGAGAGCTCTTGGAAGCGTTTCATATTAAGCAGAAAGGGACAAGTGCGTCAGTGTACTTCTGTACTTTTGCGTGCCAGCGAGTTTGAGTTTTTGAAAACGTCACTTTAATCATGTCCTCTGTTTGATGCCTTCCATGTAGTGTACCAAAGTGCGCATGCTCCTGATGACGCTTGTATAAATATGAGACGATGCCTGAATAAATGTTCGTTGCAAGTGACCGCTTGTCCCGTCGTCCTTCTTTACTGTCGTTGTCTAAGTCGCGCTCTATTTTGTTCAATCATAATGGACCAACTTGCCAACCAGATGTGTTTTCTAACGATGCACCCGCTTCGGCAAAAACTAACAAGTTATTAAGTTACGCCAGATTTCTTTGCACTCATAGGTGCGAGTTCATAGTCGTATGTGCGAGAACAATAATAGGGGACAGGGCTCATTTTCCTGCGTAGAAGAAACAAGTTGCTGCGCTGCGGACTTCAACTAGCGTTGGTAGATGGGACTAAAAAATGCAACCCGGTCTTACGCCTGTCAACTGCCTGTAACTGCCTTTTGTACTAAAGGCAGTTACGTCCTGCTAATGAAAGATAAAAGCGAAGCGCTTGCCTGTAATGTGCGCTTACAATTTGCTGTTGTCGTCGTTGTTGTTGACATTTGTCGTCCGGTATAAACATGTGTATTCACTACACTTAGTGAGTAAGGTTAGCGATTTTTTGCTCACACCTGCCTCACGGTGTCATGTGAGCGGAGTCTTTCATTCGCCCGTATTATTGCTCGTGAGCTCTAGGTGCGTGAAACTTCGTATATAATAACCTGCACAAGAGGTGTTTGTCTATCACACATCGCTGCTCCGTGCCACGAGCCTCCTCCTGACTTAAACAAGGCGCTTTTTTGTTATCATTAAAACTAAAAGTTGTTCTATGGCACTATATCAAAGATTGTGTTGGCGGCTACGTTTGCAAATCATGAAACTGAACCGACATTTTTTTTTCTTTATTGGAAACTGAACCGACATATGCGGCAGATTGCGTAGCAGCGACCCCATTACAGGAGGAAGTAACGGCTTGGCGTTTCGTCCTCCCGTTGCTCTCTATATCGGCGGGAACGAACATTAACTCCTTGAATTATGCACATGGCACACACAAAACCACAGTTACTCTTCTTGAGGAGCGACGTTCGCTCGCGAGCACGAACGGCTGTAGTTGGTCCTTTTTAAAGCAAAGCTTTTTACCTCTACCCCCCAAGGGTTCTTTCGCGACCATTGGTGTCACCAGAAAATTCCAGCGAACAAATAAAAGAATTAACTGGCACCGCCGGGAATCGAACCTGGAACTAATAGACTAACACAGCGAGAGCCCGTTGTCTTACCGATTTAGCTACGAGCCCACACGCAGACTGTTAAGGCAGGTAGTTACTCACCAAGCACATCTACGGGTTTACCCCCTGCGTTCTTGCTGAATGCCACGTGAAAGCGTCACGCGACCACTCACGCCCATCTAGCGGCCCTGTGCGCACCTTGCTCATGTGCTAAGAGTTACAAAAACTAGAGTAAGCTGACACCAATGCATGGCATCTCACTTCTAGTACGCCAATGTGCTAAAACCTGTGGCCTCCAGTGTTCACGTAAACAATCCCAGCTTCTTGTCGTCCGCCCTCACGCCAAACCAAGGAATACATCCAAATACTCCTTGATGGCAAGGCCATCACTCCAAGCCCCAGAATCAAGATCCTGGGCCTACATCTCGAGGCTAACACCAAGAGTGACGTCTTCTTGCAGTGCCTCGAAACCAGCATTAATCAAATCATACACATGATCAGGCGAGTTGCCATCAAGAAGCGAGGCCTAAAGGAATCCGGTACCTTTCGATTATTGAAGCTTTGTCCTCTCCAGAGGTTACTTACGTCAACCCCCTGCCTTCTTCTCGACAAGGAAGACATTAAGATGCTTAATATAATGATTAGAAAGGCGGTCGAGCAGGCCATTGGTCTTCTCATGAGTGCGTCCACACAGAGGTCTGCTTAGCAGAGGGCTCACAACACGGTGGAAGAGCTGATAGAAGGCCATCTTTCTAACCAGAAGGTCTGACTCAGAACTGCGATGGGTAACCGCATGCTTCACCAGATTCGGTGGGCAGCCCAGAATGTCACTCCGCTTGACGTACTCCCAGACTCTTGGCGACTAAAACTAAAGATGCTCCCTTTGGTTAGAAATATGAACACCTCCCATGACGAGGGTCACCGAAAAGCATGGGCTAAAGCGCTAAACACCACCCTCGGTGGGGGATCATGCAGTTATCTACACAGACGCCTCCAAACATCGAGGACAGCAATACGCCATCATCGTGGCCACCTCCACAACCAACCTCCTTGCGTGTACCTCTCTTAGGACCCAAGATATAACGGCAGCAGAAGAGGCAGCCATCACCTTGGCTCATACCCAGCTTTCTCGCTCAAAATTCGGACCTCTCAGGAACCTAGGAAAATTACTTCAGGAAAGTGATATTCGGCACAAAACAAG
This sequence comes from Haemaphysalis longicornis, assembly GCA_013339765.2. Taxonomy (NCBI): domain Eukaryota; kingdom Metazoa; phylum Arthropoda; class Arachnida; order Ixodida; family Ixodidae; genus Haemaphysalis; species Haemaphysalis longicornis. The sequence continues at coordinate 100,821,947 of CM023453.1, read as the reverse complement.
AAGTCAATGTGAAGATGAAAATACTAGAAGAAGTTTCCAGGATTCTGAATAGTTTATGTACAATTCGCTGTGCAATCTTACTCTCTGTGCATTTCTATGGGATAGTTTCCATGGCTCAGAAACCTAGCCGCAAAACGTGCAAGGCTTGAAACTGTGCGCAAAGAAAGTTTTCACCCCCAATATTAGCAGCGCAAAAGAACTTTACGTTACGCTAAATAACTACAGAGTAATCGCTCCTGAAAGGACTGCCATAAGCGGGAAAGCTGCACATGCTCGCTCAACCAGGGGTTCGGAGGGTAGTCATCGATTCCCAGAAAGCCTACTGGAATTAGCAGTAAGGTTGGGTGTCCTGACCTGCACTGCGCGTGCTAAAAAACCACTCCCCCAAACGGTTCAATTAGCTCATCTGGACACCCCCTCACGCTTCAATGGAGGGCAAAACAATACGCCCCACCAACAAGCCTGCGCTGTTTACCGCTCCCGTGCTACGGAGCTGCACGAGGACAGTCACCCGCTTTTCACGTTCAGGGAGATAACCCAGCATTATCGCCTTCTGAGACAGACCGTACCTTCGCCTTCACCCTTACCTTTCCAGAGAACAACCAAAATATCCTACGGCTCATACAATCCGGGCTCCTTCCCCACAGCCTACCGCGTGTCTTCGCTTAATGTATCCGAATCGCTATACGCTGAATGTAAATTTTGCTCAGAAGTAGGAACAACTCCGCCCCGTAATCGGTGTGTGCGACTCTAGAGGCCTGAGCACCCTCCTCTCTTTCCGTCAACTACCAACAAGAACAAATGGGAGATGCTGCTGTCCAGGTCCTCTCTACCTACCCAGCTTCAGCGGGTGGACAGAACACAGGCCACGCGGACGCCTATGGGCCCCACAGAAGAAGGAATCACTCCCCAGGGCTGCACTCTGGGCCGTTCAGAAAAATCTGAACAGAGTATTTCTTCCTCCTCCTCCTTCCTGCCGCAAATCTCGTCGCCTCCGTCCGCGGCGCAGAGACGGAGAAGACAGATCGTCTAACACCGGGCTGGAGCTTACTTTAATTTTAGAAAAAAAAGTTTCCACTCTTGTGCTACACCAATACAACTCAACCAAACACCGTTCATGCTTCATGCATTGATTTAACCTTAACAAGAATATCTCTTTGAAGTAATAAATGCCGTGGTTAAGTGCCTTTCACTTCTCTCTGTTTTTGCTATTTGTAGAACAGTGTGAGGGAATTTAAGTGACGTCGCATGGGTAATCGATATGGGTGCCCTTTACAGCTTTGCTTTCCAACCACATTCACGGGGTGGATTGGCGCAATTTTTTTCGTCCTTTTCGGCTAAGACTGCTATATATATATATATATATATATATATATATATATATATATATATATATATATATATATATATATATATGTTGCTGCTTCTGAGATGCTGCAGTAGTTTTGGGGGTATTTTTTGTGTTCTTGTGGGTGGCTTGTTGCTGTGCGCGGTTGTGTTGCAGCTTGTGACCAGGTCGAAGAAATGCATGCCGCTGAGTTTAAACAGTAAAAATGTGGGGCAATTTCGAGAAGCACAAAAAATTACGCCCATCTTCCCGCGAGAGAACCCTGGTATGATGCGACGCATTGGGGGGTTTAATTGGTGTTTCCGTTGGGTTGATTCTCTAAATTGGGTGAAACGTGTTGTGAACGCGTATGATGCATTTCCATCACATGCGAGTGTTCTCATACACGGGAAGATGGGCGTAATTTTACTTTTCATGCACATGCATACGCGAAATGAAAGTGCACGTGTTTTACCGGCACTGGCCACCACCAAGCTCTTTATTACATTTAGGAATGATGGCTTTATGGTCAGTAAAGTGGACCGTCAAAGGTTGCCGTTGCAATGGTCGGATCTCGTTGACGTTTGCGAAAGCCAAGTTGATACAGGTGCCACGGATGGTAGACGGCATGGTGTTAGACACAAAGTTCAAGCCGTAGTTGTCTGCCATGTGTTGCACGCAGTCGTCAAGCAAAGTGACGCGAAGTCGAACGACAGCGAGCGCTGACTGAACCGCCGCAGCGCGCTACCCGCTTTATATTCACAGCCCCTGAAGGAGAGGAGACAGCGGAGGAGAGCCGCGCATGCGCGCACTTGCGCGAAGAGAGCGGAGCGAAGCGAGCGAAGCGCGCGCACGCAGCTGTTGTTTATGATAATGAGACGGAGTGAGAGTGTTGCGCACAGCTGTCGGAGAGAAGAGCGGAGGAGAGTCGCTGTGGAGCGGGGAGGAGAGGCGGTGGCGTGCGGACGCCACCGACGCAGACGCAGGAGGGACATGCCTCAGAGCAACAGATGCGTCGCATCTAAAAGAGGAAGCGCAGGCATGCGAGCTCGTTTCGCCAGTGTCAATGCTCAACACAAGTCGATCAGCCCACGAAGGTTCAAAATAAGCTGCACGTTATCGGTCGAGCTGTGAAAAAAACGCGAGGTGTGAAGCATGACCAAATGAAAAACAGTCTTCCTACGTGGTTCAAGGAAGGTAGAGCTGCAGGCGTGAACATCGATGGAAAAGTGCTACGTGAAAAAGCTGAAAACGTCGCGGTCTTCTTGGGCGCAAAAAATTTCCAGCATCCGGGAGCTTGCTTCGACGATTTTGGGGCACAAAAGATATTGTCGTACAAAACAGTGTTCAGCACAAGACAAAATACCCGCCGCTCCTCTTATTTAGTTTCAGAAGAATTCACTCCTAGACGTAAAATAAAAGTCAGTTTCTGACGGAATATGTATATTTCCCTCCGTGTTAACCCCTTTAGATGATGCGATTTCCGCATAATACGTTTTATCTTCCGCTTCCCGTGAAACTCGTATCAATGAAATTCCACTGTAGTAACCAGGTGAGTAGCAAGGCGCGTAGCCGCTGATTTCGTATGCGCCGGACTCTCAGGTGGGACCGGCCTTGCCTCTCAGTCAAGTAGCGGGGTTAAAAGACAGCCACGGAAATAGAAAATAATAGGACTGATAATGACATGACAAAGCCTTGCTACGGGTTACGCGCCGTGCGATCCGATAGGGAAAGGTGATTCCGCCGTGAAAGCTATGTCATTGAGGTAAATAAAAATTGCGTGATTGATTGCAGGGTTTAACGCACCGACGCAACACAGGCGATGAGGCGCGGCGTAGTGGAGGGCTCCGGATTAATTTTGAACACCTGGGGATCTTTAACGTGTGCCGAAATCTCGTGCACACGGGCGTTTTTGCTTTTCGCCTCCATCCGAAAAGCGGCCACCGCGGCCGGGAATCGAACCCACGACCTCGTGCTCAGCAGCGTAACGCCTTAGCCACTGAGCCACCGCGGAGGGTGAGGTAAATAAAAAGAACAGACAGAAACAGAAGATTCCTACCGTACGTAAAAAGAGTGGAGTATTTTCAACATGGTCCTTATTTTATTTGAATATGCCGGTGTCTTAGGCAATTTACTCTGGACGTAACATTTATCGTGCAATCAAGAGAAAAGCTTGTAACGCAATTTTAGTAAACCTATGGGAACATTTCGTGGACACGGTGTTGTTTTTTTAATGCCACAATCCTCTGACTCTGCAGCATGTGTTCAGTCTACGTTCACCTGGAGAAGCAGTGTAGTTCATCAGACCCAAAGTGTGTCAGGGGTTCCGGTGACCACAGCTACAAAAACTGCACTAGGACATCTCTTGCTGGGTATGCAAGAAACACAACTTCGACAGAGGCTAGGGCATTGACTCGCGTAATGCCTTGTCCTACCTTGGCGCGTCATGGAGGAAGTTGAAGGCATCCTGTCAGTTGTGAGTAGAGCTACAGGAGGGATTTTTGTAACCGCCGAACAAGAGCTTCTATTTTCGTACAGGTACACGCCATTACTTCGGTGGCTAACTACGAACATTGAACGATTGGAAATGATATGGTGAAAGAAACTAAAAATTGAAACAATTTCGGCAAGGTGGTCTTTTTGGACTCTGGTTCGTAAATGTATCGCCCTATTGACGTTGGGCTGGTTAGGTACACATGACACCTTAGGAAACAGTCCGGAAAAAGTGGACAAAGGGAAGGCAAACAGACATAAGCTCTGTAATCTACGGAATACTGTATGAAACGCAACTTGATATTTTGCCTCATGTTACGATACCTATAAAAACCGGTAAATCTTAATATTACAATAATAATTTTTGAAGTGTTTAGCAGTGGGCGTAAATTAGATTTGATACATATAAATGGCACGAGCATGAGTAGATGACAAGTTAGATGACATTATTATCTTTGAAATAATTAGGAATGAACTCGATAGTGTGTGATATTTGGAATTGTGGTTAAAATGCTGCGATGCGATTCTCTCTCAGATACAGATCGAAAAACCTTTCCAGAAAGGCCATGATGGGAGTGGAGTTGCAATTTACCTTAAAAAATCAACAGAGTGCACTTTCATTTATTATTTTGTTCCAGTAGTACGGATGTTGAGTGTTTAAAAAGTCGTTTGGGAAAGAATACAGCCTCAGTGGTATATAGACACCCAAAAGGTGACGGGCAAAATTAGTGTTTTTCTTGAGCTACCCGTTAAATTTGGTAGCAGTACTAACAACTCGTAATATTATGGGACACATCAATGTAGACTTGAGTTCAGAGGATAAGTGGTCATTCTAACTAAAAAACGTATTGGCATGCCATGCAAACACAAATTTCCTAAAACATCCGACAAGGGTATCTTCTGTTCATGCTAAGCTGCTAAATATTTGAGGACGTTTTTTTCAAAATGATTTAAATCCACCTGGAAAGAATGGCAGTAACAAGCAAGATTTTGTGACAAGTCCTAAATGTAACGTTGTCAAAAATATTATGTCACATGTTCTGCATATTATCTTGGGGAAGGTAGCTTAACACCGTTGCATTAGGCCTATTAACAAAATTTTCTGCTATTTATGAAATATTGTTCAGGGGGAATTGACTCGTTCCGAAAAAAAAAACATTCCACATTTTTCTTCCTAATATCAAATTCGAATAAATCGAGGCAGTGTGCATTTCGTTCATTTTAGTGATCGTGTGCCAGTGTTTTGTTTTGCCAACACAAAAAAATACTAGAAGTGGCAGTAGTTGTAAATGAATTTAGGGAGTGGTATAGCATGTTGTGGAGTAGAGCAATTTACAAATCCTGCCAGAGTTCTATACTGGAAGGAATGTTTGGCTGCACATTGCTGAAACCTGCATATGGAGTTTGTAAGGTAAATAGGCTCCGGATAAATATAGAACAAATTAAACGAAATAAAACTAAGGAGTGAATGAACGGCTTCTTTGTAAGAGGCCAGGAACCTAATCTCCTACCCGCCGCGGTTGCTCAGTGGCTATGGCGTTGTGGTGCTGAGCCCAAAAACACAAGTTGGATCCTCAGTCGTGCAGCCGGTTTTCTGATGGAGGCGAAAACCTAAAATGCACTTGTGTTCGAGTTATGGGCGACCGTTACGGATCTCCAGGTGGTCGAAATTAATCCGGAGCCCTCCACTGCGGCGCGCCTTGTCTCCTGTAGAGCGGCGGTGCGCTAAATCCCTGGAACCAACTAACCAACCAACCAACCAACCCTAATCTGCTAATCGACTTAAAAAAATGTACAAAAAACTGCACAGCGACATGAAGAATGCCAAGCTCGAGATACTATGAAAACTTTTTTGAGGCTATACGTAACGATCCAAAAAAGATAGGTGAAACGGTGACTGTTATAACGGGCTGCAAAAGGAGCATATAGACGCATCTTGCTTGGTTAAACGGCAAACGGGTAGAATTCGCAAAAATAGCTAGCGCCATGAATAGGCATTTCATAAAAGCAGGGGCTTAGTACATTGCGGAGACCGACGAAGATACATTTAGTACTGTATTAGAACTACCACAACTTCCTAACTCTAGCTTTTTAAGTCGGAAGACTGCGAGTGAGTTGCAAAATGTTATTCTTAAACACAAAATCAGCGTGGCATCTGTAACAAATTGTATTGCCCGGTTGCCCAATAAATACAACGTGCCTGAAATTAATGATAATCGTGATTTTATATTATTTTAAAATATTTACTGAAACTCTTCTGCAAAAATCGAAAGTTGTGCAAGTTACATCGATTCACAAGCGTGGCGGATAATCAGGTGCCCAATTGCGGGCCAATCTCCTTGTGGACTGACTTTTAAAAATATTTGAAGATGTGATACATAACGGACTAACAAAATCCTAAAAGTCGCACAAAGAAATTTCGCGGTATGAGTATGGCTTTGTAAAAACAACTCAAGAAAGCAATACAAAATGAGAGGGACAAAATTTACAGTGGGGTTATTTTTGGGTCACAGAAAGCATTTGGCCCTTTTAACCAGAAAATATTGCCAAGAAAGCTAAATGTGGTAGGAATACGCTGAGGAGCGCCTGACCTAATATGGAGCAAATAGTAGGTGGATCAAAGCTGGTACTGCTCCTATTTTAATATAGGTGAATGATATCCCAAGCATACCATGTACTCACGAAATGGCAATGTATGCAGATGACTGAAATAAATTTTTTTCTCCTCTAACGTGTCTTTCTCCTGTAGCAGTGTAAGCGAAGTCCGGTATGAAGTAAATAGACAAAGAAATGTTGTCAAACTGAGCGTAACTATCCTAGAGCTAAACTAATCTAAAACTACCAATAATATTGTTTCAAAAATAAATAAGATGGAATAATGCATATATACTAAATACCAGGCCAAAATGATAAACCAAGTTTTTTTATTTATTTATTTATTAGATTACCCTAAAGGCCCCAGGGCATTACCGAGGAGCGTGGGTACGTACATGTGCTGCATACAAATCAAAATACAACGACAGAAAAATTAGCAATCAAATAAGATCGCTTGATACATGATTGATAAAATTAGTGGCAGTAACTTTAAATAAAGCAGCATATTGTATACCAACAACGTCATAAGGAAGACGATTCCAACATACATAAGAATTAGGCACAACTGAGTCCTGAAAAGATTTGGTGTGTGCTCATGGAATTCCTGCTTTACGACGATGATTAATGCGAGTGCAAACTTAAGTTGGTGGGGACACTAATATATTTCTGAGTAACTGGTTGCTGACGTAAATTTTATGGAACTGACATAGCCGCAACTCTTTCCTGCGAAGAGACAGTAGGGGTGATGAGAGTGCGGTTTTCATTGCGGTGACGCTCGAGGTGCGATAGTAAGTTAAAGTAAACAATTATAATGTTAAAGGATGGTAAAGATAAACAACAGAAATTGCTAGGTGTATGGTTTTACGAAGAATCATATTGGCATCCGTATGTACGCACTTACGTAATAAAATTTCAACTAAACATCGGTATGCTGTAAAGTAAAATTGCTTTATTCCCGCTTCGGCGCAAAGAAATAGCTTCATAGCAATGTCATTCATTATAGACTTCACTACCAAAATACACATTGGGGAACGACAAATAAAACTAATTACACATGGCTCATCTTGCAAAAAGGGTCTCTGTTTGTTCGATACATTTCATGAACATTACGGCGACCTAAGAACAGGTTCGCTATTTCTTCAGTACAGTATGCTTAAGGGTGAAAAAATTATTTTATTAGGTTGTAACACGTTAGAAACAAAGAAAATCATCAGGGCAGTCAACATTAGCTGTATATACTCTTGCTGGTATCACCAAATTCATCCACTGAAATTACGACAAACTTCTGCAGGGAATGTTTTTGCTTGAACACACCTGCACACTAAACCAAGTTGGAGACCAGATTGCTTTACATTGCACCAGAAACAAAGTGAAAACAGAAATGAAAGAATTTTTCTAGTCAGAATGTGTTCTTAAATAGCTATGAGCGTCGACATGGTTTAGACTTGTTGTTTAAAGCCTGGTTTTGTAGTTGTCTCTATGTTTCAAATGCAATACCAGTTTTACTCCTATTGTCTTTTTGCATTTATTGCCCTTTACGCTGATGCATTTGATTGAAAGCTATTACGCTACACTCATTGTACTCCATTTTTAGTGCTGTAGATGTTGCTCGTATGTTTTATTACTACTACATTAGTTTTTAGACCTAGCTTTTTATTTTGTATTGTTTTTCTTTGTCTAACTTGACAATTCTGTCAGATTACCATGTGACTGTTCTATTTTGTGATGCTGCTGTTACGTTTTTCTCTGTTAAGTGGCTTTATTGATTTTTTGCATATTCATTATACTCATGCTGCCACAGAACTGTAATAAACAGAATCTTGGCCTCTGTCAGGCTATTGTAGCATCTAGTCGCAATCTGCCTTCGGTACATTTTAGGATAAAAAATATAATCTTGAACATCACAATTGAATTGTGATCTCTCACTGCTATTCGTCACTGAACAGCTGCTAGAGTTGCGTAACACGGCGTGGGGAGCCAATTCATTGTATTCGTTGGGAAATCAACACGAATGCTTTTACATTGACTAAACCATGAGTAGTTTCTAACTTACCGAAATAGGTTTGCGTTTTCCCAAAAATACATCTATAACGAAGTCAGCAGATGGTCCAACGCGACGTGAGATCCAATCCGCCCTATCTATTAAAGTTGCACTAATGCTTTTGCAATGAGTACATTGTGAAGGTTGCTTAAATGTCATAAAACGTATTGCACTTGCGCTATCGGCAAAATGCATGATTACTAGAAGTAACTCGTAGCATCGTTATAAAACTATAATCAACATCATCATCATAAGCTTACTCAGCTCAACTGCAGGACGAAGTCCTCTCCCGTTGACCTCCAACCACTTGGGTACTGTCTGTTCGAGACCACTATTTCCCACTGATTTATTTATTTCACATCTCCGTCTGATCATACACTTCCCCTCCCTCTACGCCCATCTCATAATATTTACTCTGTTACCGTAATTGCCCACCGGTTATCGGTTCGTCTCATGGCATGGCCAGCCCAAGTCCATTTATTTTATTTATTTGAACTATGATATCTTCTACTCTAGTTTATTCTCTTATCTAGGTAGCTCGCCTGCTGAACCTAAGTGTTTTTTGTAACATTTTTAGTTTCATGTCCCGTTGATCCGATCTTTTTGATTTGTAGTTGTTTAATAATGTGCCAAGTTTCCACTCCATATGTCATCAGCGGCAGTATACACTGATTGTAGGTTTTTCTTTTGAGTGACAGAGGCAGCTTACTTTTCATTATTTGGGAGTGCTTCCCGAGTGCTCCCCAACTGATACCTATTCCGCTCCCTATTTATCTCTTGTGGTTAGGGTAAGCACTAACCATCTGTCCAAGGTAGTTGTAGTATTTTACTGCTTTTAGCGTTTTCTTTCCTAAGCGAAAGAGGACGTTTTGGCATGCTTATCTAATATTGCTTTAGATCTATTCATAATTATTTTTAGTACCGTGGCCGTGCTTTCTGATTGTAGTTCCTCAAGCATTGTTTGCAGGTGTTCTGCAGTCTCACTGAGCAAAACTATGTCATCCGAAAAACTCAAATGGCCCAAGCATCACCCGTGCTTTCCAACTGAATCTTTCTAAATAAACCGTCCTTACGTACTGCAAGGAGTTCTGGCAAGGTGGTATTTCCCTGTTTTACTCCCTTTCGGTTCCGGGATTTATCACTTTGCTTGTGGAGGGTTATCCTGCCGGCGCATTCTTTATATATGTCTTTTAGAAGTATTGTGTAAGCCTCCTCTACTCCCTTGTCTTTTACTGCGTCTAGCACGCCTGCAGTGAGCACATAATCAAACGCTTTCTCGTAATCATTAAAGGGACCCAGAATAGCCTCTTGTAAAAGTTGCAAAACGCCTTTATTGTGGGGTAGTACCAATATAGCGATGCAATGCCGTTGGAATTATTGATCTACATTCAGTAGTAGCTGCGCCAGAAGCAATTAACTGCCTTGCCGATCAATTCCTCCTCCCTCTCTGCTTCTTTCAAAGCAGCTGGAAACACTGGGAGTAGCCATGTGACATCGCGACGCTGGACTTCTGTTCTCCGCTAGCTACATTCCTGCGCCAAGGCACGCGTCAATCGTTGCAGACCCGCCTTTGCCTCGGGATCGCGCAGGAAGGAAAAAGAGCTGCCGCAAGCCAATGGCAGTGACGTTGCCGGCGACCGACGATCGGCCGAATAGGGGGGCGTCTCGCCGTTGCGTCAGCCGCGGTCGCCGTTGCGTCAGCCGCGGTCGGCTCGCTGCGGCGGCGCGCTCATCGGCTGAGAAAGGCGGTCTTCAAAAATTATTTACAAATTATCCGTACAACGTATGGGGCACAAACTTGGCTCAAAAATCCCCCGTTATGTGTTCTACCACCTGAATGCATTTGATTGTCACGTTCACAAAGCTTTTCTGGGTCCCTTTAAATGCAATCTAGAGGGGTTGAGTGTATACTGCGGATTTTTTAATCCCTTGATTTACAACATGGATGTGATCCGTGGTGGGGTACCTTTTGCTAAACCCAACCTGCTTTCTTGGTTGTTGCAAATACAGACTGTCACCTTGTCGGCTAATTAGAACTTTGGTAAACAGCCTGTAAACATCTGGCAGTAGGCTAATAGGTCTGTAATTATTGATACCCTTGGGATTTTCCGTCTTATCAATCAGAATGATAGCGGCGTTTTTCCAGGCTATGGGCACTTTTGAGCATTGAGGCATTCTGAAAAAAGTACAGCAAGTTTTTTCAGTAAAACACCTTCTCCCTCATTTAAAAAACCTACTGTTGTGCCGCCGTCACCTGCAGATTTTCGAACTTTTTGCCTTTAAGAGCCTTTACAACTTCCTCGTTAGGTACGAGTGGGACATCGCAAATTGAACTTGTACTCTCAGCAGTTCCCCGGTCTAACATCGCTGGCATACAGCCTGTTGTGAAATCGTTTTGCAATCTTAATCACCTCGTCGAAGTTGTGCGTGATCTTTCCCTGCTCATCTCTGAGTGCGTACATCCTGTCTTTGCGATGGCTAGCTTTCCCTCAATTGCTGTCATGCTTCCCCCTATTTGCAGCGTTTCCTCCATCACAATCATGCTATATGCACGAATGTCGTTTGTTTTGCTTCTCTTAATCTGTTTCGACAGTTCGGGTAATTCAATCCGATCCACCGTGCTTGACACTTTAGTATTGTCACGTTTGGCAATTACGCAATTCGTTTTCTTAGCTAGTTTTCCTATTTGTTCCCCACACATTGCTTCTTCCACAACTGCTACTGATTCACTGATTGCCGATGTTAGGCTGCCTGTTAGCCTGTCTACATTGACTCGTTCTACGCGTCTAGAAGCGCGAATTTCTTTTGAAGAGTTACTCTAAACTCCTGCGATCTCGCACGTTTTTTTAATTTAACGAGTTTTCTCCTTTCTTTTTTGAGATTCAGCCTTCGCTTGCATCTAACAATGCTATGATCGATGTTCCGAATCTTACTTAGTACCTCTACGTCTTGCACAATACGTGGGTTGTCTCTTGAAATGAATTCAATGTCATTTTTTGTTGTACCGCGTGCGCTTTTCCATGTCCATATCCTGTTCTTTCGATTGTAAAAAAAGGTGTTCATCTACCTCAGGGTATTTCTCTCTGCAAAACCAAATCGACTGTTGCGATTGTCTATACCAAAGTTTACCACTGAGCTTTCTTCCATTTGCTTCTTACCGACCTATGCGTTAAGGTCGCCCATCCCAACCGTGAACTGTGTTGTTGCCTTCTTAAGTGCTCATTAGACGTCCTTGTAGAAGATGCCTACGGCTTCATCATTATAGCTGGTTATTGGCGCATCGGCCTGTGCTATATTTAACCTGTATTGCTTGTTTAGCGTGGTCATAACAGCCGCGACGCTCTCGCTAAAGCTGAAAAACTCCTCAACGTTTCCTGCTATTCCTCTGTAAATTAAAAATCCCACCACGTGTTCTCTCTTTTTTCGGTATCCACTGTAGCACAGAATATGTCCGCTAGGGAGCTCCATGAAGCCTTCTCCATTTCTTATAACTTCGCTTAACCCCATATTATCCCCACTTAGTGTGCGAGAGCTCCTCTAGTAGTACAGCTAACCTTCCCTCGCTAGACAGGGTGCGTGTGTTGAACGTTGCCAGGGTCAAGTCGCCATGGTGGCCGGTCCGAACCCAGGGATTCTTAGCACCCTTTGTGGTATCGCTGTTCGGACTGCAGCCGTGGACAGGTGCTCTACACCTGCTAGGACAGAGGGCTGAGATTTCAGTTTGTTAGTAATTGGAGGTAGCGGCCAGCTGCTAACACCAGGGTGGCCAAATTGTCTCCTGCTGAAGGAGCGCTGTTTGTTTTCCCAAGAGCCTTTCTAGCATGGTTGAAACTTTCTAGTGTAGCCTCTAAGGTATCCGGCACGGTGGTTCCTTCCGGAGCAGGCAGCCCTCCATACAAGCGTGCGCACGTTGGGCTCAGAGAGCCAGGCGGAAAAGAAAGAAAGAGAGCGAGAGACGTTTTCCCTGCACGCCTGCAAGGATATTGAGCCAGAGTTTGGTCCGCAAAAGAATACCTTTTGCGCTTAATCTCTTTTCCTGGAATTTTTTTTACCTTTAAGTTTGATGCAGATATCTTGAAAAACACCATACTGCTCTTCGCTGCTTACACAACTTGATTTTTAAACAAGCTTGAAATAATTCTCACTGATATTTAGGTGCAGTGTGGGGTTGAAAGCATTTCAAATTTTTTCCTATTTGTCAACACGTGACCTTTAATGACAAAGGTATCGTTATCAACAAGTATAATAATAACTATCATTTGAAGTAACCACAGATACCATAAAGCAACCGCTGATATGCCGTTACCGCCGACCAACAAGCCTAGCGTGAAGCGAACTATCTCATGTCTTCTACTCGCATAAAACTAACTTTTAAGCTTTCGTACGCCTAACCACCCGATCCCCCTTGTGTCCTTCTGTAGAGCGATGGAAGAGGGCGTTGCGCAGTTGCCAGCTCGAGGACCAGGAAGCCCTGATCTCTCGGGCGAAGGCGGCGGCGACCCTGCTTGGCCTACCGGAATAGGATGGCCACCCACCGCTCCTAACTCTTTGTCTCCCCCTCTCCTCTCCCTTTTTTTGAATAAGCGCCTTCCAACCAGCCAACCAACCAACTTTTGTACGATAATTATTCTAAAAAAATACTAACCCACAAAAATGAAACAGTTTCTTTTGTTTGAATCTTCAGCATCATCTTTGTTGAAAAGAAGGAAAATAAAGAATTTTGAAATTACAATTGAAAACGCAAGGACATTCACATTGCAGTGCATCGAGTATTGTTATTTTTGCAGCTTTTCTGTACAATTGCCGCGGAAGTGCTGATAGTCAGTTCTTTTTTCGCGATTCACTGTTAGACTCCCGCGGTTGATTTCGGGGATCAAAATGCTGAAACAGTTGGCGAAACATTGAGTATTTTAAGGTGTGTTAATCCTTTACACAAAGCACAAAGGGGAATCCGCCACACAGGAAAAAGGCCTCGTTGTTTTAGAGTGTACACACTTGACTTTAGGGTTTTGCGTAGCGAACTGTTTTGATTGATCGATTGATTGATTGATTGATCAATTGATTGATTGATCAATTGATTGATTGATTGATTGATTGATTGATTGATTGATTGATTGATTGATCGATTGTTTGAGTGATTGATTGATTGATTGATTGATTGAGTGAGTGAGTGAGTGAGTGAGTGAGTGAGTGAGTGAGTGAGTGAGTGAGTGAGTGAGTGAGTGAGTGAGTGAGTGAGTGAGTGAGTGAGTGAGTGAGTGAGTGAGTGTGTGAGTAAGAGAGTGAGTGATTGTGGGGTTTAACGCGCGGATGCTACCCAGGCAATGATGCGCGCAATCGTGGAGTGCTCCGAAGGAATTTTGACCACCTGGGGATCTTGCACGTGCACCGAAATATGGAACCGTCAGAATAGAATGGAATATGAAACGATCAAATATGGAACCATCAGAAAACCGGCCGCGGCGGCCGGGCGTCGCGAACTGTCAAGTGCAGCTCGACATACAATGAATATGCCCTCGCATGGCAGATCTCCATAGGGTCAAAGTTAAAGCCATCAAACGTTATGACTGTCGTGCGAAGAAATCGCAACGACATAAAAGAAACGCCCAAAGAAGAAGACAACAACGAAGAAGCAAGGCACGCGGCGCGAAGGTCATCGACACCGGCTACGGCGCCGAAGGCTCGCGACCACAGCACGAGCTTGCGCCAGCGACCAGCCAATGGGACGCGGCCAGCGAGAGGGGAGCCAGAGAAGAACTCCGAAGTGTGGAGAGTGACGGGGGGCTTGGCGGTCGGGCGACCGGACCCGTGCTGTGCCCCGAAAGGTCCTCCACAAGCGCATTCCCAAGACACCTCCGCGCACCAGTCGTCACGCCGGACCTCAGTGAAAGAACGCGACGCCCCAAGGCAGCTGCGTCGGCCACTACGCCACGGGAGCTGGGAGCGCGCTTGACTACCACTGCCACGACACCACCTGGACGTTTCAAAACCGCAACACCACTACTGGGACGTGAGGTAGGAGAACCTCATTCCAGCAGGGAAGACATATTTTGGACATTTCATTCCCGTACTTAGTCCTCGCCCTTGACTTCCGGACTTTGACTATTCCCCGTTTGCTTGAACTCTTTACCGTGTTCCATGCCGCTTTTTCACCGCTATTCAGTATTTATTAGTTCCCGCTGTTATTTGGTTTATCTCTGTTTGCTGTGTGTATTTGTTTGGGTTTCGGGTTACATAAACAGAAAGTCTCGTTTCCACAGTTTATTACATTTTTTATTATTGTCCCGAACCTGACAATGACTAAGCAAAAGACGGTAAGCCTAAATATTGGATTCTGAGTCGTGCATATCCTAACGGGTGCATTGATCAACACTAGGTAACTAAGGGACACTTTGGGCCTAAGCCCAGGCGTATATAAGACAGTTTCTGGTGTTAGTGAAGAAGAGTAGGAAATGGACACGGAGTAGCAAATATCCGCAGTGCGGTATTGAAGAGCGCCTTATAAGAAAAATGTGCGGTTTTCTGTGTACTTTCAGAGCGAAAGCTATTTTACTGGGGCGGATAGCGTTCTGTCAAGAAAATAAAGCATTTGCCTATAGGCCAGTTGGTAGACCGAAAAGTTCTGATAACATCTCTGGACAAACTGCGCATGCGTGAAACCAGGCTTCCAGTGTGTCAAAGCGGTTAGCTGACAAACGCAAACAGGAATGGTTGTACACAAGACCATACACTCATCGATGACAAAGAAGGAGCACAAAAGCAATACTTTTATCTGACAAAGCATGCATCGGTATACATTTCAATCGTTGGTAGATTCGTTTACTTAGTGCCCGCCTCATAGACTTCTTGTTGGTTTGCGATTTCGACATTTGAAGGTTT
Organism: Haemaphysalis longicornis; assembly: GCA_013339765.2. NCBI lineage: Eukaryota > Metazoa > Arthropoda > Arachnida > Ixodida > Ixodidae > Haemaphysalis > Haemaphysalis longicornis. The sequence continues at coordinate 100,806,612 of CM023453.1, read as the reverse complement.
GATGATCGATTGGGCGCACTTTCAGCGCAAGCTCGACGCTATTTTGCCTTTCAAGACTCTCTCAAATTGTTTTGGAAGGGATGTTAAGTGTTTCGCTAGATATCTTGCTGTCGGCTAATCCAAACTGTTTGTCTTTTTTACCGTTCCACCTTTGAAGCTTTAGAAAATAACTTTGCGAGCAGGGAGTAGGGCAACTCAATCAATCCCAATAACAAAGCTACAGATTAGACCAACTTGTTTACCCCGAACTTTATGAACGCAAGCAATTTTTCTCTAACAAAACTTTCAGCATGTGTGCCCGCCGCGGTGTCTTAGTGGTTATGGGGTTGTCTTGCTGAGCCCAAGGACGCCGGTTCGATTCCTGGCCATGGCGAGCGCTTTTCAGATGGAGAAGAAACGCGAAAACGCCTGTGTGTTCGAGATTTCGGCGCACGTTAGACACGCAAGGGGTCAAAATCAACTTGGAGCCCTCCACTACAGCACACGTCGTCACCTGTGTACCGTCGGCGCCTTAAACGTTACAATCAATCAATCAATCAATCAATCAATCAATCAATCAATCAATCAATCAATCAATCAATCAATCAATCAATCAATCAATCAATCAATCAATCAATCAAGCAAGCAAGCAAGCAATTATTCCACTGCTTTAAATGCGAACGACATATAAAAATATTTTAATGCCAGCGTGTAGGTTTCAATTTCTAAGAGAGCCACAAGGTCGGAATGGCCATAGTAAGTTTTTACGAAGTGCTGATCAGTGTTAATTGAAACACCGTCTTCCCCAACGGAATCATTTTTTTGGAAAGAAGACTGCAAGCCCAATCTTCGCACGAAGCTATCGCGTGTACGGGGCTTTTTTTACTGCGTTATGGAATGCTGGCATGAGAATAAAGCAAGCGCGTGGTAGGTTTACAATTAGGGAAAAAAATTTAAAGCATCAGGCTTTAATGAGCACAAGTAAGAAAATAATTGTGTCCAAGCAGATATAGGAAAATATTTCCTGAGAGTTAATGTACAATCGTCAGTCAGGCGTCAACGTCATTGTATGCCATTTCTACATTTTTACTTCGCATATTTGTTACTCGTGAGACGTGACCAAAACAACCCGATCTGTACTTGTCAGCACGCAGGCCTCCGTTGTGCATCCTGAAAAGGGTAATCAGAGACCACTTGCTTTGAAAATTGTTGTTGTACGCGGCTGCTGACCTATGACGTCCAAGATTATTTATTATATAGTAACTTCTTCTCTGCGTGTTCTGCCGACGGGCCTTACCATACAACACCCTCGAGGGTTGCAGTTTTATTGGTGAACGAAAGCATACCCATCACAACTACGGACAAAATGCGGATGATACTCCTTGCCGCTACACTTGCTCCGTTGTTCATGACTGGTAAGTAAGAAAACACTGTTTTTAACGATTTTTTCACCCCTTCCCAGGTATACGTGCTAAAGTGTAACGCAAATCCCGAAACCTCAATGCCATTAAATTCGTAAAAAAACCGAGGAGTTTCCAGAAATGCGAAATAATCCGTGTTCCCGCGGAAACCAAATTCCGTTTATGTGCAACAGGAGTCACGGTGTGGCTTTTATTTTTACAACATTTTGCAGTGTTGCCGGATCGTAGAATATGGCTGAAAACTACGCAAAAAATGTAGTAAAGCTTACAGTTCTGACGCCATGTTGAAACCGGCGCAAATGGTCTTCACACTCATTCTCAACGTCCCACAAGCACACATTTTCTGCTAATTTGTCACCATGAAATGCGTTACAAAAATTGTGAGCGCGTAGTCGCTATTTTGGTGAGACACGCTTTTTTAGACAATTTTACCATTCTTCTTCTGTACTATTCAGAAAGGCTTAGGTGCGCTTCGCCATTTTGAGCAGTAGTGTTACTTATTTCTCTGTAATAATATACGACAAAGCCCACAATTGTTTTCTGACTGTCAGCACCTGAGATTCGCAGTCTGAAATAAAAATCGAATTGTATGCATTCACAAAACCCGGTGCCCGTGATTTTATCATCGCATCCCAGCCGAAGGAAGTTGAGAAATGTATATAGCTTTCACTGTAAGGAAAATGTAATGTGAACTACATAATACGTTTTATTCTGGAGCGACACGAGTGAAGTCATTTTCATTACCACTCTAGAGCATCACGCGAATAGAGAAGGTCTTTGGTGCTCCACACACCGATTGAGTCAGCTCCATGCATAGCCCTAAAAGTTGGCATTCCCTCCACCATTACTTCTGGAACATAAAACAATTTGGGATGTAGGCTTAAGCGATCATTAAGTTGTCCCTTGTGCCCGTACCAGTATAGACTGGTGTGTTGGATTGTTGAATTCATGGAGCTTTCGTGATATTAAGCGGCAACCCACATGGAGTGTTTTGCTCGCGTCTGGCGGCCGTCGGCTTCTCCTAGCGGCAACGTGAAACGTATGTTGAAGAGGACCAAATATAAAAAAGAAAGAGTCAATGAACTGTTAAGGCGTTTTTTTTGCTAACAAATCATCTAGCACGGGGGAGGTGTGGGGTAACTTGTGCTCTCCAACGTTTTTTGCGTCGTCGCCAGGAGACGCGAGAAGAACGCTCCATGTAGTCGTCACTTTACAAATCCTGTACGTTTTCTGACTTATGACCACATTTTCTATGCCAGTATGTATGAAGTTATACAGCTAAAATAATTAGCGCTATGCAACGACACCCGAATATTTCTTTCGTGACTTTAAAACTTCACCTCTGAAGTTCATGACGACGTTCGGTAACGCCGTTTTTCTGAGGAATTCAATTTGCTAGCACGTGACTTCAGGCCCGCCATTACTCATTACACGAGAACAAGCGTACTTCAATGTGCTTTTAGTATTAGCAGCGCTAGCTCGCAAAAAGAGAAAAAAATTCTATCATGCAGACTACAGCTATTTACGCAGAACAACAGTCCACGAAAATGAAAACCTTTAAGCTTCGTTCCACGTGCTCCGCTATAGTCATAACCCTTCTAGAATCGGCTTAACTAATCGGCACAAATGCTCCTGGAAGACGTTTAACCAACAGAAAATAATTGTCCGATATCAAAGTGTCAAGTGGCATGTATTCCTTTGGAGCATAATGGACCAATCAAGTGGCAAAGTGTGAATTGCGTAAAACCAGCGTTAGATCTCTCCCCAGGCCATTTTTTCCTGCCTGAAAATTGTAAATCCCGTACTAAAATTTCGCCCTTGGCTGCATGTTAAAAGTTCCCCACTTTTTTCCGAACACTTGCTTCTTGTGGAGCATTGCTCCGCCAAGAGCCCACTGCCGCCCTCTTGCCACATACCTTTGCCGATGACCAGCCGTTCAATTTTTTGCTGAAGGCAGGCTAATCAACTTTTCTCGCAAAACAGCGGTTCAGTTTCTGCCGGCAGGCTGCCGTTCATCTTTTACCGGTGGATAACGCCTCAATCGTTCCCGGAAACTGTTTAGATACTGCTGATGCACGCAGATTGCACAATGCTCAGGTATCTAACCGAGCAACTGTAGTGTGGCCGTTCAAGGTAGCTTTTGTATTCAGCCGTTCTTATTTCACAGTCTGTACCCCATCCCATATTTTAATAACCAGACGGGCAGCCCGCAAGAAACCAGGCGTCTAGGTAAACTTCCCAATGCTCAAACTCAGCACTTATTTGGGCTTCCTGGTGAGAAATTAGATTCGGTGTTCGTCGAAGACAGTGTTCGTGAAAAAAATTGATGAACATTTATTCTCTAACCGTTGGGAATCGTGCGAGGCTGCTTCCAATTTATGTGGTAACCATATTTGTCGCTACTGAAATGCCGTGAACTCGCGTAAAATTAACTCGAAGACACCATGATAATTTGCTCATTTTAGCAGAAGTTCATCTTCATTTTAGCAGAAGTTCATCTTATCAGAAGCCCTCCTAAAAAAAGAATCAACAATACGCCCAGGTGCATGCAAATATCTTGCATCAAGACGGTGGATCAAGTAGGCTTACAATAAAGGAAAACGCAAAAATGCATTTGAGTGCGCATTATGATAGAAGAATGTATTTAAGTGCTCTTGGCTGGGTTTATGCAGTCCAAGCGGTCACAGAGAGCATACAGTCGCTATCTCAAGCGACAGCTACGCAGAGACAGAGAGGGAACTCCTCACTTTCGCAGTGGTGAAGCGGTGGGACTCGTAATGTGAACCGACGCGAACTCACATGATCCCACAGAGAAACGGCATTGGTCAGGACAGCTGCTACGTTCGCGAACAGGAAGTCTCTGTCATCGCATTTTAAACTTTTTTATCATCCTAAATTTTCGGCTCTCCTCCAGAGCAGAGCAGCTACAAAACTCGTCCTGCTCTTTTTTTTTTCTTTTTGGTTTGCCGCTGTCTCTGCGGGTTGGAGGGTTCGAGAAATGGCAGCTTTATCTGCGTGTGTTTCTCTCTCTCCCTCCCGTGCTCCGTCGCGCGGCTTCGCTTCGCGCTGCGGTTTTCTTTTACTTTCATTTCCCACTGGTCACGTGAATGCCTCGCCGCGCCCCGCCCACACTGTCATATTCGCTACACAGAATCGCCAACAGGAGTGGTCATCTGGAAAGTTGTTCGTCTTAACCGAAGAGTACGTGCAAGGCTCTTCGTCTTCAGCGGATTTTTTTTCATTGCCTGTATGAAAAACAAAACATACCTTTCGACATTGTTTGGTATAAGCGGGAATTAGTCTTAACCGAATTCGTCTAAACGGGAGTTTACTGTACTGCCATTTTCCACCAGGGAAACCATACCTGCCATGTTTACCGACAATAGAGTGCCGGCAGTACAGGTGAAAGAGCAACAAAGACGAGATCACTTCTGCATACTTCAGAGTAAAACATTTCATCAAGCTAAGCAATGGACTTTGACGCTGTTTTTGAAAAATGTAAATCGTACATGCATCCTTGTTGCTGAAATATAGCACGTATTTTATGAGATTTACACCTCTTCTAGAATGAATATTTAGCGTGACTTCTAAGATTGGTCTGAATTTTGAGTACATACAGGAAGTTTTAAACAATAGATAGAATGACGAAAGAAATAAAAGTCCATGCTGGTGTGACAAAAAATTCAGCCAGCGAAAAATAACAGTTTAAAGTAAATAACAATGGAGATTACTGCTTTAGGCAGAAAAGGTTTCAAAACATCAGCGAGACGTCACAGTTTTATAATATACGCTCTCGTAGTTTTAGAACAACATATGCTTTTTCTCTGCACGGTTACTGATGCCGCCAAGGTTGCTTCACACAGCTGCTGTGTATCCCTCCCATTAAGTATCACTGTATAGATGTACAGCCAGTGTTCTCTAATCGAGCTACCGAACAATCCTCTATAAGTTGGCCCAGACACTGAGCATGACGTAGTCAGTAATTCAACAATTGCTAATATTGTGTATTGTTTGTACCACACAAACTTCTTGCAAACAAAAATATTTTAGGAACAAACAGAAGTAAGATATTTGGCCCTGACATGGAATAAAAATTTCTATGGTGATACATTATTAAGGAGAAGAAATATAACCTTATTGGTACCCCAGAAGAACAGGTCCTAAAATGTTCTTAATTGTTTTTTGTCCACAACAAATCTCTATAAACAAACTCCAGCAGGACTGATTATGCGATATTCTAAACGGTTTGACTTGATGATCGACGCACTGTAAAATAAATACTTTATTCGTAATTTTCAGGCTAGTGTGCTCACAGTGCCGGAAGTCAGTGTTTCAGTATTCAGACCTAACATTCATCCTGAATGGGAATAGCACTACGCTATACGAGCTCGCCAAATGCTTCTTCTCATTTGCGTGGGAATGGTGATAAACAGGAGGAGTTGACAAACTTCCATAGGGTAGTTCACACTGTTAACAAATGTACCTTGCGCACCCTCTTTTTTCTGTCTACATCCAAACAAAACAGCTCTGCATCTTTCCTAAAACGCCGGTAGTTCGTTTTTCTCAGCAAGCGCGGGCCGCTTCGTTTTTTTCCACCATTTGCATCCCCGGTGTGTGAAGTGACGACATGTGCTATGGCCCGGCGCAAGCCTATTCTAATGTCTCACGAAGCCGGAATGCACAAACCAAGCACAGAAGTATCCTGCAACTAAAAATGAGACAGGAAGTTTATGACCCATGATTCAGCAGGTATTTACGCCGGGGGGAAATTATTTCATATGCCCCCGCCAGTTACCTACCAGTTCAAAAAACTGAAAAAGAGAAATGCGAAATCTTGATTTTTTCTGTTGTGTCTTTAAATCAACAAGCTTCGTTATCCGATCAATACATAACGGAACTTCAAAGCGGGAAGCGATCTCCGGGCGTTATGAACCGCTGTTTGAAAAATATCGTGTCGTATTCGGGCTTGCGGAAAAATTGTTTGTTTCTACTTACAGTATTTTGTTTATTGTTACAAAAATTGTTGTGTTTAAATAAACTAATCTACTCATTTGCGCCGATTTATTTTACTATTTATTTATTTACTATTTACTTATTTACCTAAATATTTACTATTTATTTATTTACTATTATTTTACTATTTTATTATTTATTTTTTAAAATTGTGGGCCTAATACTGCGAACGTATGCGTTGGAAGGGCAATGTGGAGTACGTTGTTCTTGTGTCTTTCACTCGCGTTAAGTTTTTGTACTTCCGACTCAATACAAGAACCATCTTATTTTACGACCTCACGTGTCTCTATTATTAAAAGAAAACGTCAGAACATATTCAATTTGAGCGATTGCGCTTTTGAAAATACAATACGATCATCCAAAGATTGCTATCCATGCCAAATAGTTTCCTCCGGTAAACTCAGACCAAATGTTTTCTAGTACATACCACTATACAAAATATAGAACAGCAAACAGAATCTAACATGCCACAGAAAAAGAATTTCCACTCCGATTAAGAATACAGGACATTTCGTCGGACGCAATATGGTTTCATGAAAGTAGAGTGAGGTAGGTACTTGCTGCGTCTCATCGACAGGAAACCTACATAATCACTGAACACATTTTATAACAGCAGTTAAAACTTTTCTTCAACACAGAAGAGATGAGACGCGAATGTAGCGTCATTATCAGCAAAACTGTCAACTGCAGTTCAACATTTTTGATTTTAATCAAGTGAAGAGTGCGCCATAATCAGCACTCAAGAACCTTTTTTTTCTGCAGAGTTCACATAACAATCACATCTGTTTTGTATTGGGGTAATAAAGCGAACTTTTGTGAACTTAATTTAATGCTCTTTCTTCATTTCTACCCCATTATTGCATGTTATCTCTAGGAGGAGTGTCAGCTTAGTGATTTTCAGATAGGTTATCAAAAATTAGTAGAGTTCCATGCATCCGAGGAACGAAAAAGCGCGCATCACTATTGCCTCATACTTTGCAGGCCATGCGGGATTTTGGAGTAATGTACTTTTCTGCAAATCTAAATGCAATCCTAACCCGGTGAGTACACGATATAACTTACCTCTGCCATACATCCATTTAGAATTTGTGTGCCTGTGTCTGTGTTCCCGCACCTTTGTAACTTCACGCAAACTAGCATGTTGTGGCGAACGTGCGTGTTATCGATGCGAGCACGAAGATTTTGTCTATGTGCAATATATGTTCAGCTCCCCTATTCGAGTAATTTAGAACCTATATGCTTCAATCATCAATTGATTGGAGAATAAAACTTATCTTCCCTTATACACTGGTCAAAAAATAGAAAGTCCCCTGTCTACGAGCCTCAGTTGAATCTTGGCTAACGATGGAGATTGCGGAAGGACTGCTGTGAGTTTTGTGGCGCATGCAAAAGCAAAGCAAGCAAAATTGAGCAGCTGCCCTATTTATAACGTCAAAGAAAACGAATAAACAGGATGCATCGTGCCCATTCCAAAAAATATCATTGCCTGAATTGGCACGATTCCGAAGTTCCAGAGTAAAAAAAATAAAGTAGGCACAATGCGACGGAGAGGCACCGAGAACTAAAAAAATGTTGCAGAGAGGGTGTTGACTTAAGAAGTCATAGCGACTGTCTTGTGATATGTTGAACAGTTTGTGCTCCTTCATTTTATGCACTTCACATATCCGCAACTTTTGAGAACAATGAGAGCTTTATGATGATTATCTGCCTGTATATTAGGGACCATAAATTACAAAAGCTCGCAGCAAATTCGCTCGTCTATCTCAGCAATGCACCGTTTCACATATTGGCGGCACTCATTGGCTGACGAGCAATAGTAACAATTCCAGCACAGTAATAATTCACTTTGAAGTATGTATTTTCGCGCGCTCGTGTTTTTTCATGTTCCTAGGTCAGAAGAAGCTTCTTTGTAGACAGCATTTTTTTTAAAAAAAGACATCAAGGCAACGTTGGAGCCTCTGTTAAAGGGCCAACGGAGGACCTTTCCCCACAACTGACGCGAGGAAAAATTGGGCAAGCTGTTTTGGGCTGCGACCAACTGCAGTCAAAAACAAAAGAATTATGTCTTTGCTACTCCTTCCTTTCGTACAAAGGTGGATAAATAATTCAGTGCGTTAGTTCGTCCCCCTCGCTCAACCTCCGCATTGATTCGCTGAGAAGTATTCAATTGACAAATTTTCAGTTTAAGTGAAATCACCCGCCAATCTTGCTTACATTCATAAAACGCGACAATTATGTATGTTACGAAATTCAAGGTTTCATGGTTTTTTTATCGCTTCTAAACACCATCATCTGGCATAAAACACCTCCATCATATGCAGCCTACACGAGATCCCCTTCAACGACCGGGTACCCAATCGGCCCGATATCCTCTTCAAGGAGAAAGGCTATTCTCAAACCATTGCGCAAAACACGGCACAAACACTCTACCAAATCTTCTCCATTCTCCTGACCTCGACAACGTCACCTACATCTATATTGACGTTCTGAAGTCAGACACCCTGCCTCCTCAATGTGGAGCAGCCATTGCAGCTACATTCCGTAAACCCGGCACATGGTTTTTTCTGACACTATTCATCTCATTTCTGACTCATACCGCGTTGGAGAGGTACTTAACCATAATTGATTCACTCGTGTTCTAGCCGATTCAGAAATCCTGATCCCTTCTCTACAGCTTTAAAGATGGCATAGCCACTCAATATGTCGTCAGGATGCGTCTTCCCTGCCTACGATTTTCGTTATCTTCTCAAGTTACCAAGCGCTTTTAGCTGTGGACGCCATAGATGTATTCCATAAAATATCCCCTTAGTAATCTTCTCCTAAACATTTTCAGTAGCCTGTGGAGAGAAATATGCCTTTTGATGCGCTTTTTATTCAGCTATCAAATAGCGTCTCTTCGCTTTCCCAAAGTAATATCATCGTTCTTTACCGTTACAGACAAGTATACACACCACGTGTTGTCTTTTTCTCCTCCCATTTAATTTATATAACAACATCCTCCTGGCTCCATCCCTGCTCCCTGTATTCTCCATTGTACAATTTGTTTGTGTGAACCGCCTCGGTTTTTAAGTGCCATTAAATGCACACTGGAGGTCTAAGTCGAGTGACCTTGTTTCTGGGTGCTTCCCAGTGGGAGGTCTTTCCTGCTGTCTCGAAACATTTGCCGTGCTCATCTCCTTCTTATTGACTTCTACATATTCTCCTCCACCCTCCTATCCAGCACCCCCTTTAGGTCTCTGCTACCCGTAGTCAATCACCTTTGCAATGGAACCATCATTTTCAATTGCAGCAATTTCCACACCTTTACCCTACTCCGCACGCAATCGCTTCAGGTAACGTGACTGCGTTATATAGTCACCAACAACCTACGAAGGCTCTTGGAGCGTGAGGCGCTGTGACTACACAACGCCCTCTAATATTTGCGCTTAATATATAACTTTCACTTTCACAGCTGTGACTCCAACTACTTTTCGCGTTTTACCAGTTCCTCCAAAAATTCAGCACACTAGCTTTTTATTCACAACCGCTTATCTCCAATATGCGATTCGTTCGGCTATGCACAACAAATGCACTTACCGAGATGACAAAGGCACATATTGTCGCCTATAATACCGCGTCATCGGCATAAACGGCCATATTCGTGTGTTTGAAGTACTGTACGAACTTGCCCACTCGCTTCTTTTCTCCCTTATGGAGACAAGGCTCTTGCTGCCAGGTCTTCCCCAACGGCTGGCTGCTCTGTTGCCGATAACATGCACCCGGACATCAGCGTTGAGCGGTCGGCTCAAGACGCTCTTAACAGGTAACAGTTTTAACTGCACCTCTGCTTACACAATATTTTATACTTTGAGGGCCAACATGGCAAGGGGAGCCCGAGTTGTGATCGGTCCCACCCTTACCATAGAATGTGCGGGCTTGGAGCATAACTCCTGTAATCCCGATGTTTTGCGCAGCGGACCATCGCAACCGCAATTTCCTCTACAACTGTTTACCTCCCTTTTACAACACAGTCGACACGAACGAGGATTTCATCGCTGCTTATAGTCAATTCCTCCTGTAAAGGGACGACCGATTTTTTGGGATATATTTTCTTTATCCCAGGTCAAACGGCATGACGTAAAACAGCTTAAGCCGAAATGGTTTCGCTGATAGCGCCCTAGAACTCTTGAAATCGCAATATCTCGATCTACCAGCCATGTGTGTGTCCCCAAAAAGGATTCTGGCGATTATGACAGGAATCCGTGCTACAATATACTTTTAACTGCGTGTGAGATTAAAACAGGTGTTTAAAAACTTTTCCTCATCTAAAACAACCATATTTCGCGAACCTTTCCTTCTCTTCATGTGGTTTTAGAATCACGCGTTGAAAGCGATGGGATTGTTCGGACACGTAAGGCACTGTCAGGTTTAGCCACCACATGACGCCACCGCTTTGACTTAATAAATTGTACTTCAAATTTTAATATATTTCCGCCTGTTTATATAAAAATTCTTTCTGTTACGCTAGAACATGAAATGCTGGCTTTCGTATGACCTGGAGGGCCATCCTTGCACAAAAATTGGTTGTGTGTCACTTTACTCCCTTCAGCCAATATAATTCTTCCTCCTTTAATACACTGTGCTGCACACTCAGCGGAGACGTGTCCGTAGTATGGATATGTGGCAGCGCTGGCCTTCGCACTAATAATCGCACCCACTCTCCGGTCCAGAAAATCACGTTTCGGCCCACCTGTGATGCTGGCAGTAACCCCACCATTTGTCAAATTAGATGAAATAAGACTACCAATTTTATCGAAATAAAAAGATACATAGCGGTAATACTTAAAGAGGTCCGATATTGTGGCACTGCTAAAGAGACCTCTTAACATTGAATGTAGGAATAAGTGAATACAGTAGTTGTACAACCTTTTAAACAGCCACATTTGTTCGAGCAAGAAATGAAATCAGAATAAATAGCCATATAATGGCAATCTATGAAATTCTTTCGGGCAGTGTAATTCTTATTCAGTGCCATTATTGTGTCACAACACATAACCAAAAAAGAAGGCTGCTGAAAAAAGGGACAGAATATTATTCGCCCTAATGCAGATTCAATCAGAAATGCACGTTGTTTAAGTTGCTTAAACAAGACCTTGCTTAAACAAGAGTACAGTTGCTTAAACAAGCGGACAGCCTTTTCTCCGGAGGTCAAAAGTGTCTCTAAACTGAATCGCTGCAGGTCACCACGTTCTCCCATACCTCTTCGGTGAGCTGGGGGATTGAAGAGTGGGAGGTTGGGGTTTTTCTTGCATTCTAATCTGATGTGATGAAGAGTGCCCGGTTGTAAACAGACAAGAGATTGCGTTGGCAACATACGATGGCGCCAGACTGTAATAGGGTAGGCATCGCCTCCTGTAATTTAGAATGCGAAACGCATCACCAGCTTGCCAATGGGAGAGTGAGTGGTACGCTTGCGGTGCCCACATGTCGTAAGGTGGGGCCGCGAGATTAACTGGCATTACCCGACCGCGCCTGAATTCGAGAGCAGGTTGTGCCTGGTTGCCAAGGCAACCGATGTTTCAAATTGCCGAAGTAATGGTGCTTTCGGCGGCGTTAAAAGCTAAGAACCGTGGCAGAGGACGTCTTGCCAACGCTGCCGCTTTCCACTACGCGTCGCCCTGAGATTAACCAGTCACGTGACTAAAGCGAGGGATCGGCGTAGAAAGAAAAGGCTTGGTTTGCCGGTCGGGAGTGATGCGTTTGGCATAGAAAAAAACTAGAGAAAGCGATGGGGAAGGTACTGCTGTGCAGTCGGCGAAATAGGGAGTCTTCTTGTTTTGAGAGTTTATGATGTGGAAGAGGGAAGTGCTGTCGTTTGGACAGGCAATATTGCGTAATAGCTTGAAAAGTAACTAGAGGGACGGAATGTGAGGTATCCTCAGAATCCTAGACGTACATGGCGCAAGCTTGTTGGTAAGCAAATTTATTGCCTGTCAGAGGAATGGCCGGGAGTCCAGATGAGGGCACTTTCCGGAAGGGTTGATGCCACGACAGGAGTTTCAAAGTTGAGCGGGCCACCCTCCCGGCTAGGAACCTTTTGCAGGCTGCTTGAGAATCTGTGATGATGACGGGGTTCTTCTTAATTAAGAATGAGGGATAATGCCATGACGAACTCAGCAACCCATGCTGACGATGTCTCGATTGTAGCAGAAGTTACGTGGGTGGTCTTGGTGGTGACTACGGTTACTTGATGCTGTACGTCGGGGTACGTGCTAGAACCCACATAGGAGACGTATGCACGCTTTCGATAGGTGGTTTTGTGCGCTGGGTTTAGCACTTTTTAGCGGCCGGGATGTAGGCCAGGGTGCATATTTTTGGCATGAGTCAAACCCGGACACCACTGCTGCAGTAATCAGGGAGGGGTTGACAAGCAGTGGACTAATATAGGACGTGAAGCCTTTTCAGGAGGGCTAGGCCTAATGGTGTTTGTGCGAGCCGGAGACGTTGACTAGATAAATAGTCTTCAATAAGTTCTTACACCATGTTGTGGAGGTCCAGCCGTAAAAGACTGGCCGTGTAGGCGGTCATGGGAGTAATGACTTGTTTTATTGCTTTGCGTATAAACTGGTCAACAATGGAGTCCGAGTCACTTTTGTGGAGGACAATGTAAGGTGTGACGTACGTGACACATGAGATAAAGAGACCTTGGACCAGTCGGGCCACCTCTTTTTCCTTCGTGCCACAGCGGCGGTTATAAACGAGTCAGAGCATGTGGGGGACTTGGTTAATAGCCGTGTAAAGTATAGATACCCTCATAAAAATGGACGTTGAGTTTTAATAGACCCCCTATTGTGTTTCTATAGAGCCAATAAAAAGTCAATTAAAACTCATCGTTTATAGACTGTGCTCGTTAAAAAGTCAACAAACTTTGTATTGCAGAACCTCAACCAACATTTTATTGCTCTCAATATATTGAGTTTTAATACACTTCATATTGCGTTTTTATAGAGTGAACCAAATCTCCCATCTCAAAAACTGCGGCCAACATAAAATCGATGAACTTTTTATTGCAAAAATGCAACATGAATTTTATTGCCTTCACTATATTGAGTTTTAACAAACTTTGTACTGCCTTTCTATAAAGTCGTTTAAACTCCGAATGTGTGGACTGTGGTCATTAGACAGGCAATAAACTTTTTATAATGAACACGCAGCAAGAATCTTATTACCTTCATTATGTCGAGTTGCAATAGACTCTGTATTGCGTTTCTATAGCCCACCCACGGAGGTCTGGTAGCTTATCGGTGCATATATGTAGGGTGCTATAGCGCCGCCTGCCCCGCCTCATCAAGCGAGATCGCGCGTGGACGTCCCATCACTTCGTCTTGGGAGCACTAGGTAGCGGTGGCGCCTGGGATGGCGGACATCACCGCCGGAGAGTTCGAGCCCCTGCAAAGCTCCTATGTTAAAACTTGCCAGAAAACCTAACTCACAGGCAACAGGATATTACGACTATACTCAATAAGAATTTTATAGAAAGGTAATAGAGATAAATTTAATAAAAACTCATCAGACATTCTGTTCAGACCTAGCTCATATGCAACAGGTTTTGATGACTGGGCACAATAAGAATTTTATAGAAATTTAATTCAGATAAATTTAATAGAAACCCGCCAGAAACTGTATACAAAGCTGACTCAAACGCAACAGGTTGATACGACCATACTCAATAATAATTCTAAAAAAGCGAATCTAGGCAAATTTAATAAAAACTCATCAAAAATTCTATTCAAACTTTATTTACACGCAACACGATGTTACGACTATACTCAATAGGAATTTTATAAAACATTAATTGCCATAAATTTATAAAAATCCGTCAGAAACTGTATTCAAACCTGATTTCCACGCAACAGGCTGTTGCGACTGTACTCAGTAAGAATTGCATAGAAAGCCTATTGAATATATTTTATAAAAACCCCATAAGAAACTCACAAGAAACTAGATTCAGAACCGATAAGGCCTACTGACTTGGCTCTATAGACTTTTAATTGAAACGCGGTGGCCAATTTGTAATGGAAACTCAATAGAAATATTCTATAGAATGTTGACAAAATGTTTATAGGGTTCTTTTGAGCAATATCTATAACAAGTTTATTAAATCTCGGTAAAGATTTTTATGAGGGTAAAGTTTCGTTGTTGCGTGTATTGCGGTTGATGGTGAGGCCCAACTTCCTAAGTGAGGGGCTGAGCCGCATAGTATGGCCATCTAGGTCCATACAGACTGGTTCTTTCTGTAGAGCAGGTGGATGTTTACGGATAAGGACGAGTTCGCATCTTTCGAGAGAGAGAGAGAGCTCTTTAATGTGGGCTGGAGAGGTAAGCTCTGCTAGCGGCAGTGCTTGCTGCGCCAGATGGGGGTGATTATAATGCAGTGAAGTGAATGTGAGAGATCGTGAAGGACACAATTAGAGAAAACAAAAGTGAAAAAATGGCACGCAATGGAATGCAAGAAAAAAGCTCCAAAAAAGATAAAGTAAACAAAATAGAGCGAATGCAGCCCAGGAAGCGCAGAGCACCTAACAACGAAAAGGAGTCAAAGCGTACATGACGGCGAAAAAGCGTACAGACGTAGCCATCTGCACAATGCAAGAATTACAAAGATTTGTCTAGTTCAGAATCTCGCAAAAAACGCAGAAGAATTTTTGTCCTTAGAGATGAGTCATTGTCGTTGGCCCAGGTTCCAAGAAAATGACACAACTGAAGGCTTGCTCGACGTCGTACACGTGACAGGCAGCTCGCCGCTGTTACTCGCACAGCGGAAAATAGCGGGAATTTACACAACAAGTGCTCGTTAGTATTGCGCACAGTGCACGTAGGACACAGTGGTGAATCCTCCCACCCTATTTTGAACTTCAAGCTTCGGGTGTAAGCCATGTTGAGACGCAAACGATGCAGTACACCTTCAGACGCTTTGGTTAGGTCGAGTGGAACACGGAATTTACTGAGAGGGTCAATTCCATGCAGAACTGGGTGGGTATCCGCTGCGAGGGTGCTGACATTTCCACATTTTCGCACTCCAACTCGTTCGATAGATAGGGTCACAACCATCCTCCCGAGAGAAAGGAAGCTGTGTCGTGTTACGCAGAGAGTGGCCAGCGATGGCGGCTGCATCAGATGTAATATTTCCTTTTATTCCCGAATGACCAGGCACTCAATGAAGCACGATGTTATGTCCCGCGCGCACTACCGCTGTGTGGATTGCGCTCATTTCACGCACATGCTGACTGGAGTGGTTGGACAGTGTGCGAGTCTAAAAAGATCACCTATCGCCGAGCATGATGTGCACCAATGAAATGAAGGGCAGCCGTTACAATCTTTGGGGAGAGCAATAAAGACCCAAGGAGGAGACATAGTTGTGAACGATGTCGGTGGCCTGTTGAAGGTAGTCTTGGTTATTTCCCATGGAGTCGGTGTCTGTCCATATGGTGATGTCGTCTGCATGAAGTCTGTGATGTATGTGAGGGATGGCGTCAAGTTTCTGGGGCAGATACAGGTGAGCCATAGTGAAAAAAAGTAGAGAAAAAACGAAACATTGAGGTGTGCCCTGCTCCTCCAAAGTAAGGGGGGGGGGGGGTATTTACGTCTCCTGCACGAATAATAGCTTGCCGACGAGTAAGAAAATCTGCGATGTATGAGTAAGTGCGGTGGCCGCAGCCTGATTGATTGACATTGTGCGAGCGTGGAGCCCGCGGCACGGCTTTTAAAATATGATTGCCGAGCACGTGGCTCGTGAACTCTACATCGCGGCTTGTGGCATGAGTTGGAGTTACAAGGCGGGGGGTTTCGATGCCGCGAGCTTATTCAGAAGCTGTGCGAAGTTGCTAAAACATTTTCCCAAATCGCATGGATAGCGCCGTCCTGACATACCTCTTCCTGCACCTCAACTGCACCTTCTGTAGATATTCTCTGACCCTTCCGCATGGTACACAGCTTTTTTTATCTGAAACCTTCATGCCCTATCTTCCAAGCCAACACACTGCAGGACCCGCGCGTTTGCGTCTCATAAGCCACGACCGATCAACCGAGCCGACACGGTGGCTCTTAGCGATGGAGACTGGACTTGGGGCTTCACCTGGCTTGACAGTTTTTTTATTTTATGAATTAACTTCAAGAACGCCACTCAATAATTCTATCAATTGTGCATAGTGATGAGCCTGGTTTATCTCACAGTAATTCATACGCAGTATTGTCCTGTCCTTTGCGGTTCGCCTCCCCCGTTTTCTTTCTTCTTTGTAATGGAAATGCACTGTACCGCGTAAAATAGGCAGGCGGTTTTCTAGGCAACGCAGAGCATTACACCTTGTTCAGCTTGAACGCAAAATCTGCTCGTTGCTTCAGTTAAGGCGCGTTGCAAAAATACAGTGCTCCCATTTCTTCTTCATTACAGCAAATTAGCAGATCGCCATTATTAAAGACTTCACCTAGAAAAAAGGGCTTCCAGATTCTCAAACCTGTTAAAAACACATCCTCCAGGCTTTAGTTATTCCACTGTTTCGAAGACACCCCTCTTCAACTGTGTGACTGCAGCATTAGCTCGTCTCAAAAACAATGTTCTCTGGTACTGGCCGGAAACCCAGTAAACAACACAATGGCATTGAAGAGTGGCTGGCTATTGCGGCTAGCCTCCGGAAAAAATCGGACCTGGCGTGCCATATACTCGGTGTTCTCACAGGCTACCTCAAAGAGGCGACTGACTCGCCAGCAATATCCGCGTAGAATAAACTTGCATACATGCATCCATCCATCCATCCATCCATCCATCCATCCATCCATCCATCCATCCATCCATCCATCCATCCATCCATCCATCCATCCATCCATCCATCCATCCATCCATCCATCCATCCATCCATCCATCCATCCATCCATCCATCCATCCATCCATCCATCCATCCATCCATCCATCCATCCATCCATCCATCCATCCATCCATGCATATGTCTGTCTATCTACGTACGTCTCCGTGCATCCCTCCATTTAACCATGTCTCCATTTGTCCGTCCATCCGTCCGCCCATCCCTCCTCCCTCCACATGTTTTCATGTCTATTCATCTACCCTTCCAGCCATCTATAGATCCACCTACCGACTGAGATCTCGAGACCTATTTTGACTACATAGAAGTTTTGCCGAAAAAAGTCCGTGATCCGCCTCAGCGCACAGTTCGGTATTTTTACTACACTTTACACTCAAGCGAAATGATAATTTTACTCCAGGATAATATTTTGTTCCACGCATTCTTCACACTGCAAATTTATTGCTTTAAATAACCGAAAAGTCTTATAGTGGTGTAAGAAAGCTGAGTAGTCCTGAATTAAAACGCGGTTTTCCGCGGTAACATACCGTAGTTGTGCACAATGCATGTCTAACACCGCATTTATCCGCCTCACGTGTTGAGGGATACTGGTTACGAGAAAAATAACGGCATATTAAAGTAGGGCAGCGGCACCTAGTTTTGCGAAATAAATGCCGCATTCTTATGTATTGAAATGTAGGTTTGAAGAAATCTCGTCAAGTCGGGTAAAATATTCATAACAACGATTCCGTATGGAAGCCGAAAAACCTTTTACCTTTTTTAAAAAAGCTTTGGTCGGCTATCATCAGTTTCTTCAACTATGAATTCTTATGTATTTTCTGTCGGTTGGTTGTGAACCCTCCCCGCAATCTATTTCCCTCCATTTCTCAGGAACAACCACTACAGCACTGTGCGTTCAGCTGTGGCTGGAAATTAGGAAAGTATTACGACGGGAGTGCTTGTTGGGTGAGTAACATTATTTTCTAGGCTATTTTTTTTATACTCAGCAAAATGGCATTTCCGTCGTAAGTCGAAGGACGGTATCTGAGTAGCTGCATTCGGAATGTTCTCTGCGGTGTTCGTTTCTAAATGGCTTGTTGTTCTACCGTGTTCTAGAACGTTTTCAAGCGGTCGCATCGATTAGATGGGAATGCGGTCAGCGACATTGATATTGGATTACTTTCGCATAACAGTACGTGGGTTCAATATAGCGACTCCGTAGTCTCTTTTGTACAATAGCTATAGCAACAGCACTTTTTAAACATGCTTTACGAATTGTGCGACCATACCCCAGTCAAATTACCACACAATTACTGTCTATTGCGTAGCCCCGGTTATGATTTTGCGGTGGTACTTTTCTTAGAATAAATTATAATTTTGGGTAGTCATCAGAAGTTTCTGAGCAGGGCTCTTACAGGTAAATTCGCTGTCAAGTTTTTCTTAATCGATTATGAGGTTTAAGGCGATGACGCTGGCGATGAGGCGCGCCGTAGTGGAGGGTTCAGGAATAATTTTCACAACCTGGGGATCTTTAACGTGCGCCCAGATCTCGAACATATAGGTGGTTTCGCTTTTCGCCTCCATCAGCAAAGCTTCAATATTTCATAGACCACAGCGACAGTGACTTAAGCCGGCGCATGATCCGGCGTGGGTGCTACGGTTGACGCTGTCGGCAGGTGGCACCGCTAAACAGTGAGGTGAAGTTTCGCTCTTGATTTCATATATGTATATAGTGTGGCTGGTGTGATAAGTGGACCGCACAGCCAGTTTCTCTGAGCAGGCACTTCGCTAGAGTGCAGGCATTTTGAGCAGCGCTTGTCGTTCCAGCTAGACTACGTAGGCGAGGGAGATGATTCCTCTCGCTCTCTTTTGCCCCTCAATGAGCTGACAGTGGCAATTGCAACACTACTACTGGGTCGCGCGCTTGGTCCGGCCATGGTTGATGTGGCCGACAAAATTTTACAAACACGGTACCTGTGAACTGTTCGCAGCCCATATTACCCATTTTTAGGAGCAGCAGGAATAAACTTTATTTGAAAGAAGCATTGGTTCCCAGGGCCGCAGGGGTAAGGCATCTTTACAGATCAGAAGCCCCTAGACTATCTCCGGAAATCCCGCCCACTTGACAGCTCAAGGCAGTCGGGGGGTCTCATCTGCCTACCATACCCTCCCACAGCTCAGGTGTTTGGGTGGAAACGGCAGTATAGTAATGGAAAAGGCGCATTCCTGAATCATAAAGAGGGGGGGGATTTTCAGGTAGAGGGGTTGGAGGTGAGCCGGAGAGCCTAGTTCAGCGTTCCGTTGGTGGACGTCTTGATTTGAATGCGCGGTACGTCGGTGCCTCTTACTTTGCGGGCTTGTCATGGGGCGATGTTAGCGTACGTAGTGCGATCCTGTTGTGCGAAAGATGTCTTTGTATGACGTGGGATAGATGGGCCGTCTTGCGGTGCTAACGTAGATAAAAAAATTACGGGTATACCGAGAATCATAGGTTGAAAGGACGAAGGTTACAAGTGTTAAACCTTCCCACTGGCATTTCAAACAAAATCAAGCAATGAAACGCGCCAAAACCCCTACACAGCAGATATATAGAAACGCTTTCTCAGAGCCCAGACAAATCTGTCGATAGCACAGAAAACTCAGAACGCCTCTATTCGATACAACAAAAAATTGGGAACATTGTTTTCGCAATAAGTGTTTGCGACGCTGCAGAGGCCTCTTGTACTCAGTTTTGCCCAGCGGTTGATAGGTCAAGGCTGCGCTAGGTGACGATGGTCAAATTGTAGTCGAGAAAGTAAACCAGTTACACTGCACCTATTGAAAAAAGCTGGATAGACAAGCCTGTGTTCATGGTTTTTCTGTTTGTGAGGTTGCAGTTATACCGTGGAAAGAGATACTTTCTTGCGAAACACGAGTACCGCTGATAATGACAGTTCCAGAAAAAAGAGCGCGATTTACCCGCCAAAGCTATTCGTGTGTAACAAGGTGCTCAGTCGGGGAGGGATACCATCTGGGAGTCGTTAATAGGTACCAGAGTCTCGACACCTAGCTTTTAAGGGCAGAGCACTTTATGGGATCGCCTTGTCGTCTTAGCTCGCTAACGGCCGATGCGACTGCCGGAATCAGGCGTCGCAGCGAGATAACTGACCCAAGTAAACCCTTCTGTACCGGGGTCAGGGAATCACGCTGAGGCTTCGAACACCACGTGGTATAAATAGTCATAACCGTTCAAACCTCGCGATCCGCGGGCGCTTGTAATACATCTGCCTGTTATTTAGCCTAATGTAAACTGCACGTACATTTCAGTCAAATTCTGTACATGTAACCGGCAGCCCCCGCGTTTATTTATTTAGGGAGGCTCGCTGTGTTGGTTTTTACGATATTAAGCGAAAAAAGCGGCCACGCAAGAAAGAAATGGCGCGTTCCAAATGCCGCAGAAAAGCCCCCGCCTCGCAAGAAAAAAATTACCGGTTCGAAATGACGCAAAACAGCTCGAGCATACAAAATTAGGACAAGCACAAAAATAACTGAACTCCTGCTGGTGCAGTTTCAGGTAGGGGGTGCGGGAGCACTGAGAAGGCGGCAAATGTGAAATGCAGCAGTGAGCGGATAACGGCGCGGCAGCCCATAATGGCGAATCACTGCTTTGCACTTCCGACAGCTTTCACACTGTGGGGAACGGCCTTATATTTTTATTTTTACCACCATGCCACAAAGGCAGGTTTGGGCAGAATTGAAACGGCGTCCTTGTGACCAGTGAAACAACAAACAAAATAGATTTACATTGGACTAAAGAGCTTGTTGATTGCTTATTTTTCTGCATTTTTACCTGAAGTTCATGCCTACGTTTGGCGATGTCTCTTATATTTCAGATTCTAGGAAGAATAGGCAATCACTACCGATGGAAAGGCAATTGCAAAAATGGGATTTGTGTTCGATCCACTAACGGGTATAGGGGCTCAAAAGCGGAGACACGTTGCGGCCCCATAACCACCACGCAAGTCAGCGTGGTGACAACGCCAACGACCGCAAATGGTAACAGCGAACGTTTTGACCCTCTTGCGACATCCTTGAAATATTACTGGGAAGAATTACAGGCGAAAGGAAAGCAAAGCACCCATTTTGTCGAGCTCTAGCGCAATCAACTTTTGTATACATAGTCTTCGTTATTTTGTGCATGACGGAGTGGCAGCCACTGGTAATTGTTTGAGTACCCTCCTGTTGCATTTGGCGATGGTAGGTCCTTGCAAGGGTTGATACCAACCTAACGCCAGTGCCATCGATGTGATGTTGTCTAACTTCTCGGGTCACTGTAATGGACATTTAGGATACCCATCAGGACTTCTGAAATGGATCGAACATTCTCACTGCTCTCTCAGCATTTATTTAGCGGAAAAACTTGCGTGAGAACAACGCAACGAAAAATTATACCTAATTTAAATCACAGAGATTCGCCAAACAAATCAACTGCCTAGTGTTTCCATCATATTAAAGTTGGCGCCAGTCAGTCACTGGTCTGCTACAGCAGCGTTGCGTTTGGCGAAAGGACAACTATCCAGTTCCACCCTGTTTCGCTATTAGGTTCGGAGCACTTTAGGACCGCACAATGTCCATCCGCGTCCGTGCGCATAGCATTTGCAATCGCAAAAATCACCCAGGCACCGGCAGGGTTCTAGCCAGTGTCGGGTAGACCAGGCAGAGTTACTGTAAGTCGTCTTACCCATTGGGCTACGCCCGTGAGTTAGTACCCGAGAATCAAACGGCTTACTCCCTCGCTTCTAACTGTGCGGAGTACTTCAGGACCTCCAAATGTTCGTCCGCGTCCATCAGTGCCCACACCACCATCAAGCAAAAATCAAGCGAAATTCGATTTCAGCCGTGAGTTGCAGTCTCATTTAGGGAATAATAAAGGTGCAACTCCCGGCTGACATCGAATGACGGTCGGGGCGCAAATCGGATGTCATTCGGGGCGCAACTTAGATGTCATTTCGAATCCCCGTACTCCGAACCCTCGCCATCATACACGGAGTCGAGATGCTGCCACGTTTTTCTGTTGAATCAGTCGTGGTACCCAGAATTTCGGTGTTTTTTGGCTGCTGCGAACCTCCGACTACACCTTCGTTTATAAAGCGTGTTATATTTGGAATCTCTTTTGTAGATGTTAAATTCGTTCTTCAATAGAGCTAAGGCGGGCTGCTGAGTGCGACCACTTATCGTTAAAAGGCTAACATGCTAACACGAACATTGCCATTTGCAGTGTGGACTCCAAGTGAGCGGTAAGAAAAAAAAAAGCAGTTTATAGAAAAAGCTGAAAGAAAATCTCTAATGCCGGATGAACGCTTTCTAATCCTACACCCTAGTTCTGAAAATTGCAGCGTGGGTAGCACGCTCCTTGCGCAAAGAGGCACAGTAACGACCACATTTTTCTCCGGGTTATATACGAACCGATACCGTGATACCGGTCGAAGGTGCCCCCTCATCGTCCTAATTTCGATTATTCTTTTCACCCAAAATGTTACCTAGATAACCACAAGTGTGAAGGACTGCCTCCAGTATGCTATTCCGCGATTCCCTCAAGGGTGCACTACTAGTGGCGTCGAGTTGAAATAAGCTGGTGTTTGCAATAAATGATGCACACAAGTTTTTCCAGGGAGCAAAAGCCGCTTTAGTGCATGACAAACCCGATCAAGTATACCATGCATCACACTGAAACAGAAACTGTTGAGCCGACTTTAGTCACCAATGTATAACGTGAGTGCTCGACTGGAATTCTTTTGTTTTGACTCGGTTTCTTTGTGTTTCTCGTTGCTATAACAGAACGGTATAAAGCTTCCCCAAGTTCCTCTAGCTCAGGCTTATTTTGCTTTGAATTTGTGTAAGCTTTTACTGAACCCCTTAGGAGAAGTGTACAGCAAATATAACGCGCACATGACGTATCTTTCGATTACATTAAATGGTGTGGAGTAAGGATGGTGGGGGGCTTGAGATAAAAGACCAGAGCTACGCTTTAGTAGCGGCGGAACATTTCCATTTCAGATGTAATGGTATTGGTTAGTGCCCAATTGGTGGTCGGTTCCCGTATAGCCAAGCGAGTTCACCCAAAATTATTGATTTGGTTTCTTAGAATATGGTGTGTGGGTGACAAGAATTCTAATACGAAGTGCGCCTCCGAAATCGATCATTTGTAGCTTACATGTGCCCAATGTTCGAGGCGTATTTTAATCATGGATTTATGCCCGCGGTCGACGTTCAACTATACCACGGCCGGATTCTAGATTTAGGTAAGCGGAGCCATTCACGAAGCGTACAGGACGGTTTTGGATATAGATTTCACTGTTAGGTATTCCAAGGTGGCAAGGCCCCTTCATGTCAAAACGGTGCCAATGTTTCGTCAATCAAAATGGTTGAGGTTCGACCGTAACTTAGTGTTGTTGCAGTTGCACTCACGTTAGGCAAGGCTACTAACATTACAGTAAAAGCTCGTTAATTAGAATTGAGTTAATTCGAACTTCTGGTTAACTCAAACTCACGCCATGGTCCCGGCACAGCCCTGTATATTTTAATGGGCGAAAACTCCCGATAATTTGAACAAGTCGGTATTCAGAACGGTCAATTCGAACTGGCATCCCCTGGTTTCCACCGTTCATCGCACAATAAGTCGTCCTAGAGTGACTACAATATGTTGTAGATCTAAACAAATCTAAATTTTGTAGAGATGCAAAACAACGAAACCGAAAAACAAGAGGGGGGCGTGCGCTACACTCCTGAAAAAGCTTAATTCGCTTCTACAGAGGGCGCCACGCCACCGGTACTAGTGGTCCGACGCAAGCCAATATAATTTGTGCAATATTATTTACGAAATCACCTCCACAAACGTGTAGTAGCGCCTAATTCGCAATAACGATTCTACAGGTGGCTTCTTTGTGTTCTTCCTGCGCAGAGGGGCGCGCTTTTCCCTTAATCCTAGCGCCCGCCCGCTAATTCGAACTGCGCTTAATTCGAACAATTTTATGGTCCCAATCGAGTTAGAATTACCGAGCGTTTACTGTATTATTAAGGCCGAATACGATAAAAGGCTGGTGACGCTACCAGGGGTGCCACGTTTCCCATTTAGTCAGTGACGCAAGATAATCAGGTGTTAGGCGATGCGAATAACGGACATGCTTTTATACATCATCCTTCTACGCGAAACAACCTAATGTATCACCACATTGCCCCTTATCACGCAACAGCATTTTTCTAGCGTTACTCCTTTACGCTGGTAGTTACACCTGCATTCATATTTGGCCGACAATGACGGCTGTTTTTGTAAGAGGGAACTTAAAGAAGATGTGGGTTTCAATATTGGTATATCGGTAATGTAACTGAGTCATAAGTTAATAATAAAATTTGAAACATCTGTCTTGACTTGCGAATAAAGGTGATTTATTGGTGGGCTAATTTATCTTATAATTTAAATATTTCAGATGTTTCGCGAGGCTTGGTTTTTTTTTTTTGAGGTATGGACCGCTTTCGTGAGATCTTTTTATTGCGACGCTTAGCGCGCCAGGTTACTTTGAAATTTCGGTCGACGATCCCACATGATGCGAATATTAACTTCACACATGGGTTCCTAGCGGCCGATGTAAGCTGGGAGATTAAGCGGCAACGCGGAGTGCGGTGAGATACCTCGGATGCCTCCACCACAGTGAACAAACCGGAACGGCAAGTCGGCACGGCTATGTCCCAAGGTTTCACCTGTGCCACGCATGCCGCAACTTGCCACACCGAAGTGTCCACATCGTCTCCACGGTGGTGCTAGTAAAGTTTTTATGTTAGCTATGTCAGAAAAAGCTTCACACCAATCAAGCGGAAATCACGTTTTCTAGTCCACTAGTGCGACAACACTAAAACACACAAATCGAATCACCCAAAATAAAAAGAGTAGGCAACGTAAATTTGTTTTCTAACGACGTGTTTTTACTAGGTGTGAAGTTAAATTCACGCAATTTCTTCTAATGTAATAAAGTGTCATTTTTTTCGCAGTCATTCCTGGAACTAAATCCAACGCTTCTGAAACGGACGCTCAAGCAGACAAGCCATATGCAAGCCTTCCTGTCCAACCTGCCTCAGGCATGAATAATGACAGTGCAAACATGCAGTCGACCCCACCCACCACTTCATCTTCAATAACTACTGTTCAAGAGGTTACATCCACGGCAGAGAACCAGACAGGGAGGAATGACGATCTCCAGAAGTCGTCGGATGACAAATCATCGCCGACAGCTCCGGTTGAAACCGCAACTAGCACCACTGAAGCCCACAATAACACTGATGCAGCCACCCCAGTGGTTTCTGCCAACAAAACATTGTCGGGAAATCCAGCAGAAAGTCCTACACCTAAAAAGGATGGTACAGGGGCTAATGCAAGCATCGAGAGTATTTCCACCACCGGCACTTCCTCCACAACTGAAGTTCAAACTGAGGGTGCTCCTTCAGAAGAAACCACCGAAATATATACTATTGGGACAAGGACATACCCCCCAAGACCTAAGTGGTTGGTTGACCGTTTCAAAAGCACCACGACACAGATAACTGCTGGGGCAACTAGCAGCACCAAGGGGCCATCGACAACCGAAGCACCTTCAGGCCATGACCGCCACACAGTATCAAGCAAAGATACGGAAACATCTGAGACGACACAGAAAACAGAGGCCACGTCTAGGGCGACAAATGAAACTGTAATGGAGATGAGCAGTTATAGTGCCACAAGCACAACACCAGCAATTTCTTCTGCGTCAAACAGGACATGCTAAGTGCAGAGAATGATAAATTGTCGGTTAGCAGTGCGCAATTATGGAATTTTTGTTCAAGTCGAACATAACCACGGAAATCTCGGATCACAAAAGCCAAAATATCTCAAAAGAACCTCACGGGCAAAGTGCATGGCATGGACAGTGCGTGTTAGAATTGGTGAAATAAATACAAACGTGGCTTGTATTGGGATAGAGCAAAATACTGACCAATCGTCTCTTTAAAAAGGTATTTCCTCAAGTGGAAGAAACAAAGTCAAGAAGCAATGAATTTAAAGCACCATCAAGCAACACAAAGCAGGCAATTTAAGCTGTAAATCCCAAAGAACAGTTAGTGACCACAAAAGGTTCCTCCTAGAAGTCTTACGCAGGGCAAGACGTTATTGAAGCGCCCACAAATTAAGCTAAAGCCTACTTGTGTTTCTAATTCCTGAAATTATACTCGCCTACACCTTCCGTGGCGAATTTGATTTGCACATTTTATTTTCAAAATGTTCTAGAAGACTTCGCATTGTGTTGGAAAAAAAATTCGAGGCAATAACAAAATTTTAGCAAAAAATACTCTTCATACAGTCACGTGATGGCATGATGCAACCATGCACAAACTTGTCTCTTTTTGTAAATATGTAACAGCTAAACATAAATAAATGCTTTACGAATACAAATAAATAAAACGTTTTAAAGCAAGAGCAGCGCAAGCAAGTCGATTTTCTCGCATGGGCTGTGAAATAATTTTGAATTCTACATTTCCCAGATTCTAAATGAATTCTAAATCCCAGATCGCCTTAGAAAATATTTGCTACTTTTTCAAAAGTTCCTATTCCATCATTAAAAGTTGATTATATATTTTGAAGCATGAGAGCACTGGCGAAACAAAATTTGTACGAGGGGCTCTTTATTAGAGTGAAAAAAAGTTGAACCATTGACGGTTGCCTCCGAAGGCCTCTGACACTGGTCGTGTATTTCACGATAGTGTTTGTTTTTATGAATCAAATGTACACGCAAGATTGTGCTCAAACCAGAGCAAAGAAAAAAATATTAACCTAACAAGTGCAATCGGCAGCTGTAGCTGAGCTTCCAAGCTCCATTAGTACGTTGAGGCGGAGAAATGTAGGCCACAGAAGACAATCTGATAAGGTGTCCCACCACTCGGGTCATACAGGGACCATAATTGCTCCAATAGCTCTGCCTAAATGGAAAACATTTACCTTACGATATCAACCACGTCTTACCACGTCTGCCATTGTTATCTGACTCTCTCAGCCGTAGTAATTGCGCGGTTTGTTACAGCAAAGCTGTTTAGCAAATGGTATGTTCGCCTGTCCGCAGTTAAAAACAGGAAGAAAATACCGAGCGCCTGCGCGTAAGCACGTGCGAAAGCGCCTAGCGCTCACCTGTGCTTGCCTCACGATGACCGCGCAGCGTTCCGGCGCATGTTTGCAAGCAAGACTGGCAAAAAAACTTCATCGTTCGCCGTTATCGTTGCAAAACTTGTTAGAAACATGAATGACATGTCATGGCGTGTTTTTTAGTGATTATTAGTCCAAAATGATGTTCTCCGAGGTGATGTCCAATGATTATTACCCGAGAAAAAAATAAGCAAGCACTCACTTATAACAACAATGATGGAGTAAAGGTCATTGCGGCACCAAAGAAGCAAATCGGCTGTAATCGTGGACTTATACCCTTTCCACGATTGCACGGAAAAGAAGATTAGGCGCTTAATGGCTTATGAAACAGAGTGACATTATTTTGGGCGGTCCGTGCCACACGCCAAGACGCCAAGGCATTAAATGTGTTAGGCATGATGGTGATAATGACCATAAAGACAAATGCACTCATATTTTACATGTCTTTAAAGCGGAGAAAACTTTGTGAAGGGTTAAAAATGTTTTTGTAAAATAAACGAGTGTTTTCTAAACAAACGGTGTGAGCCGTTTCAAAACGTGGCTTCAGCCGCTTCCGTGACCTGGCAGCGGTAGCCAAATCCAGAATATTTAAAGCAACGAGTACCATTAAGTTCTGGGTTTTGCCGCTGTTTTAGTGAATTTTGTCTTCTTCAGAACTTCGCCATCAAGAGGGCACAAAAAATCGCGTTATCTTGAAGCCCAGCTACGTTTCCACCTCATTATTCTGGTCCTGATAGATTCGTTGGATTCATTTCGTGCCCATCGCGTTCGAGAGAATCTAGATTTAAAGCGTTCATGAAGGCGACTATGTTGTGCGGAACTCCTGAAGCCAAAAATGACATTAAAGCGAATTACATTACATTTTTACGAGGAGCAGCGAATTCATGGCATTAAGACTGAATGTATTAAGCACCTAATGTCGTTTTTGGTGTACGTGTGGGCGACATAATAAAACTTCGCAATGACTTTGAAGGTTGCGTACAGCTTACCTTCCTTTCAGTGTTTCAGGTTAATGTGTGCTGCCTTCATTTTTTGAGACCTGACCTCTATGTTTGGAATATTGCCCCCACAGCAATATTCCAAAAAGCGGCTTCTGTGTGATAGGCTATCACAACCATGAGTGGAACGGCGTGAAAAGTACAAATCTATGCGATATCTCTACAATTTGTCAATAAACTCGTTCTACACTGCCTTATAGAACACCGCGCCAAACATAATAGCAAAAAAGAAATATGTTTCTCGTCGCCCAGGCGAGAATTTTTACACTTGTTCGCACTTTACCACCATCTCCAAAGGAGGTTTCGTGTAGAAGCAAATTCTGCCGTGTATATTTGGAACTTCAGCTTACAGCAGTGCAAGACGTTCGGACAACCTCCGCGACGAATCAGTATTTACACATGTAGTTTATTGTTATAAAGGCAGGTTTGTATTGGTTGCCTTTCTGGGTCAAAAAAAAATCCAAGGCTTGTTTCTTCTTTGCTTTTTACTAAAATTCTTTGTATCGGACTCCAACCTAATGAGTGGTGGTTTGAAATGTTTTGAATCAGGCATGAGTATACGTATTTGCAGCAGAAAGGACAGGCAACCTAGTGCGTGCGACACTGGAGCCTTTCTTCCCATGACTTCAAGTTTTGGCGCCTAAACAAGCCGGCAGCAATCAATAACCAAACTGCGTCCCCACCACCCACTACAGCAAATATGAACAGGAGAGTTGAGTTAAGGTCAACGCAAAAAAGAAGCTGGTGAACCCTTAATAAATATGCTCAGAAAAATGAAGAAAGTCTCACACTAATGCGTAAGACTTGAAGATATCGAAACTATGCGCAACCTCCACCACCATCACGAAGGTTTAAGTCCACCATTGCAGGCGACTTGTTCTTCTTCGCAGCCGCAACAACGTTTACTGCATCGTTGCTGCTTGAAGTAATTGATTCTTCCATTTCTTTGGACGTGATAACCAACGGACATCATCTTGAAGGCACGTACGCTATGACGTGTCTTTTTTCCTTCCGAGGAACTGTTTGCACGGTTACAGCGAACGTTAGAGTTTTTTTTTCAAAATTGGCCAATCACGCTAAATGGATATGCTTAGCTTCAGAAACGTGCGCCAGCGATGCTTGGCGGTCACCGCGAGGCAACCACACAAGCGCGCTTAGCATTTTCGTGGTATTTTGACTTAACAGCCGGGCGGTCGCCGCAATATTGGGCAGTCTCCTTAACTGGTAAGCTTAGCTTGACAAACGTGCACGCGAAGGGGGCGCTAGGCGGTCATCGCGAGGCAAGCACACCAGAGCACTAGGCACTTTCTTGGTTTTGTTAACTGCCGGGCGGTCGCCGAGAGGCCCGTGCTGCCTTGCGCGCGCTCGGCAATTTCTGGGTGTTTTTTACTGTGGACACAAAAGATTAGGATTTGCTAAGCAGTTTCGCTCTTAAAATGTTTCGAAGCTTCTTCTGCGAAAGGAAGATCACAATTTTATTCAAAAGCCTGGTTCGGGAAGGCGACTGTACGCAGCTCTAGGGCATGTCAGCGAGTAATGGGCTGCGGCCGTTTAAATCGTCACAGCCACGTCTAGTGAATTCAGATGTGGCGAAGATCGAGAGGCATGTTCCATAAGTTATACTCTTCAGCCTACGCGAAAGGATGCTGCTTGGGTGCAGGACCTCCTTTCGGGGAAATACAAATACCCCTCGAACATTCAATGAGTAAGTGGAAAAAATTCCCCGCATTTCCCCGAGGGAAAAATGTGAAAGTGCGAATGCACGAGTTGAATTTGCGCGGTTCGGTAATGTTCGCGAAAGAGAGATCACACACACACACAACTACAAAGAAAGAAAGATGCATTTATTCACAGACACCTATTTGTGTTGTTGTTGTACTTGATTGCTA
Source organism: Haemaphysalis longicornis (assembly GCA_013339765.2). NCBI lineage: Eukaryota > Metazoa > Arthropoda > Arachnida > Ixodida > Ixodidae > Haemaphysalis > Haemaphysalis longicornis. The sequence continues at coordinate 100,776,276 of CM023453.1, read as the reverse complement.
GAGCGGATCTCAGCTTTGAAATTTCGTGTCAGTACTCCTTTAAGCGGGTGCATTAGCCCTTCTCACGCCCGATTCCTGGCCAATCCCCCACGTGGGTATGTGCCATGTCAGCGGCCAGGCAGCGCGCGCCCATCTCCTCCCGTTGCTAAGGAAGACGAGGAGCGCGCGTACCCGCAGCTGTTGCTATGCGGACTACGGCGGCGGACGATTCAGGCTCGCTTAAGAAGGGCATTCGCACTTAAAACAGCCACGCCTAGTGAATTCAGATGTGGCGAAGATCGAGAGGCATGTTCCATAAGTTATACTCTTCAGCCTACGCGAAAGGATGCTGCTTGGGTGCAGGACCTCCTTTTGGGGAAATACAAATATCCCTCGAACATTGAATGAGTAATTGGAAAAAAAGCATAGGTAACTTTTCAATCTAAAATAAAGGTTTGGACGCTGGTCGATGTAGATTTTTTTTCTCAGCATAGTAACAGAATTTGAATGAACATATACTCACGCTGGAAGCAGGCTTCGGAGCGATGATTTGCGCAGATCCATAAAGGTCCGATTTCTATGTGGCCAACTTCACACATATAGGTAAGAATTTTATTTCCCCTTGAAAACATCGCGTGGTCTTCTGCACTTTCCCTGACAGGCCAAAGCCAAAAGAATCATGGCTACAAAGAAGTTGAGTGCCGCGTGTAGCCGGTAGAGATTGTCGAAAGAACCCATTCCGTCGCGGAAAAAGCCTGCAAGGAGTAAAACGAGAAAATCGAGTGCCTTTTGTTGAACTGTGTGGTGATGTTCAACAGTACAAGCTTCCCCACTTTCTCGTCTTTGGATAATTTTGCAGCCGACACGAAGGAATGCGTATGCACTAAAAGCACACATTATGCGTGCAGTAATACAGGCTAGCTTCATTGTATATTCTTCGTGATCTCATTATGAAGGATAGCTCGCTAACTTTAAACAAGGACTGGAGACAATGCGGTAGAAGGTTTTGTGGCGGCATGAGCTCCTATGCTATCGTTTTTAGTACAGTTCCGAGTATGTGGCGATATAATCACTTGTAACTTGTTGAATATGGTGGTAACAGTTTATTGAAATACTGGTGATGGGAAAGCGGGAACAAAGAAAACGAGGTGTGGGTGGCCATTCTAGTCCGGTAGGCCGCGATTGTAGCTTGTTTTGAAGCTAACAAAAAGCATCGCATTATTACGGCTCTCAAATGAAGATGTTTTACCTGCACAGAAAGCCTGGGCGATGCCCTAGAATTTCTTATGTCCCAATTGTCCTCCCGCGATTACAATTCTGATACCTTGTGTCTTCATGGTTCATACACTCCAAAGCGGATGATTGTAATATGTACAAAACGACTTACTGCATCCCAGATTTCTAAGCAATACGGCTCCTTAGCGCGTATGTAAAGGAGCACGTTGTAACATTCGAATTCTATGACGGCCTTTGTCGTAAGGAAAGGAAAAATTTCACTTCGCTCTTTTTTGGTGTGAACTGTATAGGTACGAACGACCTTAGAGGCGCCGGATGAAAAAAATTATAGAAGTCAGTGATCAGCTATCTACTGTATCACATTTAGATTTGCTGCCCTTCTCACATAATTTGCCGTGAGTCAGTGTATATTATTTTTTTAAAGCCTTATTCCAATCCCCGACAGAGGCCAGGATTTTTTACCTAGGCCGAAAGCGGAGCCGCGACCTTTCCATTTAGTTGAAGAATAACCTGCCAATCTTCGTTTACAGAACAGATGAGAAACGCTCTTCACTCGCGTTTCTGTTTTTGTGGTTCTATTGACATCATGTACGGTGCGACTAAATACCTTTACAATAAGGCTCCACAATCAAAGAAATACTTGTTGAAGAAGCGTAGCAGCGTTTCGTTTGGGTACCCTTGATGACAGGTGCTATTGTTTGACTGCTGCTTCAACGTCGAATATTTCGATAGCTTTCGTTGCTCCGCAAGCTGCCCGCGAGCCGTAATTCAGTGCAAAAATTATGCCGTGAATTGTGACTGGGTGGCAACATTAGAGATCAGTGTTTGTGTTGAGCGCCTTCCTTACGTTTTCTCGCTATGTATATTGCTTATTTTCGCTTGCTAATTTCGCGTGAGAATTTCACCCATTGAAAAAAAATATTTTTTTAAATAGCACGTTCCGAGTTTCGTGTTAGTAACTTGTAGGTTATCCGCTTTGCGTACTCCCAAAATTACGTAGGCGAATACTGGCCAACGTGTCGGACTTAAACGGCAGTGATAGTACACCCAGTTAACCTGGTTCTAGATTCTAAAACCCATCCTATATAAAATGTCCCCGGACGTGATGTTCTAAGCTACCCGCAGCCATGACAAGTGTAAATTTTATGACTGCGGTTGTTTTCGAATGAAGGCGATGGCCAGCAAACACTGATAGTAAGGTCCCGCAGTTTATGGAGTGCTGGTTTCTTCTTGCTGTGAGGGACTTGTGGTGAACTTTGCGATGATATTTAGCAGCTTTTTGTATTCTGATGCAGCTGAACACTCAAGTGAATTAAAAGGGATTGAGCGATTTTTAGTTTCCTGTTCAGGAAATACCGGTGATCTATTTCAACTAACAGGACATAAACGCTTGTCTTATCATTTTAATGTGTAAGAAGGAGCCACGGAGTCGGTGATACTGTGGACTTCTACATTCATTGTTACAGCGTAAAGGTGGCCGCAAGAGGGAAAGCGGCAAAGAGAAGCGACCTCCTAGGGACACAATCCTGTTCGATCCCATGACACCTGGCAGTGGTGTCGCCCGAGGCGGCGCATCGCTAATGATGATAGTAGGGTTCAGTTTGTAATAATGATGGTGGGGCTAATAATGGATGGCGCTTCCGCCACTACACGTCTCCCACATTGCGAGTACCGCGTCAAGACAGAAACAGACGGACGAAATATGTACAGCTGGGAACAGAAAATGTGGAAGGTGTATCCGCGTTCAACGAATGAGGATAAGCAGTCCTGGTCAGTCCGGTGTGAGCGACCGATGATTACATTTGCCTCAGGTGGCCTTGGCTGAGTTTGCAAGAGGGGCGAGCTTGCGTGTGGTTTAGAAGTCCCAAAGGGAAAGAGGCTAGAGCAGCGGCTAGCCTCTTTGGTGTGGCGATGCTGGTGTGGCGAGATGGTGTGGCGATGCTGGTGAAACGGGAGCGTTAGGAGCAGCCTTTCGCGAAGCTTTTACAGCGGCGCTGGCTACCGGTGCGAGCAGGTGTTTGTATCCTCCATGGTGGTAGTTATAGTACAGTGCTGGTGAGCATCGTTGCGCATTTTCGAAGCGTAACCGCGGTACTATGCCCTTGAAGACCGGGGCTACCGCGGGACGCCGAACTCCATGAACGCCGCCGACGCGTATGGGCGGCGACAGCGTGCGTGGCGGAGGCTTTGGGTAGGCCGGCATTGACAGCTCACGGGTGTGCATCGCTGTTGTGTCAGCAAAGATACGTCTTTGTAACGGGTTCTTACGACGTCAATGGTGAGGTCGGCGTCGAATCGTAGAAATGGACTCCACCGGTGGCGAAAGCGCTGATTTATGACATTGTACGCCTGTCGTTAGTGGCGCGGGATTTGTCTGGTCATGCTGCACAGTGGCTGATAAGGTGCTACCGGAGTGTTTATTGTAGATAAATGATCACGGCTTAGTTGTCGGTGTCCGCTGAGGGCGACGCAAGGTGCGTTTCATCCGAGTTATGCTGCTACTGCAGCGGAGCGAGACACTGTGTTAACGTCGTGGTGGACTTGACGTGAAAAGGTGGTACAGCGGGCGGCAAGGTTCCTAAGAATGCTTGGGTCATACAGCAAAGTCGGTCACTGGAGCCCTCACTTGAGGTGGCAGAAGTGGGCGAGGCGGGCTTTGGCTGGTCGGCCCAATGACGTCATCGGCTGCCAGTACCGTCCGTATAGGTTTATCTGCCGCGCTGGAGATGGGGTCTAAGGGCCGAAATTAGCGGTAGACGGCAACGACGATGGTACAGAGTGTTGAATGTGTGGCGACGACGTGTGCGTGGACCGTGCGGGTACCTCCTCGGCTGCACAGAGAAACAAGTCATCGCTGAAACCGCAGTGCGTGAGCACGGTAGCACGGACGTCATTGTAGGGGGTTTCCCTGGGCACCAGTGTGGTGACGACGCAGCAGAGCTTGAGCGGAAGCGTCTCGCGTAGGATGGAATGCTTGAGTGGTTGTACCGTTTTGTGGTTAAACCAGAAGGTAGCCTCAAGCTTGAAGAACCAACCTCTGAGATAGCGTGGGTCGAAATCTGGTATTGGTGGGTCCCCCCACGTCGCCACGCCGGTAGGCTGCCGGCCGGGCCACTGGCGGGAACTTCCGTGCCATAAAAATTCCCCGCATTTCCCCGAGGGGAAGAATGTGAAAGTGCGAATGCACGAGTTGAATTTGCGCGGTTCAGTAATGTTCGCGAAAGAGATATCACACACACACACACAACTACAAAGAAAGAAAGATGCATTTATTCACAGACACCTATTTGTGTTGTTGTTGTACTTGATTGCTAGAGCGGATCTCAGCTTTGAAATTTCGTGTCAGTACTCCTTTAAGCGGGTGCATTAGCCCTTCTCACGCCCGATTCCTGGCCAATCCCCCACGTGGGTATGTGCCATGTCAGCGGCCAGGCAGCGCGCGCCCATCTCCTCCCGTTGCTAAGGAAGACGAGGACGCGCGCTACCCGCAGCTGTTGCTATGCGGACTACGGCGGCGGACGATTCAGGCTCGCTTAAGAAGGGCATTCGCACTTAAAACAGCCACGCCTAGTGAATTCAGATGTGGCGAAGATCGAGAGGCATGTTCCATAAGTTATACTCTTCAGCCTACCGCGAAAGGATGCTGCTTGGGTGCAGGACCTCCTTTTGGGGAACTACAAATATCCCCTCGAACATTCAATGAGTAATTGGAAAAAAAGCCATAGGTAACTTTTCAATCTAAAATAAGGTTGGACGCTGGTCGATGTAGATTTTTTTCTCAGCAATAGTAACAGAATTTGAATGAACATATACTCACGCTTGGAAAGCAGGCTTCTGGAGCGATGATTTGCGCAGATCCATAAAGGGCTGATTTCTATGTAGCCAACTTCACACATATAGGTAAGAATTTTATTTCCCTTTGAAAATATCGCGTGGTCTTCTGCACCTTCCCTGACAGGCCAAAGCCAAAAGAATCATGGCTACAAGAGAAGTTGAGTGCCGCGTGTAGCCGGTTAGAGATTGTCGAAAGAACCCATTCCGTCGCGGAAAAGCCTGCAAGGAGTAAAACGAGAAAATCGAGTGCCTTTTGTTGAACTGTGTGGTGATGTTTCAACAGTACAAGCTTCCCCACTTTCTCGTCTATGGATAATTTTGCAGCCGACACGAAGGAATCCGTATGCACTGAAAGCACACATTATGCGTGCAGTAATACAGGCTAGCTTCATTGTATATGCTTCGTGATCTCATTATGAAGGATAGCTCGCTAACTTTAAACAAGGACTGGAGACAATGCGGTAGAAGGTTTTTGTGGCGGCATGAGCTCCCGTGCTAGCGTTTATAGTACAGTTCCGAATATGTGGCGAAATAATCACTTGTAACTTGTTGATATGGTGGCAACCGTTTATTGACATACTGGTGATGGGAAGCGGGAACAAAGAAACGAGGTGTGGGTGGCCATTCCTAGTCCGGTAGGCCGCGATTGTAGCTTGTTTTGAAGCGAACAAAAAGCATTCACATTATTCACGGCTCTCAAATGAAGATGTTTTTAACCTGCACAGAAAGCCTGGGCGATGCCCTAGAATTTCTTATGTCCCAATTGTCCATCCCGCGATTACAATTCTGATACCTTGTGTCTTCATGGTTCATACACTCCAAAGCGGATGATTGTAATATGTACAAAACGACTTACTGAATCCCAGATTTCTAAGCAATACGGCTCCTTGGCGCGTATGTAAAGGAGCACGTTGTAACATTCGAATTCTATGACGGCCTTTGTCGTAAGGAAAGGAAAAATTTCACTTCGCTCTTTTTTGGTGTGAACTGTATAGGTACGAACGACCCTTAGAGGCGCCGGATGAAAAAAATTATAGAAGTCAGTGATCAGCTATCTACTGTATCACTATTTAGATTTGCTGCCCTTGTCACATAATTTGCCGTGAGTCAGTATATATTATTTTTTTAAAGCCTTATTCCAATCCCCGACAGAGGCCAGGATTTTTTACCTTGGCCGAAAGCGGAGCCGCGACCTTTTCCATTTAGTTGAAGAATAACCTGCCAATCTTCGTTTACGAAAAAGATGAGAAACGCTCTTCACTCGCGTTTCTGTTTTTGTGGTTCTATTGACAGCCTGTACGGTGCGACTAAATACCTTTACAATAAGGCTCCACAATCAAAGAAATACTTGTTGAAGATGCATAGCAGCGTTTCATTTGGGTACCCTCGATGACAGGTGTTATTGTTTGACTGCTGCTTCAACGTCGAATATTTCGATAGCTTTCGTTGCTCCGCAAGCTTCCTGCGAACCGTAATTCAGTGCAAAAGTTATTCCGTGAATTATGACTGGGTGGCAACATTAGATATCTGTGTTTGTGTTGAGCGCCTTCCTTACGTTTTCTTGCTATGTCTATTGCTTATTCTAACTTGTTAATTTTGCGTGAGATTTTCACCCATTGAAAAAAATATTTATATAGCACGTTCCGGGTTTCGTGTTAGTAACTTGTAGGTTATCTGATTTGCGTATTGTCAAAATGACGTAGGCGAATACTGGCCAACGTGTCGGACTTAAACAGCAGTGATAAGTACACCCAGTTAACCTGGTTCTAGATTCTAAAACCCATCCTATATAAAATGTCCCTGGACGTGATGTTGTTCTAAGCTACCCGCAGCCATGACAAGTGTAAATTTTATGACTGCGGTTGTTTTCGAATGAAGGCGATGGCCAGCAAACACTGATAGTAAGGTCCCGCAGTTTATGGAGTGCTGGTTTCTTCTTGCTGTGAGGGACTTGTGGTGAACTTTGCGATGATATTTAGCAGCTTTTTGGATTCTGCTGCACCTGAACACTCACGTGCATTAAAAGGGATTGAGCAATTTTTAGTTTCCTGTTAGGAAATACCGGTGAATTCTATTTCAAAACTAACAGGACATAAACGCTTGTCTTATCATTTTAATGTGTTAAGAAGGAGCCATGGAGTCGGTGATACTGTGGACTTCTACATTTCATTGTTACAGCGTAAAGGTGGCCGCAAGAGGGAAAGCGGCAAAGAGAAGCGACCCTCCTAGGGACACAATCCTGTTCGATCCTAGGACATCTGGCAGTGCTGTCGCCCGAGGCGGCGCATCGCTAATGATGATGATAGGATTGAGTTCGTAATGATGATGGTGGGGCTAATATTGAATGGCGCTGCCGCCACTGCACGTCTCCCACATTGCGAGTACCAGCGTCAAGCACAGAAACAGACGAACGAAATATGCTACAGCTAGGAACAGAAAATTGGGAAGGTGTATCCGCGTTCAACGAATGAGGATAAGCAGTCCTGGTCAGTCCGGTGTGAGCGACCGGTGATTACATTTGCCTCAGGTGGCCTTGGCTGGGTTTGCAAGAGGGGCGAGCTTGCATGCGGTTTAGAAGTCCCAAAGGGAAAGAGGCTAGAGGAGCGGCCACTGTGTAGATTGTGTGGCGATGCTGGTGGGACGGGAGCGTTAGGAGCAGCCTTTCGCGAAGCTTTTACAGCCGGCGCTGGCTGCCGGTGCGAGCAGGTGTTTGTATCCTCCATGGTGGTAGTTATAGTACAGTGCCTGGTGAGCATCGTTGCGCATTTTCGAAGCGTAACCGCGGTACTATGCCCTTGATGACCTGGGCTACCGCGAGACGCCGAACTCCATGAACGCCGCCGACGAGTATGGGCGGCGACATCGTGCGTGGCGGGGGCTTTGGGTAGGCCGGCATTGACAGCTCACGGGTGTGCATCGCTGTTGTGTCAGCAAAGATACGTCTTTGTAACGGGTTCTTACGACGTCAATGGTGAGGTCGGCGTCGAATCGTAGAAATGGACTCCACCGGTGGCGAAAGCGCTGATTTATGACATTGGACGCCTGTCGTTAGTGGCGCGGGATTTGTTGGTCATGCTGCACAGTGGCTGATAAGGTGCTCCCGGAGTGTTTATTGTAGATAAATGGTCACGGCTCAGTTGTCGGTGTCCGCTGAGGGCGACGCAAGGTGCGTTTCATCCGAGTTATGCTGCTACTGCAGTGGAGCGGGGCACTGTGTTAACGTCGTGGTGGACTTGACGTGAAAAGGTGGTACAGCAGGCGCCAAGGTTCCTAAGAATGCTTGGGTCATACAGCAAAGTCGGTCACCGGAGCCCTCACTTGAGGTGGCAGAAGTGGGCGAGGCGGGCTTTGGCTGGTGGGCCCAATGACGTCATCAGCTGCCAGTACCGTCCGTATAGGTTTATGTGCCGCGCTGGGAGATGGGGTCTAAGGGCCGAAATTAGCGGCAGAAGGCAACGACGATGGTACACAGTGTTAGATGTGTGGCGACGACGTGTGCGTGGACCGTGCGGGTACCTCCTCGGCTGCACACAGAAACAAGTCGTCGCTGCAACCGCAGTGCGTGAGCACGGTAGCACGGACGTCATTGTAGGAGGTTTCGCTGGGCACCAGTGTGGTGACGACGCAGCGGAGCTTGAGCGGAAGCGTCTCGCGTAGGATGGAATGCTTGAGTGGTTGTACCGTTTCGTGATTAAACCAGAAGGTAGCCTCAAGCTTGAAGAACCAGCCTCTGAGATAGCGTGGGTCGAAATCTGGTATTGGCGGGTCCCCCCACGTCGCCACGCCGGTAGGCCGCCGGCCGGGCCACTGGCGGGAACTTCCGCGTCACCACTTGCAGAGCGCATTCCAGACAGGCGCTGATGGAAAGGACCAGAGCCCCTTCTTGAAGGGAGCTTTGTAGCGGCAAGCCATAATGTCAGCAGCAGCAGTGTAACGACCAGGACCAGTGAGCACCGCAAGCAGCTGTGAACGTGATCGCCACCATGGCTATCGACTTGCAGCCATATTAGCAGCACAACCAGGCCATCTGGTTCCTCCAGGCCGAGCAACAGTTTGCGCTGCCGGGGATCACCTCCCAAGAACGCAAGTGTAATTACCTCAAGAGACCTCTAGCCGCGTCTGCTGCCTAAAGGGTTGCGGACATTTTCTTCGCCTCCTTCATACGCAACCCTCCTGAAACGGCCTGCGAACAGCTCAAAACAGCGCTTCTCGAATGTACAGCATCTTAGCGCACGTGCATACAACAGCTTCTTTCCAACGAAGGGCTTGGTGAGCGTAGACCCAGGCAACTTCGGCGGCACATGACTCAACTTGACGGTTCACGTGCACAAGCCATGGATGGCGCATTGCTGCGCGAGCTCTTGCTGCAGTACCTGCCTGCGAATGTACAAATGGTTCTCGCAACCACTTCATCCATGGAACTCTCTTCGCTCGCGCCCATGGCCGACAAGGCAAAGGAAGTTGCCAGCGTGGCGCCACGTACGTGAAGCTGCCGTGACCACGATGCCAACATCACCCACCCCTTGCGCGACGCCAGCTGCTATCGACCAAGGCGCACCTGCGGCGTCTTCTAATGTCGAGCACCTGTGCGACCAACTGGAGCAACCCATCGTCACGGCGACGCGGCGAGACAACTTAACACATTCTACACGCCCGTCACGTCAACGCTACCGCTGGTCTTGCCAACGTCGAAATTCGGTGCGCGCACGCAGCCTATCGTTATCCCCGGTGTGTGCTTCTACCACCGCCATTTCGGTGCAGACGCTCGCCAGTGCCTCTTTCTATGTACATGTACGCGAAACACCCCGGCACACCGCTAGCGGCCACGAGCGGTTCTGGTCCCATTGAAGAAGGTCGGCTGTTTTACATCTTTCATCATACCACTGGACAACAGCTCCTCGTCGACACGGGAGCCCAAGTGAGCGTCTTGCCAGCTTCACGCCACGACCTCACCTCCAGAGCAGTTTTTCACCTCCAGGCAGTGATCGTTACACGGCGCATTCCCCTGCTCGCACAGCGATCCCTGCCTTTACACCTGAGGTTTCGCAGAACGTTTCGGTCGGTTTTTGCAATCACCTACGTTCGCTCCGCCATCTTTGGTGATGACTTTCTCAATAAACACCGCTCCCAAGTCGACGTCAAGATACGGTAATTTCTTGACGCGAAAACCCTCCTCTCTGTTCAAGGCGCTGCAGCGACAGAAGCTGCTGACGTAGCAATTCTCGGTGATACAGTTGCTAAAGGACCGTTTTCCGCCCTGCTGAAGGAGTTCCCTGTGTCACGTCACCACCCGACTGGACTCAGCCCGTGACACATGAAGTCCGTCGTCATACAAGGAGTACCAGACCACCCGTCTTCTTTCGCCAGTGACGTCTGGCTCACGACAGACTCAACATCACCCGTGCACTTCGGCCACATGCTAAAATTTGCCATCATCCGACCTTCGTCCACCCGCAACGCATCATCCTTGCACATGGTGCCCAAGAAGAACTGTGGCTGGCACCCTTGTGGGGATTACCAATTCTTGAATCTCTCCGCCATTGCCGATTAGTACCCCTAACCAACGTTAGGATTCGCCGCCAGTCTGCACGGTAATACCATATTTTTAGAATGTGACCTTGTCCGGTTGTACCACCTGATCCCCGTTGCTGTCGGTGACATACACAAGACGACCATCCCAACACCTTACGGCCTCTTCGAGTTTCTCCGAATGCCGGTCGGCCTCCGGAACGCTGCCCAAACGTTTCAGAGTTTCATCGATACAGGGGCGTGTGGACTGCCCTTCGTCTATGCGCTCGTGGGCAATTTGTTGGTAGCAAATACGTCCATAAAGGAGCATCTTCCCCACCTCCGCCATTCGCCTCGAACGCTTGGCCGCCAACATCATCAATGCCACGAAGACCGAGTTCAGTGCACCCGCCCTCGACTTGCCTTGGATATTATCTGGATGCGACAGGCATTCGACCCCGCTCCAACAAAGTCAAGGCCATTCCCTAATTCCCAACACCAACGTGGGTCACCAAGCGTCGCTAGTTCCTGGGTATGGTGAACTTCTCATCACCATCATCATCACCAGCCTATCTACGCCCACAGCATGGCAGAGGCCTCTCCCATTAATCTCCAATTATCCCGTACTGTGCTAACTGCGACCAATTTATCCCCGCAAACTTCTTGGTCTCATCTGCCCATCTAACGTTCTGCCACCCCCTGCAACGCTTGCCTTCTCTAGGGATCCACTCTGTTACCCTTAATAACCCACGGTTGTCTTGCCTTCGCATTACATGCCCTGCCCACGTCCATTTCTCTTACTCAATTTCTACTAATATGTCCTTAACACGCGCTTGTTCCCTGATCCACTCCGCTTTCTTCTTTTCCCTACCATCTTCCGCTCCATTGCCCGCTGAGTCGTTCTCAGTTTAAGTGAACCCTCTTAGTGAGCCTCCAAGTTTCTGCCCCGTAGCTGAGTACCGGTAGGATGCAGCTGTCATACACTTTCTTCTTCAGAGACAATGCTAGGCTGCCATTCATTATCTGAGCATTTCTGCCATATAACTCCACCCCATTCTTATCTCTGCCTCATGGTTGGGATCCGGGGTCACAACTTGGCCTAAGTAGTAGGCGAACTTCTACCGTCAGTTTATCAGAAAATGCGTCACTATGCTTGACCCTCTCGACCGCCTGCTTTCCGAGAAGCGCTCTACAAATGAATTGGACTGGAACACATTGGCCGAGGCAGCCGTTTGCACCATAAAACGTGCGCTAGTCGACGCCGGTCTCTTCGCTCACCCAAATTCAGCACTTCCACTTGCGCCGATGACGGACGCCACGAGCTCTGCTGTGGGAACTGTCCTTCAACAGCACGTAAACCGCGCGCGGCAGTCCTTAGCCTTTACTCAAAACACCTACCCCAACGCAAACCCGGTACGGTGTTTTCGAGTGGGAACCATTTACAACGTAGCGGGCTGTGCGTCATTTCCGACATCTTTTAGAGGGTTGTCTGTTCACAATCTTCACTGACCACTAACCATCGACGTACGCCATCAGCCGGTCCAACACCCATTACACGCCACGAGAATTGCGGCAGCTCGACCACCTGTCCTAGCAATCAACGGACAGGTAGGCATGTCTTTGGCGTTGACAACACACCTAAGGATTCTTAGTCACCTGGATTCCATTGCCTGCAGTTTGGCCTTTCGTTACTCCAGACATCCGCCGATTGGCTGCTGACCGAGCAGACGACACTGAGCTGCTCCGCCATCGCACAGCGCCTACTGCGCGCAAGCTCGAAGATGTGACACTCGACGGACAGGAGATAGTTTGCGAGTTGTCGACCGGAAAGCCACGACCATTCATACACAATACCCGCCGTTGTAAACTCTTCGACGCCCTAAACAATATGTCCCACCCTGGGAATATTTCCACGCATATTCTAATCGCGGCTCCATTTGTCTGGCCTCGCATGAACGCGGATGTTGCGACTGGATCCATGCCTATGCACCATTCCAGTGCGCAATGGTGCAGTTGTACCCCGTTTCGCCGGCAAAGACGTTCCTACAACGTTCCTACTGCCTGAGGAGCGGTTCGCTATCGTGCGCATGATCCTTGTTTGTCCCCTGCCCCCATGCCAAGGCTTTTGCTACCTCCTTGCATGTGTGGATTTATTCAGACGCTGGCCAGAATCCATACCAACATCTCGACATCTGGACTTCTCGAGATCTCTACGCCCACGGCAGCGTCAGTATTCGTTTCGGCATGGAAGTGCGCTTCCCATGCCCGTCATCCATCGGCACCGTCCGCGGACGGCAGTTCAAGTACACCTTGTTCGCCGAGCTCCTCCAACTCACCGGCGCGACTCGTTTGCGTACTGCAGCGTACCGGCCGCAAACAAATGGGCTCAGTGACCGCTTTCACCAGAAACCTAATGCGGCGCTCACACCACACGACTGCCCAACCCTGTTCCAGGACTGTTCCAGAACTGTTCCAGCCCTTGCCCCTGACACTTCTGGGCATACGTACGGCCTTCGAGACTGACCTCACCTGTTCTTCTCCTGAACTCGTTTATGGCATCCAGCTTCGCTACCACCCGGCCTCTTCGCGGTGCCGTCTCAGACACCTCCCGCCGCGACTACGTCAAGTATGTGCGATTCATCCGCGCCGACCTTCGACCGCTACCTGCACGTGAAAGTAGACTCCAATCAGATTTTCTGCCACCGGACCTTGAAGAGGAAACACGTGTGTTGTGCGGTACGAACCCGTGCTCCCCCCGTTACAGCCACACTACGTTGGCCCTTTCCCTGTGCTCGATTGGCACTCCTGGACGTACGCAATCGCCATCAACGGCTCTCACCACACCATTGCCCTAGAGGGCATACGTCACCTCCACCGACATCAACTTTATGAGTCTTCACACTGTGGCTGCACACCAGCGTAAGACCGTCGCGTATGTTGGGTTGTTGATCGAAGCCTCGCAGGAGTTCCACTCCTGGGGGGGGGGGGGGGGCCCAGTAGCGAGAAGCCACATTATAAGCGGCCCCAGCGTGACGTGAGCCAACGAGCCCGCTCACCTGCCGGAGGGCACGCGCGCCCCTGGGATCAGCAGATGAAGATCCCACTGCGTTCGAGACAAAGCTGCTTCACTCCGCGGTTTGTTCCTCTCCTTGAACGGCTTTATGGCACATGCTCTACAAGTGTATCATTACTACCTTAGTATCTTAAAATCTCCTGATATTGTTTACTTCCTTGAGCTTCTGGGGCCGATTTTTACGTGAGGTTGTCATTCTCAGAAGGCAGTGAAGTGAAGCGCTGCTGGATCTGTGCGGAAAAACAGAGTTGCCAGTAATAGTACGACGCTGCGTTTTTTAAAACCTACTGAGATATGCATCTTTGTGTTACGGAAATAAAAGTTCGAGTTTCTGAATGTCAAAAGGTATTTGGGCGACTCTTCCCAAATTCAAAAAAAAAACGTTTCGTCTATCTAGAATTCTTGTCTTTCGGGAACTCCCCCGAAGTCAAACACCATACCAATGCTGCCAAGCAAAACACACAGGCAAGCAAGTTTGTAGAAATATGCACTACGGTCAGCCTCCACCCCGGATGCATGTGCGTGCTGACGGTTTAGTTTACACTGATCTGTCACAAACCACGTGACCAGCAGGAGTGATTTCACTAACATATCTTCGGCTACTTTTGCTTCTTTTCAATTGGTGATGTCAAATATATTCGACACGAATATTTATAATCACACTCCATCGTTTTCTTTAGGCGAACCAGGCTAAATTGTGCGAAAGGGTGGCAAAAGAGTGACAAACGTTGTTTATTGGTGACTACGCCACCACCAACATAATAGGGAGTTACAGCAGACCGGAGAACCGGTCCCGGTATGGTATCCGGTACGTCTGCGCATGCGCACAACCAGTTTTTCTGCCTCGGCGCAAGCGCAGTTGCGCCGGTCGCCTACCGGGTACCGTACCGGAACCGGTTCTCTGGTCTGTATAACTCTCTCATAACACACCATAAAAGCCGAGCTTGATCTTCGGTGACTGGTGCAACAATCGTGGCCTACAGATGTGCAGCGACACGAAGCTGCTAACCAGCGTTTGCAGCTTCCTGTCAGCTCACCGCTACTGCCTACCATTTAGGATTTTCGGGCTGTTGGTCTTCGCTCTTTGATCTTAATTTGAGAGAAACTGGGTAGGTTCGGAGGCGTAAGAGCGTGAGGCCGGGTTCAGACTGCTGCCGCAACTCTCGTAATAACTTTAAGGAATGACTTCATTTCCCGTCTCAGGCAACCGAGCTGCGTGACATGCCGTTTTTTTCACAGATCATAATATGAATTTTGCATCGACAGTCTGAACATCGCCTTAGACACGGCCGCGAACATTTTGCAGCCAAAAACTTGCTGCTGTTTCGTTGGGGGTTGCAACGGGTGTATTTGATTTTTTTTAAAGTCGGCGGTTTCTCTGCGGTGCTTACACGAGAAAACTTTGGCTATTGCGTCAGCCATTCGAATAACAACAAATGTTACTGATGAGCTTGCATAAAACCGGCTTATGGCCACAGTTTGAATTGCTGGTCATGTGATTGGTGATATCGATGGACCTGCATAGAGGAAACGGGGAGAAGCGAAGATGGAGAGCGGAAGTAAGCAAAACGGAGAGAAAGAGAGGGTGAAGAGTGTGTAGAGGGTGAAAAAGTGTAGCCTACAGAAGAAGGATAAGGGTGGAATGGAATACCTATGTGGATGGGGAGGAGCTTCATCGCGTTGAAGTGGGAAGGCATAAGTGGGGGAAGAGGAGGGCTATTAGCAGCTGAAATAAGGAGGAATTGCCAATCGTGAAGGGATGAAAGGAAGGCAGGAGTGGGAAAGTGTCACGGAAGGGGACTGAGAGTGAAAGATAGAGTGAGGGAGCGCTAGAGAAAAGGGAGAAAATAGAGGGTAGAGAAAAGGGAGAAAATACAGTATCGAGAAGCAGTTGGGGTTCGGGAAAAAACACTTGCGCCTTAGCTCAGCTAATCGTGGATATGCAAAGCAAAAGCTTGGCGTAATGTGGTTGAGTCTTGGTTTCGCTTGGTGAACCTTTGTTGCAGGTGTGTTGCCGACGACGGCTCAAAGCCATTCGGTCCCGGGAAGCGCCAAGAGAAGGAGATCCGGCCTCGCTTTCATTCTCTGCGGACGCTGCGTTCCTGTTTCACAGCGAGCGCAGCGCAAGACGACCCAGCGGTACATGCGTGGGAGGCAACGGGTTTGGTTGGGTGCCGATCAACCGAGCGTCCGCTCTCGTTGCGGCCGATGAGTCGCAGGACGACTTAAAACGGGGCCTTGTGCACAGTGCCGACAGCGGGCCCGGTGAATCACGCGATGCGCTTCGAGGGGTCTGTCGCCGGGGTGTGTCTCCGGTAAAATGGTTAACTTGCGCGTCCTCCGCGAAACCGCTGGACGAAAGCAGTAAATTTAGAAATGAAGGTGGGAAAAAGAGGACAGAAGGAAGGGAACGATGAGGACTTTGAGGTGATCGTGAAAAGTGAAGGGGGAGGAATGCGATTGGGGTGGTTATATATGAGGGTAAGGAATAAATTTGACAAAATGAGAACTATTTGAGGACAGCGCGATGTGAAGAATGTGTTAAAGTAAAACCTTTGATGAAGTGGTGTAAGTTGATATTATGCAACATCGCAAACACACACGCACGAAAGCAGACATCTCAGCGATTGTATATCTTTTGTTTCTTCCGTCCGCGTGTGTTTGGGTGGTTGTACGATATGGATGAGAAGAGTAACTAAACATCATGCTTGGCACGACCATTATTTGTTTTTGTAGAAGGGCACACTGCCAGTGGGCTGATTTACGAGGTTCTGTAACTGTAGACGCTGAAAGCTTTAGGATTACTCGCGACGAGTGGGTTTTATGCACTTTAATGACGCTCCATTTATCAAACGACGCTCGAACTTGGCAAGCCCTTACGTGTAGAACGAGCAAGCCTATCGAGCCCTGGGTGGTGACTGCGTTTTATCTGGTCCTCGAGTGAATCCTTCTTTCTCCTACATATCATTTACCACAGAAAAATACAATGTCGTGTTCGACGGTTTCTTCACAATAGACGCAGAACTGAACATGTATCTTTGTGAATTTTTTCCCGTTTTGTTTTCCATTGTGCACACTTCGGCCGACCCGGCGAAGTTTGTTTGGGTGCCAGGAACAACAGCTGCCCTCCCTGACGTGCTACTCGTTTAAGCCAGTGGCTGACCCGGTAATTATATACGGTGTAACCAGCTCTTCTGTTCAGTCTTCCTTGGAACGTTTCTCACGTGGTAGTGTTCTCAATGTCACTTGACCATTTACTTGCTGTTCTGCAAAAAGGATCAAGAACCCGGCAGCGGAAAGACGCTGGACGTGTGCAATCAAACTGCCCTGCTCTGAGGGTAGGCAATACCTCACACGGGCATTTTTGATGCCCTAAGTGGCGATAGCCCACTCAGAAATTTTCTATTAGCTCCGGATAATGGCAGTGGGCTCATAATGCAGCGCCGGGCCTTCGCCATGTAGATACGTCGGCGGTTGAGGTGCGAGCGTAGGTCCAGTAATCGCAGCTCGACGCCATTAGGGTCTTTCTTTGTAAGGTCATAGTTACAGAAGACTCGCGAAAACATGCAAAAGTTCTACTTGCGTGGGAACAATCTTTTGTGGCACTGTGAAGAATAAAGATCGCCAACCAATCGCAAGACCCTTGTAACAAAATTCTTGCCGAACTTCAGGGCAGTTTTTGTCCAAGGTAAAAAGCAACTGTTCATTGGAGGCAGGGCCAAGACCACAGCAATTAGTGACTCCTTGCTTCTGAAAGTACAAGTCTGCTTCAAAATAAGGAAATGTCGCCTGTGGGTGATATACCTGTTTTTTGGAAGCCTCCGACATAAGTACACGGATAGTTCAAGAGTGGTTATATGTTGGCGTTAAATAAATGTGGGATTACGCAGGTATGGCAAAAGGAGAAGGGCCAGCGAAAAGCATATTAGCAGGTTCCGAGGACGTGAGAAGAGTGGACCCCAGCAGAATTGCTAGTATGCGAGAGTAGCAAAGCGGAGGGAAAGGGTTGAAGGATGAAGATAGTAGGGCATGAGGAAGTTACAATAGATTCTGTAGTAGTTAAAGCGAAGACTGAAGAACAGCAGGGAGATTAGTAGGGGAAAAAAAAAGTTGAACATTTTAATGGGGAAGCAGACAGTAGTGAAGGGTAGTTTTGATGTCGGTTAAGACGCAATCGTCTTTCAACGCCCTTTCCAGAACAGCAAATTTTTGGTTTGCATATGGTGCCTGGTCGGCTCAGTGGGTAACGTTTAGACGAACACTTTGTCTATATTATGGCACGCATTGCATTAAACAACGTAAAACATAATGGGTGTATATATATTATTACGGTAATCCTCATCATCATACTTTTCCTATGCGATAAAAACCTCTCCAAGCAAGGTCTAACTAATCCTATTATAAGGGGCCCAACGCCATTCCTTGTGCAGGATGTTGTTGCTCTCATACATACATCGTGTAATCTGCTCAGTGCTGTCCTTCAATCTTTTCTCCTTGACCAGATATTGGTATGTATAGATATGCATACAAACGTCCGTATATCGGAATAAATGTTTCGAACATAAAAAATGAAAATACATTCATAATAAATTCACGTTCCGGTTATCCAAAATGGCACAAAAGCATCAGTACAACTTACAAGCCACTCTACTGTTTGTGATATGGCACTCTGCTGGTGCCGAAATACTCGCTGCACCTGAGTGCAATGTTACAAGATACACCTGATGCACCCCGTTCGAAATTATATGGTCATAAAAATGATGTTCTTGCTATTACTGTATACATACCGATAATGTAAGGACTTGCCAGGAACACAGGGACCATGAAGACACCCATGATACCCCAAGTGGCGGTCATCTTCTCCACTCCAAGGTACTCGGCCACAATCACAGGTTTCATGGCCAGGACGGCTCCTGATGCGACACCCTCCCCAACAAGCAAGATAACAACGTGCAGAAACGATGATACCTCTGGCAGCAATGCAAAACACAATGACACAGCCAGCAAGTTACCGACAACCAAGAGATCACGTTTTAAGCCTAACGTGTCCGACGCTACGGGGAGAACAATGCGTCCAGTCATGCTCGCCACAGCCCCATACATGATGAGTGATTCAGCGATTGGCAGCGGAGATCCCTTGTCAACTGCATAGGCGACGATGTTCGTCGTAGCAACAATGTGACAGTATTCAAAAATAACGTACGTCGAAGACAAGGCGTAAACTGCGGGTGTCTGTAGGATGCTCTGAACTTCCTTTAGTGGGCCTATATGAGAAGTTCGGTGCGAATTTCCTAAATCTTGGTTTAACGAAAAGCGCCGTTGTAACATAAAGGTCAAGCGTCCAAATAGGGCTCTACGTTTATAATTATCAATACCGTTGTCTTCTTTGCAGTAGCTGCTACCACGGAGCTGTGTTTGAGGTGGGGTTTCTTCAGCTTGTGCTAACAAGGACTGAATTTTCCAACACTGAGGCGCCTTCTGCGTTTTCTCCACTGCAGCTGTGATCTTCAGCGAAGCCTTTCTTGGCATCTTGCTTTGGCGAGGAGTTTGTTAAAAGGGAGTTCTCCTGCTCCATTTAGAACCTGGTACTGATTCTCCGCCGTGAAAAGCGCTCTGGAGCAGCGTATCTTCTGTCCTCCAATTCGAAGCGTACATCCTCAATGTATCAATGGCAATCCCCTGGCACTTCGGTTCGGCAAGTGTTCCTGTGTCTATTGTGTAGCCTTGAGATAAGCTACTATCTTCGTGAAGTAGCCTTGTTTTTGATGTGATATTCCTTCGGAAGTCTCTCCTGAAACCGCAGCACCTCGATGTCATGGTATGGGTCGGTTTTCTCAGAAGAAACACGATTGGTACAATGTTCAATACAAGGCCACCGGAAAGAAAGAGCGTACCCTGAAGGCCGTAGATGTCGACAAGGGCAGAGAGTATGACGGGGAAGACGAGTCCCGACGCCGACCATCCGAGGTATTTTAGCCCGCTGACAGTGCCGCGATACTGGTCGAAGTAATCCATTGTGTATATGGACAAGCATATCATCAGTATTCCCAAACCGGATCCTGCAGGTACAGAAATAATAAATACCCGCATACAACAGCTAAGAAGCGGTTTTGCAAAAACTCTGTAAAGAAAAAGGCACAGATAATAGGTCTAATGTGTCACAATACACACATACCTAAAGAGGCTCAAAAAGCAAGCATCTTTGCTTTTAGTTTGTGCCACCGACTTTTCCTTAGATTTTGAAGGATATGAACGTCGCAGCAGTGATTTAACGCAGTTAACAAAGAGGAGCGCGGGAGCATTCGAATGGTTGTATAAGACACGATGACGGCGTTGCTGAAACATCAGAACGCTGCTTTCGACTGGACAATATACTGGCTAAGATTAGCTGAGTGAGTTCGGAAAAAAATAAAGAAGCGTACGAAGGCAGCCTGCCTGGTCACAGTTTTTCATATCTTGTCGGCGCAGGGCAATAAGATGCTAATATTGGCTCAGATCATAAATAAATCAACAGGTGCAGAAACGCAGCCTGTGCGGTCGCTCTGTTTCATATCTAGTCGGCATATTGCCTTAAAAAATCCCTGCGTCTGAAGCATAGACATTGGTAATTTGGGAGTTAAGTAAGACCTGCTAAGGTGCTAAAATTAAGAAAAGAAAACACAACAACAGTTGATCGGCGATACATTCTCCAAATAGCGGGAGCACCTGTACACAGCGAAGCTGTGTATACCTAGGCGAAACGTCTGTCTGTAGCAGGAGGGACTCTGCAGGAACCAGCGTGGATGTGCAGCGTGGGTGCGCGAAAAACAACCGGGTTGAAGAGAATGTCTGGGTTTTTCACTTCGGAATAATGCGTTTTTGACGTACATGCACTCTCGCAACGTCGTTGCGGAACGTACGCTTGTCGAGTTTGAGGAAGCGAGAAGGAACGGAAGTTCGGGTTCTTTCTCTGCCTAGATGGAGGTGGGGTGAATTCTATAGCATGAAAGAAGTACGCGGAAGTGCGGGAAGCTGCGGAAGTGGGATGGATCAAAAGGGAGAAAGAGCGCCATGAACGATTAACGGCGTCGCGAAGCTGCTCACCGCCGCCGACGTGATGCTAGGCAAGCATCAACGTTGTGCAATCCTGCAGCCCATCCATTCATGTCGGTTTTGCGAAGCCGCTTTGGCGGCATTTCAATGAACATTGTGATAAAATGAAACAGAACATGTCGGCGTCTCTATTTTTGTGCATAAAAGATCCGATACAGTGACACATAATTGCATAACACAGTTGATATGCTCCTTAATATACCCGCATAGTAAACCTTAAGAGAAACACGGCGGCCGTGACTGTCCGGCTTGGTGGGAAACAATGTGCCTCGTGTTTAAAAGCTATCTTGTAATTTTTTTCGAAGTGTCAGGCGCTTAAGACCACGAACCAGGGACGCGAAAGGCACAGTCGTTGAGGATTAGAGAAGAATATATAAATGCAATCGGCGCACCTTTAACCGTGCGTCAATATTTTGAAGATCTCGCGCTTTTTTTCGCCACCGCCATTAAAACAACCGCCGTTCCCTAGATGAACCTCCAGGCTCGAGCTTAGAAGTACAACGCAATAGCCACTAAGCTATGCGGCCGGCAGTTTTCAGA
Source organism: Haemaphysalis longicornis (assembly GCA_013339765.2). Classification (NCBI taxonomy): domain Eukaryota; kingdom Metazoa; phylum Arthropoda; class Arachnida; order Ixodida; family Ixodidae; genus Haemaphysalis; species Haemaphysalis longicornis. The sequence continues at coordinate 100,755,014 of CM023453.1, read as the reverse complement.
GAAGAGCGATAGTGAGTCTTCAACTTCGATTTTTTTCCTTACCCTTAGGGCTCATTGGATCAAATATGGGCTTCTAACCCCACCCCTTTACTGCATTTGTGGATATATACGAAGAAGAGCTCTCAATAAAAGTAATGAAGAGGAAACCAACAGGTAGAAAGTAGCTTTGTATGGCCAACACAATATCAGACGGTCATAGACCCTAGCTCCGCCTTACATATTTTCGACATTATTCTGTACCGATCGTTCAGCTAGCAGGCTGCACAGAAATTTACCGAGAGCCAAAATTACCGCGGCCATCCGGAACATTAGGTATAAGTAGCCCCGTAGTTCAATTGAGGGGAAAATTCTGAAAATTCCGGGGCAAAGAATGAACTCGGGCAACGCAAGACAGGAGCATTGCAGGTCAGGGGGGGACGCCTTCGTCCTGCAGTGGATCTTGAGTGGATAAGATGAGGCTGATGATGGCATGAAGCCAATTAAATATACGATCAGCACTAACGGGTTCAAAAATTACATTTACGAAAGCAAAAAATATTTATTGACACATTTCTCCGTATTATGATACTAAGGAAAGACTGAGTCTTGCGTTACGCAGAGTGCCTTGTTCGCTGAACGCTCGCGCGGTTTGCCGGAGAATTGTTGACGTGGTGTTGTGTTAGTTTTCAGGCTTGGGCGCCAAAACGTTTGTCCAATGCACCAATAATTACATGATGACGCTCAATGACACTTGTACACGATATCATTAGTACTACAATTTTATTTAATGGCACACAATAGCGCAGCACGCTTCTAAAGCACCCATGCGGATAACCGTAAAGTTAAACAAGAAAAGTAAACAAAATTAATCTCGTGCAATTGTGTCAACAAAGTTTTACTGCTTGACTAACTAAATCTGCGACCAAACTGTCCCTAAAATTCTCGGAAAACTGCGACTCTTTGTGTTTCACCGCGTTTGTATAGAGCATAAGCAAAGTCTTTGGTCTGTTTTCCTAAAAGACATGGTCACTTAAAAATAGGAGCATCAAAATATAGCCTAGAAATTAGTATAAAGCAAAACATTACTCGGGAACTTAGGCGCTCGTGAGTCGTGAATGCGAAGAGAATATTGTTCAATTATACGGTGATGACTGCGTCCTCGACTTCTGCGCTAGAGTGCTTTCAATTCTCTTGATAACGTTAAACACATTTGGTACGCGTAAATGAGCGCGCCCTGACCTTAGAATATAATGTCCCTTTAGAATTTGGAAACCAGCTAGTCCAATTACTGTGACAGGCTTTTACTCGCACTAAATGAGTCACAAATCACTGATAATACTTTTTTTTCGGTCAATATTCCTTAGGTATGGGCAGTGTTTAAGTGCTACAGAGGGTGACACAAAAAATAATGCAATTTGTTCCAACCAAAGGCATTAGGGCGTCACCACTGAAACATAATCATGAATTTTCGCTCGATGCGGATGATTAGTACAGCTTCCAAGGTGATTCCCGGCACGAGAAATATATACTTCGTGCTTACCGCGTTTAAAGTCTCTAAATGTGGGCATAAAAGTAGTAAGCTTTATTCCATTTTCTGCCCTGAATGTTTTCGCTACATTTATTGGTACAAAGCTTCCGAACAGCCGCACTCTCTCTGATCCTCACAGATTGTCCAAATTTAAGGTGTCGTAAAAGTGCGAAGAGTGACTTCACCGTATATGAAGCCAATTGTGAAAGTAATCCAGCCAATATTTGGAGCCAATGCGCTCGCGAGCAGTCCCAGTGGTGTGAGGACACTTCCAAGGAGCGTGATGCGGTATACCGAGAATCGGTATTGGTATATGAAGATGGGAACCCCTGCGAATAAGAATAAAAGAGTGTATAATGATTGCACGACTGCTCTATTTGTGACATTCCTAGTGGATACAGTCATTCTAACGCGTCACTCCTTTACTTCGGTTTGCGCACTGAACAGTTCAGGCTACCTATGGCCTTTTCAAGCATTAATCTAAGGATTTCCCTTCAAAAAACACCATTACTGTAACATTGAAAGCTCTGCCACCGGAAGTCATTTCGCTTATATGACTGTATCACACACCCCTAATGTGAGAAACCACTGCAGCAAAATGCGAGAAACAAAATCAGGCTCAAAAGCTAAACGAAAGAGTGAAATGTGCTTGCACACCACTTTTTCTGAAGATGGTTCACATGCAGTGCAAACTCATGGGACTTTTCTTTGATTCAGCAAATTAAACGACTGGAACAGTTTTGCCTGAGAATGCGAACTAGCATCTTTGCTAGTAACCATTCATGCGGCTTTCGGCGTGGTAGGTTGAATTTCTAAACACTGTTGTCTGGTGAACATAATGGTGAACATAATGAAAAGGCTCATATTACAAATGACAACCAATAATGAGTACCTCGGTCGGTAAAGTTGGAATAGAAGACAACTTTTGATCAGCACACAACGTTCGTACCTCTAGAGATACGCGCTGCACTGGATCACTGACTCATCTATTTCTAACAGCCCAGCCAAACTGCTGGACATAGGTACTAGAAATGTTGGAAGAACATTTCTATTATGGCATAAGGTGGGCTACGGCTGGAGTCCGGAAATTTCACCCAATTGGTGCAAAAGAGTAAAATTGCATTTTCGGATATCATGATCGTTTAGCCCGCATGTTGAGATCTTGCAGTTGTTTTGCCGATATATGTAGGCCATTAAAATCTTTAAGAAATAGTTCCAGAGATTCGGAATAAGAAACCACTATGGTAGGAACATGTATTTCGCAAACACAGAATAACTAGAGATTCGGCATAAGAAAAAACTATGGTAGGAACATGTATTTGGCAAACACAGACTAAATACTCAAAGTTTATCTTCTGTAGCGGGTTGCTCGCTTCTTGCACACTAATTAGTGGTGCCTGTCTGCTGTTTTTATGGGGGAATGAAACTCGTATATTGCATTATTAACTCCATTAGGCTGCCATACGTTAGGCACTAAGACCCAACGTGTTATCTCTGGTGTAGCGAAGAACCTCTGAGGACGCACAGGCATCGAACGATATCACACGTTTACTATTCAAACAAATGCGCAAAACAAGGTAAAAGCGCTAGCACAACGAATAAAACATTTCATGCTGCCTAAATGATCCTTTCTAGAAGAAAAGATTTTGATCAGAACCCCTATGTAGGTGAATGTATAGGCGTCAATTACCCATGTCCACTAGTCTTTGAGTACAATAAATGTTGCTAACTGGAGCTCGGTTATTTCGAACTGGTTGGTAATTCGAACTAACGCCCATGTTCAGGCGAAAACTGTGTACAGTAGCCGACCGTTTTTACGAATTCCAAAAATTCGGCGGGCATCTCGGACTTCCCCGAGGAACCGCCAGTTGTTCAATAGGAGTACTGTATACGAACAAGCGATATTTTTCACAAAATGAAACAAAAAGTTCAATCTTTTATTCGGACTATTTTTGGTTCCCCTCCACGTCTGAAAAGTCCGTCGGCTACTGTATTGAAATGGCAGAAATTCCCCACAATTATAATGCGTGGATATTCACAGCGGTTCATTCTGCTAGCAGCCCCTGAATTACACAGAACCTTGGAGGCAGAAGAGGGAGGTAAAGAGCAAGACCGATCCTATTTACTTGGGACGCAAAACAGTGAGAGAGAAGCACAAGAACGCGCGCGAGAACTGCATGTGAATGGCAAAGCCAGCGCGCGCCGCGATACGCCGCATCGGACCCCGGCCGAATCTAAATCACCTGCCGCATCGCACGCCATTCCTGGCAATAAGTTGGTCTGTAGGCTCTCTGGGTTCTGCCTGCGGAGAGCGGTGGAATGTCCGCTCGTTCTACCACCCGCCAGCTAATTCGGAGGCCCCTTACAGGAAACACTTTATTGTCCCTCTCGAGTTGGAATTAACGAACTTTTGCTGTATATGAATACTGCGAAATTCAATCCCTCTCCAAAGATGTCGATCCCTGGCTTAGAGCGCTGGAACGAATGATCCAGAAATATTTCTTTTTCCCCAGCTTAGAGCCGTGCAGTTTATAATGTTAAATAGACGTATAAGTGCGTTGAAAAGAAATATTTAGCTTTGCGCAAAATAAGGGTTACCTCCCATCAGAGAGAGAGGGTACCTAAAACGGGCGCTTACCGACCAAGTGCGAGACAAGAGCCACCATAGTGAGTGGCCACGACGCCATCTCGTGGCTAGCGTCGTAAGCATCCTTGAAGCGGACGTAGAAAAAGGCTGCGTTGGTTATGACGATGGCGGAGAGGAGGGTCACGAACGTCACGACAATGCCCATTCCCCACAGGACATCTATAGGCCCCGGCCCGCTCAGTCGCCGAAGCTTTCATGGGCTTTTGTTCAAAACTTTCGGGCCTGGTTGCGGTGGTCATTGCGGTCGTTTTTTCGAGGCCTTCACACCAGGGCAGAACTCCTGCGCGGAAAATAAGCCATGACATTTTCTGTCTGTGAAATATTCCAAGCAAAAGTCACCAGATAACAGATGAAGTTAGCTAAAAGCTGAGAATGGCTGCAAATGCCCCAAAACCGCAAGCAATTTCGTTGCAATAACTGACGCACCTATGGAGTGAAGGGGAATTACAGAAGGTATGTCAATAGACATAAAATTGCTAGGAAAATTAGGCATTAAATACTTTAAAGGGGGAAGGGGAATGAATAGGGCCCTCGCAAGTTGTACAACCAAAATATGGATAAGGTGCTCAAGGTGGGAGATTAAAAATTCATTTGCCTCGTACGGATCGTTTCCATCTAAATGTTGCTCTGTTTAATCTGAGTTTAGTTGGGCTTGTGCTTGTTAGTTCCTTTCCTCTTTAATCCCGCCTTTTTTAAGGGACAGGAGAGCAGCAATTTTCTTCCTCTCCCGCAAAATTGAATTTTGCATACGCCAACACAAAACTTATCGCTAGACATTTATTTTTGTCGCCTTAGTGCTGCTGTGTTATAGCAGTTATGGTAGCTACTAATGAATTTTTGTAGCCTATACCCCGAACGCCTACCAAAACATAAGTTACGTGTGTTTTTAAGCTTCTAGATTCTCCACCATTTCAAAATTGCGTGGAAATCCTCTTTTCTAATTATACAATGACTTAAAACGTGTTGCTTTTTCTAGCTTATCCGTCGTTTATCTCAGCGACGTCGACGCGACGAGGATGCCTCTGCAGTGCATCCCATATAAAAAAAGAGACATTATAAAGTTACGAAGCATGAAGCCTTCCATAGCAATGCCTGGCAATGGCCTTGAGGAGAAGTTGGAAGGCGAAGTAGGGATGTGGCGGGCTTTTCCGAGCAAAAGGCATCCGAAGCGTGCGTGTTATAATCTCTAGCACCAGGTCAACATTAATCTGTGAAGTATTTCCTTCATTCTTGTTTCTTCACTCCATTTTTGCAGTGAACGTAGCCTTCACTTCTTCAGTCAATAGGCGCAGGTTGAGCTGTCGTCATTTACACCATTGTGCTTTGCTAAGAGCCTGACACCGAGCACCGGGAACAGTGTGAGTAACTGCATTGCTCCCCCCGAAACATTTCGAGACGACTAAGGCGCGATGCGTGGCATAAGCACCAGGAGATGAGGGTACATAAGCCTGAACCCGGCTATATATACGCCAAACTCTTCTCCATACTTTGACCTTAGTACACGTCCGCAGCTACTGCGTTCTCTAATGACTATAATAGCAGCCGATGAGTAGCTTGTCACTCATTGAACCGCATTTATTTCCCGAGTAGTCGTAGTTACTGCGATGGTAAACTGCGCAAAGGGGATTTATACGAGGCTTGCTGATGATGCACTCGGAACGCTCTTTGGTGCTATTTCCCTTGGTTGACAGGATTTAAACCGACTGAATCAATATCATATTTATCATCATGATGAGCTTGGTTTTGTCGGCTGCACGACAAAGGCTTCTCCCAAAGATCCCCCGCCACGCCCATTGAGTGCAAGAGAGTCCTCATTTTCCAAGAGAGAGTCTTCATTTTCCATCAAATTTTTGTAGCTCATCGCGTCATCGGGCCCTGGGCGAACCCTATTGCGTTTATGGTGTATTGGCAGCCCCTCCATGAAACGGATGGTGTACCTGTTGCCCCCATCTGCATGACATGACCCGTGCATGTCCATTTTTTTCGCTTAATTTGAGCATAAATATCTTCCACGCGAGTTGCTTCCCTAATCCTTGCAGTTTTTTCTTTTCGTGAAACTTGTACCCTAGCATTCTTCTTTCCATAGCCAACTTGGCCTATGTTTCTATTCAAGCCTGTTAGATATACCCGAAGTTTCTGCCCCGTACGTCATTAGTGGAGGAACGCACTGGTTATTTACGGGTTTTTTCATTGACAGACGATGCTTGCTATTGACGACATCTGAATTCCAATCAAAACCAGCCAACTCTATGCTTACTCTTCGGGTAATTTCGTCTTCATTATTTGCATCAGCAGTAAAGACTTTACAAAGGGAGACGTAAGTGCTCATTTTTTCAACGATTTTGTTACGTGCGCTCAAGTCACGTTCCTTGCCATGCTTATTGAAACACACATTTGAAATTTTTCTGCTCATATTTAACCCTGCAAAAACACTTTCCGAGCCCCATTGCTAACGCATGCTATGGAATTTTTGACTCCTTTGAACCAACAAGGCAATGAATGTCGTCTGCAAACCATGGCGCCTCAGATATTCTCCATTTATTCGCACCCGGGTTTGCCTCCAGGTAAGATTTCGGAGCACCCCCCTCCGACAGGCCGCATAAAAAATTGCTGAGACATGTGTCTCCTTGCCGGACGCGCGTCTTACAGCCAACAAGTTCTTCGATGGAGTCGTATAGTTTCCGTGCATCCACCGTGTATAACTTTGAAGAGAGCAATGTATGGCTGGTCGACGCAGTGACCACGTAACTCCTTATTATTGCTGAAGTGGTCACGGAGTGAAATGGTTTTTCATAATCTGGAAATGCCATGTGCAACGGTGCATTACACTTTCAACATTTTTTTGATTACCTGGTTTATAGTGTGATTATGGTCTAAAGTTGTGAATGCTTTCCTAAAACCGACCTGCTCTTGTGGCTGCTGTAGGTATAAAGGTAGTCTTATGCCGTTGACAATTACTTTTGTAAATACCTTGGAGGTAACTGAGAGCAGGCTGATGGGCCCGTCATATTTAAGCACTTTGCCATTACCTTCATTATGTAGGAGAAGTGAATCGGTGGTTTTCGACGCCTTTGTCACCGTCAGTCCTCAGGAGCTGCGTGAGTATGTCGTCAAGCTTTGTTAGCACAATGTCCTCACCAAGGCCAAATATATCGGCTGTAATGCCATAATCGTCTGCACCGTTGCCTTTCTTAATTGTTTAAGGACCGTTGCTACTTCAAGACTAACAGAATGTACCATCGGAAATTGGCACAAGGTGCTCTTGAGCGCAAAGAGCGATACGGGAGTGATGCTGGATACTTAAAAACTGTACGACTATCTCAGCAGGAGGAAAGTAGTAACAGTAGTTTGGTCGATATCGAATTCAAGCTTGAAGCGTTCGTTTCCTCACTGTTTGAACACAATTTTAGAATAATAAAAAAGGTACTGCCATGCTCATTTTCAGGCTACGCTTTTTGGTTAATCGGATCGCAGGACATTTTTCGTGGCTCTTTTAGCAATGGAGGGCTCTCATTTGGTGGATTTACATTGGAGCCATTTGTCCGCCCCGCTCCTCCTCGGCATTTTTGTTGGGTTCCTTCGGAATGTATTTGTTCAGAATGGTCTTTGTCAGGCACGTTTTTCAATAGGGCGAACATGCAGCGCAGCAGAATGGACAATTATATTATATTTTGACCCAACTATAAATCTGCTGTCTTGTACTGAGTGTACAATATCATGCTCCGTATGCTTCTAGCTTGACTCGTTTCAGCGCTCAACCATTGGCGAAAGGGAAAAGAAAAACTATTACCCGAAACAATGAAGAAGCCAGCCCCTCACGAATACGGGACTATTTAAAGATGAAGTACAGCGCGCAGGTAGTTCCTCAAGAATGACTTTTTTGTTGCCAGAACTCTTTCTTGGTTTCGTTCTTATAGTTTTTGCGGATGAAATGGAAAAAAAACGCACCCTTGCGGCAGTTTGAAGCCAATAAACCATCAAAATACAATGACAAAAGTTCTCCACTTATTGTTATTGTCACTTTATAACTATGCTACGGCGTAAAATCTTTATTACGATTGGTTTATTTTCAGTGCGGGCTGTGAAATATTGTGTAATGCACAATATTTGCTCTCTCGGCACGGCGCGAAACACGTTGCGTTAGGAGAACAAATTTTTCAAGTATCAGCATAGTCAAAGCAGCTCTCCGCCAACACCACGCTAAAATGCTGCACGGCTTCAGACCAGCGCACTACAAAACTGCATGGCACGCAATAGCACAACAACAAAAAAATCCAGCGCCATCTGCACTAACATAAAATCTGGGGAGGGGCGAAGCATGCAGTGTATAAGTGTATTCAAAGATTTAAGTCCCTCTCTTGCAACACGGCGCGCGCTGATTGGCCGCCGGAGAAGAACCGGTGGGAAAAGCAATCGTGCGCTTGCTGAGGCGGTGGTGCCCTCTCCTGCGTTCTAACTTCTCAATAAAACCACGACAAATCCTCAAGAAGATAATAATAAAATGTCTTTGAATACTGAACATAATGCCTTGAATCAGTTCAACAAAATTCGATTGAAACTCAACAAAACTTTTGTTTGTGCATTGCACAATCTGCTATTACACTACGGCCAAGTTGTTTCAAAAGCCCAAGGTGACAACACCGTTAAAGTGTCGTTACGTTACATGTGGTAACAATCGCCGAGTTTTTGTGATATATTGTTGTCCTGTCTCAACACGGCTAGATTTAAGCATTCACAGCTAGTCTGGCAATGGCCGTATAGGGACTTGTCCATCGTAGTTTTTCTTCTCGAAGTGATTTCTGGGTCATTTTGCGTGTGGTGTTTAGTCATTACAAATATCGCCGGAGCACAGGTCAGCTTCAACGGCAACCAGTGCACGCCAGGTTAAAATACGCAGATGCACTGCATAAATAGCCCCTGAGATAACGCAGCGTACCTTGGGCACAATAATTAGGTCCCCTTAGCTACTTGCAAACTTACGCAATTTCGGTGGCTCGGACCCGTACTTTCCCATTACAGACAATATTACGTTCTAGCGTCGTGTAAACTTACGAAATAATTAATTTTGTGGTATTGGTCCTCTACTTTCTAAGACTACCATTTTCTTATTAGCTGGGAGAGAAGTTCTGCCACGATATGAACCTTAATTAATTCGAAGCCTTGCAGTGAGAAAGACCATCACGTTTTAAATAAAATAGGTAATTCTTATATAGATCTGATGTTTGGGGAACATAAAAGAAACATCGCGGCGCCAAAGTATAGCGGTATTCAATATGCTTCCCATCTCTACTGTCAGATAGAAATTTTGATGTCCTTCTCTGTAAAATACGCATAATACAGTTTTTCATAGCATTGAACATATGGTTGCATAATGTCTGTCATCGAGCATGGGCACCTATCGGCTGTCGCTTCCAAACGTTGTAAAATATCACGGCATATTTAAATCCCGGCATAGTAATATCCTGCCATAGTAATATTTCGCTTAGGAACACAATATGATAACAGATGTCTGGTTTCGCTTAAATGCTAATGTTTTGAACATGAAAATGGTTCAAATAATTGCTATTAGCAACAAAAAATTCACGGATGCTTGCACTGACGCGGAAGACTTGTGTAGAGAAGTTGTACGTGGGCATTGCCGGACACATAGGTTTTAGTATCACTGTTTCTTTGCATAGTTTCGGTGCCAGTAATCATGGTGGTATGCATCCAAGTGGTCGTCGTCATCGCGGCGAGTAGAGGAGGCAGAGGCATCCTCAGCATTAGAGACTTCCTTCGTCATCGACACGAGGAATCGGTGGCGGAATCTGCAAGTCCTCTCGGGAAGGATCGGCCCACTCGTAGCCATGTCTCCAATTATTGTTTACAACTTCTAGAGAATGAGGCGGCCGTGGTGATCTGTCCCAAGGAGGGTGTGTTTTCATTTTTAAAATTTACGCTGTACTTCTTTTACACGTGCGGTGGCGCTGAACGGAAGCGCTGGAGTTATTTAATTTTTCTAAAGCCACTGTGCGAGCCGGGGAAATGCCGGTTGGCGAGTGGCATTCGCTCAAGAGCGCTCGCAATTTTCTCTCCGAGAGAGGTTTTTCCAAGTTTTTTTTTTTGTTAAAGCCATTGCGCTGCGGGGACGCTCGGCGGTTGCCGCGGGGAACGCGCTCCCGAACGTTCGGCATGTTCTTGGCATTTGTTCCTGCATCAGTGAACTTACAGCTTGTACAACAGCACTGCTTTTAAAAGAGACGAATGCATTCTGCCTGTGGCGAGGCTCTAGAAGAAATACGGGGAAAAGACCATAGCAAAGGCGGCCGCTCCAGACGGATGTCCAGCTGTGACGCATTCCCGGCCAGTTTTCGCCTCCGCTCTCCGCTCTTCAGACATTTCGCGCGTATGGAGGCGGGGAATCAGGCCACATTTTTTGCGTATTTTGCCGTTTCGGCTGCAGGTAAAGTAGAACCCTGCTGTTACGTTCCTCATTGCTGCATTTTCCCTGCTGCTTCGATGTTTTTGTCTAGTCCCGGCGCAGCTCATTTACAATCTGAAGTTTTAAAATTCTCACGTTATGTCGTGCTGAGAGCACGTTCAGGGATCATTCCTCGCAATCTGACACCCCGAACCCGCCCGGCCAACATGTGCCGACCGCCATTTTGATGTTTGACAAGCCTTGGCCAAGCTTGGCTCGAGAACTGACTGCATGAAGTAGCACGTGTGATTCGTCCCTACTAGATGACCCTATATATAATAAATGACGCTACCACCATCATCACGGCACTTTCAATGGAAGTTTCCATTGGGAATGCTGGAAGTGCGTGTTTGCCATAAAAGCACCACCACAAGAGCAGCACGCGCACTCTTCGTCATCCTGTTGTTCAAGCTTTGGGAATACGGTTGAACTTGCAACAGCGAACTTTGTCGTCCTCTGATGGCGTCGCGAAAACAGGAAGGCGTTTTTTCTTCATGAAATGCTTGGCAGACTAAACGCAGTGGACAAGCAGCCAGCGCGTAGTAGAGTGGACATCGCAAGGGAAGTTGCCTTGCCATGCCGGGTGTTTTCCAGCGATCGCGAGAAATTGGCAATCCTACATTGTGTAGGTTTCTAAGGTTATAAAGCCAAACGTGCACACATACATGGTTGCAAGTCAAAACTGCACTTTTTTCATGCATTTTCGAACGTTTCATCTCTGCTGTGTTTAGCATGGTTGTTACGTTTTGTTTCCCCGGTCCGGCGAAAAACGTATGAGCGGGGTTCCACGCCATTGCGAAAGTAATTCGCGAACGAAAACTCTTAATTGTGTTTTTGCCGCAGTTCATTTTTTTCGGTTAGTCATAAAATATCCTCCCCATCCCATTGAAAAGTAAGGACAACGTGCGGTCAGAAAACCGTCTCAGCGTCCTTCTTGCGCGGTGCCAGTCAGGAGTAAAGAATGAATTGAAACAAGAACGGGGTACTCACGTCACCGGTGTAGCATTCCCCACGAACTATCGTTTGAATAAACCACCTGATGACCTCCACAAAACGTCACTAACCGGCGGCAGTCCACAAAAGCGAAACCTAAACTCCTAGCCCAAGCCCGCTGGAAATACGTCACCGCTTGCAGGTGGTTTGACGATGGAGGGTGTTCCACCCAACGTGTTGTTTTCTTTGGTATGCAATGATTTGTGTAGTTTGCATTTATTTGGTGTGTTGTTGTAATCGTATACAGCACCGACAACAAACGAAGACCGAGCCACCTGGCCTTGCCGTTGAACTGCCGGTCGTTTACCCCAACCATGCACTGCTGCTAAATGAATGAGGCACGCGGGAGCAACATCTGTAACACACCAGCACCTGTCTGCTGCGACATATCGGGCTGCACTTGCGCTGGGCGAACCCTCACCATAAAATAGTTGTTACGTACTTATTATTTCAACGTAACAGATTTTGGAGATTTCAGCTCTATTACGGTCAAGCATCTATTACTATAGACACTTGACCTAGAGCCGAGAGCATTATACGTAACTCGGATCCTGTACACATTGTTGCAAAGTCTTCTGTGCAGTTTACATCACGAAAAGGCTTGATTTATGTGCCGCTACGTTTAACAAGCAAGAATTTTTATGCTACAACCTCCAAAACCTCTCCGAACGTCTGCCCGCCAGTACGTGTTGAGCGCCACGCCTGACCGGGGCTATTAGGGCCATAAGAGTGTCCACTGTACACGTTCCCCCATGCCACAACTCGTCCGGTCCCATCCCTATGAGGGTCACTAAGTTTCTGGGAGGGTGTGGTTGCATCGTATGAGAGCGCAAAATGGTTTTGGAAGCCTAGTGTCCATCTAGGTGCATCCATGTTCCGGAATATAGCAAAGAAAGATATTTTGCATTTTGTAGCTTTTGTGCGATTAGCTTCAGAGTAAGGTCACTTGATTTGTAATAAAAGGCACCTTGAACAACTAAATTCAAGTTAGTATGTACCAGTAGATAAGCTCAGAGAAGATTACTATATCACGAGTGCGTGCAGAATTTCTGAAATGATATGTGACTGCGAAGACCTCGCTACCCGTAAGGGGCAACAGTGACAGAAATATTAATATAGTGCTAAACAGCACGTTCAAGAATAGGTAAGTGAAAGCTTTTATAGCCATTGCTTTTACAGATTAGAAACAAGATTGGGACCAATACGCTGGGAACAGAGCCGATAGTTTCTGCAGCGAAGTGAAAGGTCGACATAGCGGGTTTGACGTGCCTACTTATCGCCTTACAATTTTCTAGAACCCTGTGTCCGTAACCGCAATTATGACCACACTGCGCGTGCCTTTTTTGTGCGAGTCAAAAAGCATTTAATTGATATCTGATTGGGGAGCCACGGTGACCTGCTGCGTGATGTGCGGTACATTACACCATTGGCAGTCATTACTTACGTCCGTCATCTGTGACGGAAGGCGAAAAGCTGCTCGATGCAAGCGTCACTCACAGCAATTTTAAAGCAGCCTACCGCAGATACGTGCGGTTGGCACCTGCATCTGTGCGTGCTCGATCGCACTTCCAGCCAACTGTAACCTGTCGCGGCACTTACCGCGAATTAGGCGTTGAATTTGAAAGGGCTCAGAAGTAATTACCGTGGTGGCTTGGAGAATTGTCTTACTGCCTAACGCCATCTAAGAAGGAAACGGACGACCTTCTCCACCAGAGCACTTACTCGGCTTCTTTGGTGAACTTCGCCTTTTCATCCGAATGCTTCGCAAACTCATCTGCCGCTCATCCAGAGGCTCCATTAATTTTCTTTTATGCATGTACTTTCATTTTTTTATTTTCGTTATATATATTTATTTATTTATTTATTTTATTTTTATTTATTCATTTATTATTTATTTATTTATTTGAAATGTTTACCAACAGCGCTGGGCCTTCTCCGTTAATCCACTGGGTACATGAATACATAAAAAATAAAATAAATAAAAAATGGGAAAAATAAATCTATACATACATACAAAAGGTGCGACTGATCAAAAAAGGCAAACACGTTCCCTGAACAAGAAGAGCTTGGAGGTAGTGTGTAGCAAAGTTCCACACTAAAATCTAGAGGGGACACTGGCGCTCAATCGTTCAACCACCATGGAGCTGGTTGTGTGACGTCGAGTCGTGATTTTCGAACTTGGCATAATTTGAAGTATAGTGAACTAGTTCACTATAATTTGAAGCTTGGCGGTTGTTATGCGCTCTTGTTTCGGATTTTTCTGCGCCATCAGTTTCGGTTTCGGCGTCGAAAGCGTCGAGATCCTGTTCCGGGGCAGAATTGCTCTTAGCGCCCAATACCACCTGCTGCAATTATCAGATGATGCTCTGCTCGAATGAAGTGGATGTGGAAAGAAGTAGCATCACTGTGTAGCCCATGCACCAGAACTAGTCGTGTTCTACGGAATTTCTGAAAATGGCCGCTAACTCGGGATTCAACACTAGGTAGACGTTACGAGTTCACTGTTCCATCCTATTGACGTTCATGTCGATGCTTGGGAGAAGAACACGAGCGCGTTAGCGGCTAAGCCAAATAAGAAGCCTTTACCAGCAGTAACTATGTGTACAGCCGTCTAATTTTTCTTCAAGTAACAATATCGCGCGAGCTTCGTCCTGCGGGTGAGTCACCACCAAGGCAAACTTGTGGAATACCTACAGGCTCCCTACTGCAGCCGCACGCCATCGCTGACTCGCACGCAAAAACAAAACGCTTTGCTGCATCATTGGCCTAATCGTCGGCTCCACTAAGCTCAGCCATGTATACACTTTACAAATATCTTCCCATTTGATAGAGGAATTCTTGTAAGCTTCAATATAAATTTTACATGAAGTACAATTTCTTTACACAAATAATATTTTATACACTAATCAACATTAGTTATAGCTTTTGTATTTGAAAAAAAGTGCTTTGAGTGAAGTCAAGGTAACGGCTCGGTCAAGCCAACTTCGAAAATCACGCATCCTCTATGCATGGCCGCCTGCTGGGAGGTTGAAAGCGCCATTCGGCGGCTCGCGTAGACACGAGCGCCAGTGTCCCCTCTAGCGTATACTAGTATGAAACTCTATGGTGTGTAGAGTATGCACTAATGAGCACATGCAAACATAAATGATGTGGTGCTTTTGATGCACAGAAACAAAAACTAACAGAATAGTGCGGAAGGTTGCCCAAGGTGGTACTGGGACAATTGGGGCATGTTTTCTAGCGCAATAATGACGGCAAGTTAGAGAAGAATATGGATGGGAAAAACGTTAGACATGAACAGAATTTACAAAACTTTACACCGTTGATGATGATGATGATGATTTCTATTGGTTTCCCCTTTGTATCGGGGTGATGACATGTCATCTTACCAAAAAAGACTAATATACCTATGTTTTACACTTTTGGTTCAATACTAGCGCTGCTTAGGGCAGGCACAAAAAGCTTATTAGGCACAAAATACTTTTTTTTTCTATTACAAGTGGTAACTATCCTAGGCAATATTCCCCTCTCTGCTTTTCGTCCACCAGCATTCTAATCTTCTTTTCGTCCCCTCGACAGCCTTGAAGTTAACTTCCTCTGTGATACCTTTAAATCCTAGGGCTTCTGACAGCCCCATATTCCCTTCATGTAGATTTGGATGGATTACCCTCACATTCTAGCACGATGTGCCGCATAGTTTCTGTTTCTTTTCCGCAGACCACGCATACCCCATCATTTTGTGAATACTTCCCCACAAAACTCTTAGTTCGCAGGCAACCTGCTCTAGCCTCAAAAAGCAAAGCACTGCCCTGGGAATTATCGTAGAAATTTTCCTTTCTGATGTTCATCTTCTCAGCCCTGTACATCTCTAACGACGTTTTGGCTTCCATTTTTTCCCTCCATTTATTCGTTTCAATCTGCCTTGCCTCTTTTTTGGTTACCTTGGCTGTTTTGGATTCCCCACTGTTCTTTCCGTATTTCATCGTTAGCCTTCTAGTCTTTCTTAACCACTGCGTGTCCACGCTTTTCAGTATAGGTACCTAAAAACCTTAGCTGCCCACCTTCGTTGATCCATTGCCCTCAACCTCATCTCAAAGCATATTTTACTCTGAGCTTCTCTAACTTCAAACGACGCCCAGCCCATATCTCCCTCAACTGCTTCGTTAGTTGTTTTTCCATGCGCGCCTAAGGCCAGACGTCCTACCGTTCTCTGGTATACTTCAAGGCGTGATAGAACGTCTGATTTTAAGCAGAGTACAGCATTCGCAAACGTGAGACCCGGAACCATTACTCCTTTCCACATTCCTCTTACTACTTCATATTTGTTATACCCCCACAGAGCTCTATGCTTCATTATAGCTGCGTTTCGCTTTCGCTTAACCTTAAGTTGCTCATCGTGAGTACTTAAGTAGCTATCCCTTCGTTTATCCACACTCCCAAATATTATATTCCTTGACTCTAGGTAATTCGCCTTGCTGGATAGACACTACGTCGGTGGTAGCGTCATTGAAAACCATTATTCCTGATTTTTCTGCACCGAAATTTAACCGAGGTCAGTGGCTTCCTGGCCGCAAATATTTATTAGCCGCTGCATATCGGTTTGGTTATCAGCTAAAGAACGATGTCGTGCTGCGTATAACATTCCCGGAATATGCTGTTGTACCACTTCGCCTTGCAGCATATGGGTTAGGCTAAACCCTACTTGACTGTCTTCCAGTTTCTTTTCTAACCCTGCCATGTAAAGCATGAACAGTATTGGGCTCAAAGGGCATCCCTGTTTCAGTCCCCGATGGATGTTGACCTGCCGGGCGCATTTCTGTCCTTCCCAAGTAAGGTGCACTCTATTGTCTTTATAGATTGCTATAAGGAACTGTACTAACTCGTCATCTAATCCCTGGAGTTTCAACATTCTCCACAACCGTTCTCTGTTTACGTTGTCATATGCCCCTTTAATGTCCAAGAACGTAATCCATAGTGGTCTATTCTGTGCTTTCGCAATTTCAATGCATTGCGTTATCACGAACAGATTGTCATCCAGTCGCCTGTCTTGTCTAAATCCATTCTGCAGTTCCCCAAGTATTTCATTTTCTTCCATCCATGCTTGAATTTCTGATTTTATCGCCTGCATTACGAATCTATACACCACTGACGTTACTGTGAGTGGTCTATATGACTCAATACTGGCTTTGTCTCCTCTGCCTTTATATATTAAATTCATCCTACTTTCTAACCAGTCCTCTGGTACTTGTTTGGTTTCTATTACCTTATCTATTGCCCTCATAAACGATTCTTACTTTTAGGTCCAAGTAGGTTTATCAGTTGCATTGGTATTCCGTCCGGGCCCACTGCTGTCTGAGGGGAAACCTTTTGCTCTGCTTTTTTCCAATCAAGGTTGCTCAAACTTATTTCCCTTTCCGCAGTCTTTTGTGGCGCTGATGTTATCGGTGCAGGTTTCCCTACCACTATTATCCTAAACTTCTCACTAATCACTCGATGAATATGCGCCAACGCGTGCTCTCCTTCTAAATGTTCCCCCTCCTCATCAATCAGGAATTTTTGATGGTTATCGTTTTTTGAGCTTAGTGATTTTACATGGTTCCAAAACTTCTTGGATGCGCTTTTGTCCTTCTTCCGTATTTCTGCCATCCATTGTTCGCTTTTCTGCTTGATCTTCGCTTGCACCATTTTCTGCACTTCTAGTTTTTTCCCACGGTAGACATCCCACTTTCCTTCACTACCTCCGGTTCAATACTAGTTCTTTTTGCTTCTCTATGTTCTCTCGACGCCTTTCTTCGCTGGTCGATAGCCTCTTTTATTTCCTTATTCCACCAGCTTCTCGGCTTTCTCTCCCTTTCCATCGGTTTTCGTTCCTTTTTCTTCATTAATCTTACCCTTTATGAACGCAATTATTTCATCGTAATCCCAATTTTTGCCTGGGTATTTATTGATTTCATCTTCCAATCTATCAGCGATGATCTTTAACTGCTCATTATTCAAATTATTTCCTCCTATTGTACCTATTTCTGCATTTGTCCGGGTTGCGCCTCCAAAGTGCAAGCTAAACCGCTTGTGGTCGCTTCCTAAGCTGTCTGTCGCTTCCTAAGCTAAGAAACTCAGCCCCCCCCTCCTTCTCTGCCTCTACCCCCCCCCCCCCCAAAAAAAAAAAAAAAAACTATGCTTCTCCGCACAGGAGTTTTTGAATGAGCTGATTCAAAGGCAGGAGCCCTTTGGTCACACGTGGACAAAACATCCAACACACATGTTTTTCTGCTCACACATGTCCCCGTGGGACCAAAGCCCTCCTGCCCCTTGAATCAGCTCACTCAAAACTGTAAAACGTGCGATTGCCTTGATGTGCTTGGAATACTCTATTCAAAAGTCCTGTCCCCATAGTATGCAAACCTGTTTTGACACTCGGGTCACCCGACTATTGCATGCCGGTTACCCAGGTTCGATACTGTCGGCTGTATCGGAGGTGTTGCGTCAAAAACTAAAGCGTAAGCGGGCCAAACCTCAGGTCAAAGCCCAAAAGAAAACGAGGCCTGAGGCAGTACTATGTTCCCACAAAGCAGCTCAGAACTTTATTCGTGTCGCTACGAAATATCGGGCGCCCATTGTGTTTTCCGCTCCACGCAAGCTAGGTGAGTTGTGCAGCGGTATCTGCGGAAAAAATAAGCCTATTCCATGCGGGAAGAAACACGCCATGAATTACGTGGGATATGCAAAGTTGGCATTGTTTACAAAATACCGCTCACGGGTGACAAGGTATATATGGGGCAAAGTGAACGCTGCATTAATGATTGCCTCAGAGAACACGATTCATCAATCAACAACGCCACTGGATCACGCTCGCCCATCCATTCCCGTGATTATTATTGTACGCCACGCCTCAAAGAAACTGTTATCGTTCACAGAAGTCGTGACACCGGCGCGTGAGCATTGCTACGCGTACTTTATTTAAAAATCGCGAGGGGTGCGTCAGTGAACCATCATTATCACTTTTAATCCACGAATTTAATTTTTTAGACAGCAAGCGGTAGGCGGGGTCGTAGTATTGTGGTGTTGTTATCGCTTTTTCTATCTGCGTTTATGGTTTTATGCCATGTAGGAATCCTATTTAAAGCACCTTCTTTCTTGCAAATAAACAACTGTAAGTTCCGCATTATTTGTCTTCCTTCCTGTGTATGTCCAGTTAGCGCATTTTTCGTAATTCGTTACGAGATAAATTTGGAGAAGAACCACCCTGAAGTTGTCGCTGGAATGCACCTGTGCCACAGCTCGAATTATGCTGTATATCAAGCCCACTTGTTACGCGCTTCGAACAAGCCGAAAATATGTTAACAGGACTAATTGCTGTAGGATTCGGGATAT
Organism: Haemaphysalis longicornis; assembly: GCA_013339765.2. Lineage (NCBI taxonomy): Eukaryota > Metazoa > Arthropoda > Arachnida > Ixodida > Ixodidae > Haemaphysalis > Haemaphysalis longicornis. The sequence goes on along the minus strand of CM023453.1, from coordinate 100,736,036 downwards.
CTTTTTTCAGCCCCAGCGTTCTCACTAGCATTTCTTCGAAAATGATTCCCATGTAGTAACGGAAGTTTCATTATTGACTTCATTGCTATCTGAAGGTCCAGCTTTCATTCCCGCACCCACAGCGTCGCCCAATCGAAACTCTTCGCAAAAAAAACCTTATCTCTTAAGATCGTACAGTTTTGGACCGAGAAAGAGCACTTTTTTACTTCCGCATAAAACTTGCCGTCTGTAATTTGAGCCATCTTTAAGCGAACCATATTGTGAGCCACCTTAATACAATGCTCCCTAGCTTCCGTATATCTTTGTTTGCTGTTGTTTATTTATGGTTTCCCCTCCAGTGGAGTTTTGCAGGTCGGCCTTTTAACGCAGTTAGTTTTAGCTATGTGAAGCATAGGAGACTCATGATTTGTTCGCCACTCATGATTTTTTCGCCATTCTTTTTTTGTTTTTTTGTGTGTTTTTCTCTCTCTCTTGACCATAGACGAAATTCTTTCTTCTGCTCCAACATTTGCATCGCATGATTGATTAAAATGGAAAAAAAAATTCCTGGCCAATCCTCCTAAGTTGGTATGCGCCATTTATCGGGCCGCCTCCACCACCAGCCAAAACGCTCGCACGCCTAACAATGACGTTTCCTGACACGACCTCTGGTAACTTGTTCCTACTTTGCATACGCCGCCGGACACCAGGATGCGCGGCAGGTACTGAAATCTGCGCGCTCCGTTGCTCGTACTTCAATGTATCATGATGGTACTTACCAACACAGTTGCACGTACAGGCAATGGTGTAACAGAAAACGCATGTATTCAGTACTCTGTGCGTACTCTGAAACCTAGCAATATGTTACATACTCACTGAGAGACACCTGCTTAGTCCGGTATTAAGTAGAGATGCGGGGCGAAAATTTCAATTTTCGCTTCACAACGAATGGTTCGATTTTTCTACATTCTGTGTTTTATATCACAATCTACGGTACCATGAAGTTTTGTTCTTATAAGAACATATATCAAAATAAAAAAAAATCACTGCCATTTCGCTCTGTGAAGGGGTTTGACCGGCCGAGTTGTTTGTGATTTATTAGCTGGCCACAAAATCTAGCTCAAACCGCGATGATGCGCCTGGGAAACCTTCAGAGGGATTCTATAAACACCGACGACTTGCCTTCACCACTGCGGTATTCGTGGCCTCCACGCGCATTGCGGTTAGGCTTCGCGTCCGCGGCTGGATCCTCGTGGCTGATATCGTTCCGCCCGGCCTGCGCCTATTGCAGGTTATTTCGTTTCTTTGTGAACAGGCTTCACTGTGGAACAAACAATATGGGAAGACCAATTTACAGGGAACCAGCTTTCAGGATGTCCCTAAAATCAGCTTCATTTTTATACTCAAATGCGCTGCTCGGGGAAATCTTTCCATGGGAAGTACGTTATGCCATCGTGTATAAATTCTCCAAGTGGAGTGGTCCGACTGGTGGCCGAAGACAGTCGCGTTTCCGAAGTGTCGTCTGGGTGCACTATAATTTATCGCCAGGTAGATGCCTTGGAATTATTTATTGCACTATAATTTAGTTTGATCCCGCTTTGTTTTAGTGTTTTATTTATACATAGGCACACAGTTACTGTGTTGCACCAATATAACATTCCCCCTCCGTAATACCCTTCATGGAGGGTGTTAGGGTTACTTTGAAATAAATAAATAAATAGATAAATAAGTGAACACAGGGCGAACTAGGGCTAGAAACGCAAAAAACTGTGGGAGTTAGCCCATAACAGATTCCCAGAAAAAAAACGACTTCCGTAATCCTCGCCCATGCGTGCCGCCAAAAGCGCTGGCACAAATGTTCTGGTCGCGTACCGCGATAGAAGACAAGGCTGCGAAGAACCTATTGACCTTGTCTGAATGTTTGTTTTTCGCGCTTGCTAACTCAGCTGAGACCTCTTTTGAGAGTGCTGCGAAGAAATAACATCAACTGAAAAACAAGAACGAAACCGGAATTATTTTTCCTACGTTTGCCGTTTTGCGCAAACCTAGCGTTTCAGGGATCTATCGTTTTCATCCTGAATAGCCCCACCTTCTTTTTAATGCATTTTAAGGGCTGACATATACGAACAAGATTGGGCACTTACCGATTTAAGTACTGTCATAGCAAAACAAACATTTCAATTTGTCGAATAAAAGGGACAGTACCAACTAATGGAGTTTTGAAGAAGTAACATTTCTACAAGATATGCATACGTGCATTCGGCTACCCTCATGTTCTTTACTAGGCTAGTTTGACACTACAATCAAAAAGTGTAATATTATTACCTGGCGGCAGGAGAAATGATGCGAACGATGGTTGGTAGTGAAATGTTATATGTACATTATAGTAGCCATGGCCATGACGTTGGGCCCATGGCACCATGTTCTAATCTTCTCCTCGCCTTCGTCGTCTCGTGGCAATAATTTCATTTTGTGAATGTTAGTTCCCCTCAGCTTTCGTCTCATGTGCTCATTGTGGTATCGTTGCGTCATTCTTAATCACACAGAAAAAACAAATTTTTGCACCTGTTTCTATGACGACGAGACTATTATTCCCTGAATATTCAATCAAAATTGATGAAATAGATCAATGGTTGACTTTTCAGTCAAGGATTCCAACAGCACCGTGAAGGGCACGTCGACAGTTCTTCAGAAAGGAACAGCCTGTACCTACAGGCCGTAATTCTTAGCTATCATTGCCGTTGTTTAAACAAAAACTGTTGTGAGGTTTGATGTGCTACAATAGCCATTTTGCGCAAACTTCGGAATACTTCCGCATTTATCTTCGGAAACACTTATTCTGACGTTATGCAGTGCACTCGTTGACATGCCGTGCCGCTGTTATTATGACATAAGTGTATCATAGAACCTAGGAAGCGTATTGCTAGGAACATTACCCCCTAAACAGCCGCGTAAACATGGTGGCTCTAAAACTAAAGCTATATTGCCAGTATATAGCTATAGTTACAGGATAACGTCTTCAAATTGTATATTGAACATGTTCATTTGCCATTTTTAGAACATAGTATTTCAAAAACGGGAACCATTGCTGTTAAGTAAACGTCCACTTCACAGAAACACCACTTTATTGAGGTCCCGTATGTCTGGAACCTCTCTTGTACTTTTCTTGGAACGCCAGACAGAGTACGATAAGGGCTATCAAGAAGTCCAGCCCAGCAAGAAGCGTATAAAGGTTGTCAAAAGACCCCAGTTGGTCGCGGAAGTAACCTAGATGTGAGAACAAAAAATAAAAAAAATACATTCACTTCACCACCAATTTGCAGCAAAACACGTGTGGTTAGCTGAATTTTATGCAGGAAGGTGTCAAAAAGTGAAGGAAGCATGCAGCTCAGGCCGAAGGTTTCTTATAAACAGCATTCAAAGGAACCGGCCTAAAAGCAACAAGCACCTTAAGGTTAGCATTGATTTGTCAAGAATTGTTGGGAAGAATGACATAACTCCTGTGATGCCAGCGCAGATTTTTTGGGCATGCGCTCATGCTGGGTGCAAGTTCGCAAGTGGTTTACTAATCCTATGCAACAGGATTTGTTTTCGTATAATTTCCGTAATAATGTTTAGGGCTAATGAGCAATACATCTCATGTTATATATATTGCCGTAATGGTAGTGTAGCTATTAAAGACAAAAACCACAGTTGCCCGTGTGTTCTCGGTTTGGTGGACATTAAACACCTCAAGTACCAGAACATATTACGCCGTGTTCGGCCACATGGACCCTGCTGGAAAACTTGTAGCTTGGAAAACAAATTTTTTTACGAACGACCATGAAACAAATTCATTATTTCATCGAAAAGCTCGGCCGCGATGGGTACAAATTGTTTGCTGATATAACAAGCATTTTGCCCGGCCGCACAGCCAACGCAAGCATCCCATAGAAGCGTGCTAAGGTACATTGCTTTTATTCCTGGCCAGAAAAGCAAACAATTAGGTGTGCGGTCACTTTCAATATTCCACTGGGGATATCGGTTCCAATTCCAGGAAAATTTTTGTACCGGCACATGTAAACTATTTTTATGCGCGTAAACATCAGTCTTGCATTCAGTAAAAATGAGATGTCCGGCGTATGTACAAGTCAAAATGGCTTAAACCTTCGAGATTGCGAAACCTTCATTAGCGCGCGCTTTGCAATAATAAAACATACAAGAGCGCGAAGAGGCGTCATCCTCTCCAATTTTTTCGCCGTTTAATAAACAAGAGCGCTAATTTCGTGGTAATTCCTGGCATGGGCATTTGTTGCACCATGTTCGATAGAACATGTTTTTTATTCCGGAAGCGGGCATGCCCTGCGACGCTTTCCAAGGAGCTTCTTTCGCATTATTAAAACACAAAATAGAGCAGTCTTCTAGCCAGCACTTGGGTATTTTAACGCCCATTGATTTGCAAATGTTGAAAACACTCTCCCTACAACAGGGCAACATTAACCGTAGGCAAAACTTGAAGGAGCAGTCCGGTGCGTTAAAACAGACATTAATTGTTCCGGTATCACATGTCCTTGAAGCTCGTATAAGTATTTTTACCTTTGCCAAGTGTATGGCGCTTTGATGTAATATACGTATTTTTGGGGCCGGCTTTGTCTGTTGAAGGGCAGCTTCGCCACTTCTTTTCGTCATTTTAATATGACCCTGCCTGTATTTAATCAACGCAGGGTATTTTACACTATATTTGCGTCTTTGACTTGTTAACACTTTTGGAATACATGGATAATATTTGAATAAGATCAGGTGTTTGCTCTCTGGAACGTTGGCTTTCTCTGCGATATAAGTGACAGGTGCACTACTGGGGACAGAATTGGAGAAACTTACCCTTTGTTATCAGAAAACGATTTTATTACAGTATGAGAGTTAGGTATAACGGATTAGATGTCCTTTCCACAGATCGCTGAACAAGTGACAAAATTACCCTGCCACTTAGTGGGATGGCCATCAGACGTACACCAGAATGAACAGTTCGAAATTACACATAGAGCTGTGGAATGAGAACTCAAAATGAAGTCTGAAACGAAAGTTTCGCGTTGAAGCATATCCTTAAACAACGCTTTAGTTTTTTCCTTCAGTCCCTGAAAGAAAGCTGAGTGACACGAATCAAGTTCTCCAAAAGTTTTGAATTTTCATCATCATCAACAGGCTTACTTTCTTGCATCGCGTTTTTGATGTGGCGATCGCCATCAGTGATGCAAAGTAAGCTTTGCTTTCTGTCTATGCCCAAGAGGCGCAACCGGGTAGACGTAGGCTTAATAACGCGAAAGATTCAGATTAGATTCCGACCCAGGGAGGTGTTTTTTTTAAGACCCTAAATAAAAGCTCAGTGGGAACGCCGTACCTTAAACGTTTGAATTTTAATACTGTTCATTAGGCTGGATTTCTCCCTGCAGCGTGATTTCGCCGCTCGCGGACGATTCAGAGAAATGTAGATAGTTTCACTAGAAGAATACTTTTACGGTGGCATCGTAATGTACGATCGTGCAAGTTTCACTTGAGCAAAACTAGTATCAAGTTCTCCAAAATAATTGTCCAGACGTAAAGGGGCCGTGCCAATGCACGGACAAAAAATGTAGCTTTGATACGCCCAGCTTGGACAACCGGTACTTCCCCTACAAGCCATCTTCGCAAGTAAAGGCTAAGTAACGCACCTATGATTGACGGGGTAACCAGATGCACAGGCACAAGGAAAGCACCCAGGAGTCCCCATGTGACCGTCAACATCTCGACGCCCAAGTAATCGGCCACGAGGACGGGTTTTATGGCTAGAATCGTGCCCGACGCCAAGCTTGTTCCGACGACCAACACGGTGACGTGTCCATACGCTGACGCCACCGGTAGCAGGGCCAAGCACGTTGTCTTCACAAGCAAGTTCCACACGACGAGCGAATAACCACTGAAGGCCAAGGCGTCCCAGACGAGAGGCGAAATGAGGCACCCGGTTATTGTGGCGGCTGCACCGTACATAATCAGTGACTCCGCTGCTAGCATAGGTAAACCCTTATCGAGGGCGTAGGCTACTATAGTAGTGATAATAACCGTGTAAGTAAAGTCGTACAAAACGTAGGCGGACAATATTACGTAAAGCGCGGGTGAAAGAAAAACAGACCGAAGGCTCAACCAAAGGCTTTTTGTACCAGTCAGTGAAGGAGCGGGTATATTGCTTTTTGTCTCTCCGTTATTCCCAGGAGAACTGCCCGAATATTGTGCCTGGGATTGGCCTTCTCTACAGCCGGAATTTCGCTGTGAATGAAGATCACGCTTCATGCGCTTCAAACCCACCGATAAAGTGTTAAGGGGAGCAGTGTTGCCAGAACTAGGATATTTATTCTGCGCCTCAGAGTTTTGACTCCATTTTGGATAAGAAGATTCACTTGTACTAACGGAACTTTTATGATCGTCATCATTCTTGTCTGGATTTCTGGCTTTCAGTTGCGCACCCGTTGCGTCGGCCATTCGGAAGTCTTTGCAGAAAGAAAACCTATCTTTTAAAAATTGGACAATTTTTGACCGACCCGCAGCACTGTTTACTCTCGAGTCAGGCGAGCTTACTTTAATTTCTGCTCCCTCGCATTCGTGTATGTTTACGTTTGCTGTAGGTAATTTATGCTTTTGCTCCACCAGCGGGGTTTTGCAGGTCTGCCTTTTAACGAGATTAGTCTTAGCCGTGTCGAAACATAGCAGACTCATAGTTTGTTCAGGACGCTTAAGGAGGAACACTATCGGTGTGATGTTCATCGTGAAGGCTCCCAGTAGCACCAGTGTGTCGTAAATATTGTAGATGTCCGTGAGGGCTGAGAGAATGATTGGAAGCACCAGGCCCGATGACGTCCAGCCAACTGATTTCAACCCACTTACGGTGCCCCGAAATTTCTCAAAGTAATCCATGGTGTACATTGACAGGCATATTTGAAGTACTCCGACACCAGAACCTGCGAAGAAAGTAAATACACTTATGGTAGTTTGTAAAACCTTTGACTTATCTTGCTTGGTGCAAGAACACTTGTGACCGAAACGAGCAAACCAGTCCAAAGGGTGAGGATCACAAGGTACGTAAGGCACTTCATAGTTTAGCGAAAAAAGGTCTTTATATCCAGTAACCAAAAGAAGCGTAGGCAAAGTACAAGGTAAATGAACATACAAATAAAGTTGAACTATACAGCACTTCTATTTGCATTGCACAGCTTGTAAAGTATAACGTTTCCAGGGATATTTATTGTTATTGCCAGCAGAATCAAGAGAAGAATAAACGCGAATAAATAAAAACAAAAAAGTACTAATTAGAAACTTCTGTGCTGGGAACACCGTAGGTTTGACAACGAAGTTACTCTAGATTTTCTAAAAAAAAAAGAGGCTTTTCAGGCTAACGTTTTTTCCCGATGATTTAACCCGCGTACACGAGAAGAATGCTACCGTTTTCCGGCACTGCCACAAACAATTTTAGACCAGAAACGTTTGAACACTGCAAACGTAACGTTGTGTTAGTACGAGGATTAGTACAAGTTGGTTTTTAGGGTCTTTTGGTCTTTCGTTGTGCTTTTGTTGCCGTCATTGCCATATTCCCGTAACAAAATGCGAACCCACACTTCTCTCTTGATGCGTTCTGCCCAGCTGAACGGCCCTTCAATAAATAAATAAATAAATAAATAAATAAATAAATAAATAAATAAATAAATAAATAAATAAATAAATAAATAAATAAATAAATAAATAAATAAATAAAATAAATAAAAATAAATAACAAATAAATAAATAAATGAGCAAATAAATAAATTCAGCTGTTACCCAGAATTTGTAAACATCCGACAGACATTTTCAAGCGAAAGCCTTCTTAGAGGCACCGATGGTCTTGTGTCAAAACACTAATGGCTGTGCCCATTGACCGGTCCGTCGACCGAAAAGTACGGATAAGATCTCTAGATAAGGTGTGTGTGTGAAACCGGGCTGTCATTCTGTCAAAACAGCTACTTGAAAGTCTCGAAAACAACGATTCTAGATAAGACAATATACGCATCAATGATAAAGAAGGAGTGGAATAGTATACTTTGGGTATAAATGTAGATCTTTTGTTGATGCGTTTACTTATAGCAAATAGCCGCATGCGTCCGTTTTTTCGTTTGCGATTTGGGTCTTCGAATATTTGACAATCGATTGGGCGAATTTTGATTGAGTGGTTGTAGGGTTTAATGCGCTGACGCAACGCAGGCGATTAGGCGTGCTGTAGTGGAGGCATCCGGATTCATTTTTACAACGTTTTGACAACGTTTGGATCGCTAACGTGCGCAGAAATCGCGTACACACGGGCGTTTTTTGCTTTCCGCCTCCATTAGAAAAGCGGCCGCCTCGGCCGGCAATCGAACCCGCGCCCTCGATTGGACAAATTTTCGCCGAAGGTTGGACGCACGACTAGCTTTCCTGCTGATCTCAAGTTTCTTTGGGAAGGGGTGGTGAATTTTTCTCTCAATAAAAGCGGAAGAGGCAATGCGAGCCGTTTCTCCCTTGCCGTTTCAATTAGCTTTGTACGACATATAATGAATGCTTGTTTCCATCTGCGATTTTGCATTGACAATTTTTTACATTCAAAATATTGGTATTTGTGAAAAATATACATCGGTTTCTGCAGCGAATGGTATGTTGCTACGTATCTTGAAGAAAAATAAAACTAAGTTGCAATATAGTGTATGCGAACCTTTTGTTTTATTACAAAACCATTAAAACTATTGGCATCAATTTTGTTGTAATGTGTAAGATTCTTTTATGCGTATCACGCCACATACTGCCCCTCTGCAATTTACCATGGCAAAACAGATTGCAGACCAGTGCATTCACAGTTATTGTTGTGACCACAAGGAAAACGTGACTTTGATGTCAGAAAGCATACATGTTTGCGGAGAGCTCGTTCAGCAAAAGCTGTTGACCCACAGCCTAGACGTACGTCTGCTGCAGCATATACTAGAAGAAATTACCCCTGGTCATTCTCCAGGCCAATGTCACCATATTCTTCACATTAGGTGCCTTCGGTTTTATGGAGGTATTTTTTTTAAATACAGGATAAACATTAACCAGAGATATCTGGTTCCAAACGTAATTCATACGCTCAACTGACATAACTAATATATGGACGTTTTTTTTATTTTTGTATCTGTAATGAATGAAGGTTGCGCAACACAAAAAGTACAAAAGAACACTCTCTTGATTCTCACAAAAACATGTGCTACAAAAGCAGTACCTCTACCACCAGCTTCTGAAATAATATTTACATTTTGTCGAAGGAGCATCGATAATGCCTAAATTTGCTGAGGTTTACGAGCAGGGAAGGCTAAGTGAAGCAGGTATTTTACCGTGAACAAAACCAACGGCGAAGGTAATCCACTTCGAACTTTTTGAGAAAACGGTGCTCATCAATCCAAGCCAGGTGAGAACCGAACCACAAAGCGTGATGCAATAAAGTGGAACGTGGTGTTGGGCTATATAAATGGGCCAGCCTGGAAATTCGAATGGTATAATGTTACAATCTTTATGTTGACAGTTTTAATATGGAAAATAATTCGGTATTTGGAGTGCACGTAGGGTTGCAGCTATCTCCTGTGATGGTAATAAGAGGTACTGCAATATTTATTAAAGAGTAGTGCGGCTGTATGTTCAGCCCCTTTTCTACTGACAGTCCGCTTATTTTGATCCTGAAAAAATATAAATACGTTGCATTATTCTAGCCTCGTCTACAAATTACAAAAAAAAACTGAAAATTCCTCATGCGTTTCACTTTTGTTGCATGCATAGGTTTCATGCTATAGGTTTAGTACTGCGCACGTCTAGCCGCTAAAACTATTTCTTAAAGAATATGGCTATAGCTAAAATATTAGTTTTAATAGGTGTTATAAAGGGTATGCGTTGGAAGCACGGCGTTGTTGGCTGACTCGTCCGTGCGAACAAATTTCAATGACAACTGAGTGGTTGGGGTCTTTGCACATGGAACCATTGATGCTTTGTGCACTTGAAAGATTCCGGTTTTCAGACATATTATAAATGAATTCTATATGTGTTTCCACTATTGTACTTGGTGGCACATATACGTGGTGTTTATTGTTTCTCCACAATGTTCACGATATTCACCAAAAACTTAAGACCTTCGTTACGGCGTAAGTGCTGAAGGTGCACCTAAGCTATCACGTGCGCCTTTGTGGAGGGCTACCGGCTTGTTTTTGCCTCCTTGATGCATTGCCGGGCTCGGAAACATCGACACGGGGCGCTTTCCTTGCGCGGGCGTGTTTAGATAATATTTATGCGTCACATGGTATTGAAATTAGACGAATGATGTGGCACAACTCATTTCGTGTGTAAAGTGATTACTGATATATTATAGTGCAAGTCACGACAAAACTTAAGTATTAAACTGACTCCGAACCCTGCAATAATTTACGTAGGTGTTTTTGGCAGATTTGAAGTCGGTTTTATCGCTATACGTCAGTGAGCGCAACCTGCACTATTTTACGAAGGTGGTTTTGGAAGATTTAAAGTCAGTTTTATCACAATACGCCAGTGAGCGCAACGCGCTAACGGGAATAGTTAAGTGCAGATCTACGTACGAGACAGAAAAGGGAGAGCAAAAGAGGAGGAATGACTAGATAATATTTGTAACAAAGTTAGCATATGCGTAACTAATCCCACATTGCTCTCGACTGCTAATTAAAAAGGAGGGAACAAATTGGCAAGAATACCTAAGGACCTCTATTGGTTAGGAACACGAAGGCATTTTTTTTCCAATGAAACACCGCAGAACGCTATTTTGAGTTGGTACGTTTACGTTGTAACCAACGGGAATAGCTGGATAGTCCGTGAGCCTCTGATGGCAGTTGTAATTGTTACGGGCCAATCCAACGTTTGGGTATAAAAATTTTGCTTCTTATGTTGACCTCGCCGGAAAATAGGAATTGATTATTCCCCGGCGAGCTTGTTATTGAATCATTATAGGGTTTTAACGCGTCGACGCAGCGCAGGTGATGAGGCGCGCCGTAGTGTAGGCTCCGGATTATTTTGACCACCTGGGGATCTTTAACGTGCGCCGAAATCTCGCACACACGGAGGTTTTGCTTTTCCTCTCCATCAGAAAAGCAGCCGCCGCGGCCGCGAATTGAACCCGTGACCTCGAGCTCAGCAGCGCGAGCCTTAGCCACTGAAGCCACCGCGGCGGGTTTCGCGAGCTTGTTATGATACCTCACTTCGTTCCAAGATAGGTAGAAGTGCGGCACTGCTGGTGCGTTGCAAAAGATTAATTAAACATGTTGATTTCCCGTGTTCCACCTCCTAAACGACCTCAGGAACAGCAAACCACTTTTATTTACGAAAAGGGGCGTAGAATAAAGCTTAGCGAACATTCTACAATATGAAAATCCCTAATCTTGAAAAAACAGTAATCTTGTTTGGTGTCATACTTGGTCGTCTGTTTTACAACCCGCAATTATACCGCATTGGCCTCCTGCACTGCGCAGGCGGCGCTGAATGACAGAATGCCAAACCCACTTCCGAGTAGTACTTCAGGGTACTGCATAGGGCTCCTACACTTGCCCGAGGGGTGCTGCACAACCGACTTTCGGGTAGTACTTCGGGGTAGTATAAAAGCCGCTGGGGTCCATAGAATCCCGTGTTGACAAGCAAAATGAGCGCGATGCTCCCGATGTCTTTGCGACATGGTCTCCAGCCCATCCCCGACGCGTCCCGATCTCTTCCAGCCGTCAACTTGACATTAGGGAAAAAAAACTTCACAGCGCTAAATAAGTTTACTGCGAGACGAAAGTGTTGGGAGGGTGACGGCGCTGCCACTCGCCGGTTTTTACCAATCGATGGTCGTATGAAGTGAAATCTGACGTGAGAGCTTCTTGTTTATACTAATACACTTGGTGACACGGGCGTTTCAACAAAATAAGGTAGAAAAAAACAGTAACGCAATCGGCGATCATCGTGCTCAAAACCAGCGACTCCGGCGGACCAAAGCATTGTCTGCTTGCGATGCGCCGCGCTCTGGCATACCTGCCACGTATGCGTGCATTTTCATTAAACATTGCGGATTTCCATCTCCGTTACAAATACGTGGTGCAGCGCTAGCATGCATTTTTATTGTATCTTGGCTGGGTGACGAAATGCAGTGAGCGTCAGCAGCGTGAAATCTGTTTTATCATTCTGAAAGCACAGTCCGTAGAGAAAAGTAGTCGGGCGAACTGATTGGCCGTTCATTGAACTTGTTTTCTCTCACTTTAGTTACTTACGCTCTTTCCTCATCTATTCGCACTACGTTCTTATAGACTAGAACAAGGGTCGGCAACCTTTTGAGGAGGACGTCCGAGTTGAATGAAGCCGTCTCGTGGAGGGCCGGACGGCACATCGGGTGCAATGCGGGGGGGGGGAGGGAGGGGGCTTTGAAGGCAAAGAGAAAAAAATTCTTGGAATTGACTGCAATAACAGTTTGACAATAATCTGGGTAGGTGTGAAGATGAGGGACAAGGCGAACAGGAAGCGATCAGTTCTGTGTTCTTGTCTCCCTTCTCCAAATTGGCTTGTCGCCCTGCAGATAGGCAGTGACAGGGGGAGGGGTTCTGACGACGTGCTGAGGGCCGCATCATAGTGCCCCGCGGGCCGCAGGTTGGCGACCTCTGCGCTAGGAGACAACGAACACAGCCAGTGACGATCGCATGTAAGTATTTTGTCCGTGCATCGCCGACGCGGCAGTCACATAAATATAGAAGATTGACATCTAAGCAGCCAGCGTACGTGCGATTTGTTGCTTGTTTCGCGTCCTTTAAGTGTGTTTCATTTGCCTATTTGACGCTGTTCCCTCACCTTTTAACCTTTAGTAAACATGAACCCTGCTGTTCGTAATTCATGTGGCTTAAAATGTTGCGTGAAAAAATTATTTATTCTGTGAAAAATATGCAACAAGATTTCCAGTTGTTTTCAAGTCGGAGCCGACCCGGTGGTGTCAACTGAGACGACTGCGCTGCTCGCGTTAGCTTGCATGCTATTTCTGGAACAACCTTTAGCAGTTACCTCAGGATATAGGAGAGCAACGTTCTGTGTTCTATGCTACTTGCGAACTGTTCGTTTTCCAACTGTACACTAGAAGAAAGAAGAGTAATTAACGTGTAGGAGACCATTTCACTTGGCGATACTGACGCACGTCGCAATGATCACGTCAACTCGCTCAAAATAAAACGTTTACATTGGCATGTTTGAGCAGGTATTATTTTGTTTAGACTCTTTAACAAATTTAATGGCTATTTTATTCAGTATGGTATCACATTGAAAATTACCAAAACGCCATTAAATTAGGTACAACGGAGTTTCATTCTGTCTTGTAGCTGAAAACACGGGGAGGGCGGTGCGAAACGTGCGCTGTTGTACTACCCAAACACGCTGAGCAGGAGGGGGCGCTACATGTCGCCTAAACTCCGGCGCAAGAGGTATATAGCCTAGTGAGGCCGAAGAACGCGGCTCTTTTAGCAATTGCATGTAATAGGGGTGTTCAAGGAAAGGAGTAGATGGCGACGGTAATGCACTCGAAATACCATGCTTGAAACCACACGCGAAAGGAACCTCGCTCTTACGGTAGATGAATGCATCGTTGGCCAATCCCGTCGCGTTGGTATGTGGGTGCTGTGGGTGCATGGGGACGTATTGCAGCCAAATTGGTATTGGTGAAGCGAACGCAAGCTTCGGACAGCCGCTGTCCCTGTCACTACTGGCTCTTACATCTGAGCGGCTATATTGTCAAGCCTATACCCGCGCCAACGTGTGGTTGCGCTAACGTTGAGCATAACAACGTGCTCAGCAACGACACTTCATTTCAGTTCAGTCTCTGTGTACGCGGCGACAATGTCAGACACAAAGCCTAACGTTGCGGATCAGGCTGGCCATTCGCATGCTAAATAAGGACGTCAAGCTGCAGCATACCCTGGTTAGCCGGCGCATGGCAATTCGTGAACTGGCTGTGAGCTCCCGGCGACAGCTGCACCTGCCAAATGTCTAAGTTGGCAACCTGTCACCGCTACGTGAAAGGGGCATGTAGTCAAGACGCACCTGATTACAAAAGTATAAAAGATTCATGGAAACATTCTATACGGCCTCAATGAGATGGACGAGGATGTGTTCGGTCCCACTTAGCGTGGTTGGACATTTAGTACAACACACAAGGCTAGAAACCGAATATATGCTTGTATGGTTTTCCAAACATTTTTTCACTGTTTTATTTTATCTCCATTCATATTCATTTGTATTCTGATGACACATAATATGCGTCAAGCTACTTTACTGCCTTGACCGGAGGTCCAACGGCGACCCGTATTCTGGTGCATTTGGTCCTGTCAGTCGAGCTGTAATTAAATCCTAAATACGTACCAGCTTTCTCAGCTGCCCACTTTCCTTGAAGGGCGTAGTGTCCATTGACACACCCGGACCTATCCCATCAAATTATAATAACGTACCTTCTACAGCAGCCGTAATGGTATTTTGCGTAATACCATTTCGTTGAAATGTTACGGAATGGGTTGAACCCACTACAAAGTACACTGACAATGACTTTCCAGAAGCAAAATAAAAAATGCCGAAGTTTATTTTATGTAATTTAAATACAGCAGTATTGGTTCCAAAGTACTCATGGCTTAAGCGGGGTTCCTCACCAAGCTCCTGTTTCTCTTGGAAGCAAAGAGAGGGACATCCTGTCCAAGCAGCTGAATACCAGGAAGCAACACCAACCTGCTGACCCTCGCCCCTCCAGCTGTGAGGGTGACACCTGACGCAGATTTCAAGTCGACACCTATTACTAAAACACCACCCTCCCCTACAGATGCCCTGTCCTTTACGACCATTCATGCCAGAACTGTAGAATCTGCTCACCACGTATGGGTTAGTTCACCCTCTTGGAGGCAACCGACTCCCTCCACCAAACGCGAACGTTTAGCACTGGGACGCGCTGACCGGGGCTTTAAGAGAACAGAAACCCCTAGCGACCACAGCCCTGGAAGCAGCGCAGACTCGCGGCATTTCCGACAAAAGAGAGTTACCGAACTCTAATACCTTCCTCTTATAATTAGAAAAAACGTGTTACCACTATTGGAACGTGGCTTAACCAAAGCGAACGAAATATTTAGGAGTACGTCCTTACCGACCAGGTGTATCATCATGGCTGCAATTGTGAATGGCCATGACGCCGCCTCGTGGCTGCCATCATATTCCTTGGTGAAGCGGGCGAAAAAGAAGGCCGAGTTTGTGCTTAAAATAGCACACAGAAACGTTGCCACAGTCACAACGATTGCGATTCCCCAAAGGCGATCCATTGCCGGGGACATTTTGCAAGTGTTACACCTGTTTTGAAGCCGACCGGAAGTAGTCTGCGATGGCATAATTTGCTTCTCTCTTTCGGGCTTCCTGTCCTGAAAATTCAAAAACATCATGTTGGGGCACACATCACAACTTGTCGTCCTGTGTCTGAGTGAGAGAAATTATCCTATTATAAAGGTTCAAAATCGTGCACATCCTTACCTAGCGAGATCTTGAAAATGTTGACAAGCTTTTGTTCCTTAGTCGTTCTAATAGACTAGGGTAAGGAAGTGTCTACGTTTTACGGGTCAGATTTTTTTGACGTGGCCTTCGCTGTCAGTTCCTCTTAAAACGTAGAGTTCTAGCTCGCACATTCACTGGGAAACACGTTTTTTTAGTCCCGGCGTTACAAACGCAATCGACCAAGCCCCAGTAAACAAAAGCATTGCCACACACAATAAAACAAGAAGCATACGTTGCAGAGGAGTCCATTAAAATTTAGCGTATCCATAAAACACGCTAATTTTAGGCTTCCGTCGACCTAAGTGTACTGAACACGCGTGTTACGATGAGGATATTTTATGACATTAAGATTTGATAGCAGCCGCTATCACAGGTCATTGGCATCAACCAGGTTAAAAACCGCGTGGTGTGGGTACGTTTCACGAGACAGCTGCGACCAATGTTCAGGCTGTACGCACCCGCTCTCCGTGCTCCGTAGTTCTCGGCGCTCACGCTACTGGGAAGCGAACCGTAATAACCTGTACGACAAGCTCGCCCTAATTTGCTGATGTATGGCAGCTGGCATAAACGCCTATGTTTTTGTTTTTTAATGCTCACCGTCCCGGGCTTGCGGTTTTTTAAGCAAGGAAAATTAGGTCGTTGACGGTTCCCACAAGTATTCAATTTTGCAAATCAGCTCTACAGCTGCAAGCTAGGCTGCAAGAAGTCCGAAAAATATTTCTGCAAATCACGGCAGGATTAAGGATAAGAAAGTCATAGTACGGCCGATTTCATTTCTGGGCGTTCGTTGCTCTC
Source organism: Haemaphysalis longicornis (assembly GCA_013339765.2). Lineage (NCBI taxonomy): Eukaryota > Metazoa > Arthropoda > Arachnida > Ixodida > Ixodidae > Haemaphysalis > Haemaphysalis longicornis. The sequence continues at coordinate 100,719,674 of CM023453.1, read as the reverse complement.
CGCAAAAATACAAAACAACTCTGAAGAGCACACGCCACTTCTTACTATGCGAAGACGCGTTATCGCGAGAAGCGAGTTTCACGGAGTACCTTTGTGTGAAACCCTCTGCCAAGTAACGGAAGTGTTTTCCTAGTAGTCGCTGGTACAACAACGATACCGGAAAGTACACCCTTTCAATAATTACTGTAGTAAATTTGCGCAGTTTCTTTATTCACTCTTATGCAAATTTATGAATCTGGTACGCACTTTTAACATCATTTAGCGGTAAGGGGGCCTGACGTATGCGTGTAAAGCTACCACGGCATCAACTCTTCATTAAATACGTCACCTAGGTCAATCCAGAAATTTCTGAAGGGGGGTCTATAAAAACAGATTTTCGAGGCCACTAGGCAGGCTTTTTGGTTCCACCTATTCTGATACCCTCCTGTGACATTATTGTCGCGGGGATACCCGTCCGAAAAGAACACATATGTTCCCTGCACCAGACATATATCTAGGAATCCTAACAGCCCCCCCGCCCCCTTACTGAAAGACATTTCCGCCTTTCAGACATTTCAGCCTTTGTATTTGAAAAAAAGTATTCGAAATTTTTGACGCAAAACATTGGACGTTACAAAAGTCGGTAAAAATGGTGGTGGGTTCCTTTTCTCATCATCATCGCCAAGGAGAACCGTCTGAGAAAGTAAAGGAACCGGAAGAGTAACAAAACATCTCGTAACTATACTACAGAAGCTACGCAAGGTGGGCAGAGGGAAAAAAGAGAAAAAAAACAAGGAAAGAGAGAATAAACATTGATTAGAGCAAACACTGGTGGTTGAGCCGTCACTCAGAGAAGTGGGTTCGCCTCAGTCGAGGTACCCTTGTGCCTTGGCTGCAGCCCTGGCACGGGTGACCAGAAGGATCTGATCAGCGTAACGGGAGGTCGTCAGCAGGTCCTCCTACTTCTGCGGGGAAGGGCTGGGGTTCCGGGTGAGCGATGGGGTGTTTTCACAGGGCCACACCATGTTGTAGACAGTATTAAGAGAAGGGCAAAATTGACAGGTGAGGATGTATTGGGTAGGAGAGATAGCGTGGAGGATGGTTGCGTTGTAATATGTGTTTGCTTGTAATCGACGCCAGTTGATTGTTTCCTCCTTGATTAGTTGAGGGTGAGGTTGAAGGCAAAGTGAGGCGAAGGTGGCGATAACGGTGCCGGATGTCGTGGTAGCGCGATGGAACAGTGGGAGGTGGAGGAGGCTGGACCGTGGAAAGAAGAAAAATGGGGAATGGGAAGGCGACGTTCATACAGAGAAAGCAGACGCATAAGCAGAAGCAGATACAGTTACGACCTTCATATAGAGAAAGCAGATGCATAAAGTACCACCAATGTCTACAGAAAAAACGGTGCGCTGTGTCTGGGTGAGGAAGAGTCGACGCTTGAAATCCCGAACGTAAAGGCTCTGGATGGCAGAGAACCAAGCAAAATTCTGTCTACTGGTAGCAAATGGTAAGAAAGAACAAAAACAGCATTTGTTAATGGCGCTTTGAGAGAGGTGTTAGATAGAGACAAGTGCGGCATGGCCAGCAGGCGGCCGAGGAAAGCTAATAGGGAAACCAGACAGACTTGGAAGAGAGCGAAACAGGAGCACCAGCGCGCAGAGGCTCTTACGGTCCGCCTAAGTGAAGTGGTCCGGACAGTTTGCGTTAAAATCGATTTATGCATCGTAAAGAATCACACAAGGAGAAGGATTTGTTACCTCACCGCCGCGAGAATGATTGTGACCACGAAAAACGTCCCACCCCTCCCCCCTCCCATCCCTCTCGGCTCACAAATGCCCCCACAACGCGGCCCCTAGCGGAGGCAGAGGTTCGCGCTCTACAAAATAAAAGAGCGAAAGAATAAAACTGCGTAAACAAACTCAATAAAAACAAGCTATAGGAGTTGGCCGAAAACAACATGGCGAGATGTGTTCCGAAAGTTTGGGGAGAAAGCACGGACTAAGATTAAACTCGACCGGTGTGGCTAGAAATCTTTGGGAGAGCTTTTCGTCCCATAGTGGACACAAACAGGCTTATGATGAGGATGATGGTGATTATATTATTATTAGTATTGTTATTATTATTATATTAGTAATATTATTGACACTGAATGCATTAATCTTCTTAACTACTATTGAGTAATCATTAATGACGTCCCTGCCGCGTTCGCTCAACAGTTTAAAACGGTGTATAGAGATACCTGCGACGTTCCGTCAGCTCCGATGTCCAATTTTCGCAGTACGGCACCGAGCACGGCATTTGTAGGGGAGGAAATCGTGATGAAAAGCCTACGGTACGCGAAGGCCTCGCTAGCGTGTGGCCCAGATGGCATTCCCATGGCTCTACTCAAGGCTTTCAGTCCTATCCTTGCTCCAGGGCTTGTATGCGTGTTTAACAACTGTATTAGTACTGGCACGTTTCCTAACTGCTGGAAAATTGCTAAAGTTGTACCTGTACACACATTCGGGTCAAAAACAGATGCAAAAAATTATAGACCGATTTCCCCCCTGTGCAGTGCTTCTAAAATTTTTGAATCTATAATTCATTCCCTCATTAAATCCACAGTAAGATATGAAATTATTCCAAACCTACATGGTTTTATACGTGGCCGCTTGACCACTACAAACTTAGTTTCTTTTATGGAACATGCGTCAAAGGCAGTGGAAGACCGAGGCCAACTTGACGTGGTATACTGTGACCTTAGCAAGGCGTTCGATGTGGTTTCCCATTCATTGTTGTGTAAAAAAACTTTCCCAGCTTCACATTCCTGATCCGTTGCTAGATTTGCTGCGGGACTAACTTACCAGTCGTCACTGCTACGCTCACTATAACGGGCTACACTCCGGAACGTACTCAGCCACCAGCGGGGTGCGTCAAGGCTCTGTCGTTGGACCTCTTTTGTTTCCACTCTTTGTCAACGATGTTTCGACAGCAATTCAGTACTCATCGTTCTTGCTATACGCAGATGATATTAAAATATTCAAAGTGATTGGCAACATCTCAGACTTTGCACAACTGCAATGTGATATCGCCGGGTTTTCGGACTGGTGCAACAGAAATAAGTTGATACTTAACCGTGCGAAAACCAAAGTGGTGTCGTATACCCGTAAAACAGATGATATCAATTTCACCTATCGTATAAGTGAAGAAGATCTGAATCGGGTATGTCAAACCAGAGACTTGGGAGTTTTGTTTGACTCTAAGCTCGCATTTACAGCCCATACTAATGAGATTACCCGTCGTGCTTTGCGAACACTAGGTGCAACATGTCGTGTCTCCAGAGAATTCAACTGTCCAGACACATTTCTTCAGCTCTATACCTCTATGTGTCCCCCTCTATTGGAATACGCATCCGTGGTCTGGAATGCAACGTGTCGGTCCAACGCGGTGGCCATTGAGAGAGTGCAAACTATATTTCTGTCAATACTGAAACATAGGTACGCTACTGCGAAGGCTAAAGATTACCCTGGTGTTGATGCCGCCAGCTTGCTTGTAATGAACCCACTACACAGCCGGAGGGCCAAGGCTGACCTTTTATTCTTGTACAAACTGCCGTAAATTTGAGAACCCCGACAGGCAACACCAGGGCACCTAGACCGTTTCATGTCCCTTGCCGTGTCAAGAGTCCCGTGGGACGCATTCAGCAACTATACAATACGCACGTAGAAAGTTTGGACGTATTCCATCGTCCCTGTCCAGCTTTTTGTAAGGAACTGCGTAGCTTGACAAACCACGAGTAGTTTGCTTGCCCCAGTATGTAACTTCAACTCACACACTTTATGCTGCCGGAGTTAGGTTTACCTATGTATGTATGCTAATTGTTTCGATGATTCACTTGCGCATGTAAGTTTTATGCCTTCATTGTGGCGTGATTTTTAGCTAATATCTTTTTCAGGTTTATATGTTTCAGTGTACAGAGTTTTAATCATGTCTCGTTGTCTTACACTTGCCTTGTTTGCATAGGTGCGCGGGTCATGTGCGTGTGTCGGCGTGTGTGTATCTCAGAGTGTCTCATTCTTGTTCAGACTAAACAATGCTATTTTCTATATTTTTCTGAGATATGCACTTTTCTTTCCGCACCAGCACATCGTTCCTGGACATACTATTACGCAATTAATTGGTTGAATAATTCGTCATTTTTATTATCTCTGCGATTTGTTGGTCTGATCATTTATGTCTATACTCCTGCCATTGCTTTTCGCTACTTTTCTGTCAAACGTGTTGCTATCTTTGTTGTGTGTCTCGACAAGATGGGACATTGCACAGGCATCGCTCGTTTTACGCTAATACTTTATTGCTGTGTAACGTTTCAAAAATCTACACTCTCGTTTTATATGTACACTTTTCTTATATGTACATATTTCCTTTTCTCAAGTGCCTTGAACGTTTCGGTGACCGAGGGCCATAGCTTGCAACACTGTTTTTTTTTAGATGCGACGCTTAGAGGAGCATCTCTTGCCGGCGGCCCTGTCCTTCCTGCGTCGTCGTTGTCCGCGTCCGCACAGCTGCGTCTCTCCTCCGCTCACCCCGTCTCCTCTCGCCGTGATAGCGCGCCATCTCCCCAACATCTGTGGCGGGCGCAGTGCGGCGCGCTCTCTCACTCCGCCGGTGGGCGGCGCTGCGCGCGGCGCAAGCGCGCTGTGCGCATGTGCAGCGCTCTCTCTCTAGCCATGGACCATGGTCTCCTCTCCGGGCGCGCTGCGCATATAAGCGGAGTGCCGCGCTCCGGCCGGTCTCTCAGTCGACGGTCGTCCGCGCTACGCTTGCTCTCTGTCTCTCTCTCTCGCATTACCCGACGATTGCTCACGCAATTCGAGTAATCGACCCAACGGAAACGCAAAATGGAACCCCCTTCAGCGTCGCATCCCACCAGGGTTCCCGCGAGGGGAGGTGGGCGTAATTCTTGCTTTTTTTCTGAATTTCTGTAAGTATTTCTACTTTATTTTTTGTGTCATATCGGGGATTTTGTGTGTTGTGCCGTGCTGTTCTACGTTTCTTTTATTAATGTTTTCTATATGGTGTGCCAGCACCAAAACCTAAGAGTTGTTCCTGGGCACCGAAAAATAAAGGTGTATTGATTGATTGTTTATGTTATTATTATTGTTATTATTAATATTATTATATTATTAATAATATTATTATTATTATTGATATTACTTCTGGTACTGGTACTTCTCGCAGTTAACAAATCTCTCCCGTGTGTGCTACGTAGCGATATTGAAAACGCTGGTGAGTCTTTATGGGTCGAAATTCATATCTCTAAAACTGAAAAACTTCTAGTTGGTGTTTTTTACGTTCCTCCTGATGTAGTTCCTGACGCGTTCAATAAGTTAGTCTCCTCCATTGAACAGGTGCTCACTACTCATTGCGACCTTAAGGTCCTCCTCCTTGGAGATTTTAACGCTCCTGGCGTTCAGTGGAGCCACCTCACCTGTTCCCACTACAACCACCACTTTCAACAGAAGGGTAATAGGTTACTAGATTTTTCGTCATTCACTTCCATGGCACAGCGTAATCACATAAAAAAACTGCCAGTTGGAAACATTCTGGACCTGTGCTTTTCAAACTTCGATGGCGTTAATGTGTCGCGCTCTGATTGTGCTTTAGTAATACCCGACACATTCATCCTCCTCTTTCTATTTCCGGTTTCCTTCCTACATGCTCCACCGTTCTGTAATTTCAAGCAATGCGCAACCTCGCTAAGCTTTCGCCCGGGGAGATTACGTTGGGCTGTATGGCTACTTTTTCTGCTGCCCTTGGTCAACATCATTGACCACTCTGATGTCAATGAACAAGTTGACCGTTTTACTGAGATTGTGCTTTTGGTATGAAGAAATACATCCCGCAATATTTACCAAAGAAGTTCAAGTTCCCACACTGGTTTTCTTCTGAATTGCGGGATGCCCTGAAACTCAAAAGAACGCGCGCACAGAAAGATGAGCGCTCTGGTGCGAAATCAGTTCGTTCAGGAGTCCGGCGCCTACGTGCCCTATTGCAAAATATTGCACAAACGTGATCATGCTTTGTACCTGGCGTCAGCTGAAGCTAAAAGCAACTAATCAGCCGGGAGCCTCTGGAAGTACATTCATTCTAGATCTAGTACACGAAAGAATCTATTCGTCTACTGATTCCAACGGCGATGAGGTTGCAGATTGCGGCCAGCTGCTTTGCTCGTCAGTTTCTTCTTTGTTTGGGCTTAGCGGTGGCAGTGATGACGGCAGCGTCTCTTGTCACCAGGACGGTTACTCCGCTTGTTTCCAATTGGATGAGAACATCGTGCGGGCAGCATCAAGCGGCTAAAGCCCTCGTTTCTTCTGGGCCAGATGGTATTCCTGCTGGCAATTCTAAAAACGTATGCAAATATATTTGTTCCTGTGTTCACCTCAATATTTAATAACTGTCTCCGGTCTGGCACGTACCCTCGATCATGGAAAATCTGTCGTGTATTCCCTGTTTTCAGGTCAGGCCCAAAACCGACCCCATGAACTATAGGCCAGTGTCGCTTCTTTGTTCTGCCTCTAAAATATTCGAGTTATCTCTTCATAAGGTCTTGTCTTTCTCACTTAAACACGTCCTCATTCCTAATCAACTGGCTTCATGCGTGGTCGCTCAACTTCCACAAACCTCGCATTGCTTCATGGAGCAGGCCTGTCCCAGCAGTCATTGGTAGAAGCCAGCTTGATGCGGTCTACTGTGACATGAGCAAGGCCTTTGATGTAGTCAACCACTCGTTATTGCTTGCCAAGCTCATTCTGTTAGATGTTCACGCTTCCTTAGTGGGTCTTATACGTTGCTATCTCCAGGAGCGATATTGCTATGTAAGTGTTAACGGTCAAACATCATTTAGGTACAAAGCAACCAGTGGTGTACCCCAAGGCTCCGTTCTGGGCCCCCTTCTTTTTTTCCCTTTTCATTAACGATGTGCTTCTGCCATTAAAAATTCTTCTTTTTGTTGTATGCTGATGATGTGAAAATCTTCAGAGAAGTGCGTAATGTTCAGGACTGTAATTCTCTTCAGGCTGATATCGTGTCATTCCATCGTTGGTGCACCAAAAACGACTTAATTTTGAACCCCTCAAAAAAGAAAGTTGTTTCCTATAGTAGGAAAACTCAACAGCTGCAATACTCCTATAAAATAGCAAGCACTGCACTGCCGAGGGAGACCGAAATTCGGGACTTGGGAGTACTATTTGATTCTTCTCTGACTTTCTCTTCCCCCGTTACACAAATTACGGGCGCTCTCTTCGATGTCTGGGTGCTGTCTGCAGGTATTTCTAGAGAGTTTAAAGTCCTCTTCCTTTCTTAAAGTGTATTCGGCTCTGTGCTTACCTCTTCTCGAATACGGTTCTGTGTTTGGAATGGAACTTGCAAGTCCAATAGTGACCGCATCGAAAGGGTTCAAATAAGTTCCTTTCTATCTTTAGGCCACCGTTTCTCCGTCATGTACAAGAAGACGCAAACGGCAGCATGTCTTGTCTCCAAAGTATCCCTTCCCTTGGTGTCGACGAATGAGAGCTGACATTATCTTTCTTTATAACTTCTTCATGTTGATATTTTGTGTGATGAACTTGGTTGCACTATACAATGTCAACTTGCCGAACAAACTTTCCGAAGATTTCGAACTTTCAGAACAGATGCTTAAGTAACGATGCTCGTCCATCTGCAGAATACATGTGCATATAATGATATTCCGATCGTCTTGATATATTCCAGAGCTCTTTGTCTTTGTTCTCTAATGAATTGAAAACTGTTGTAGCTTAAGTGCCTTTATGTCATTTATGTGCCGTCTTTCTGTTCTGTAATTATTTTATGCAAATCATTATCTTGCTTGTTTGGTTTTTCACTTTTCCTGATTTTGTGTTGCTTGAATTTCTGTCGGTTTAGGTGTCAGTGCTTGTAACGCTGAACTTCGTTTTTTCCATTTTGAAACTTCCTAACATTTTGTTACAAAACCTTTGTTTTATGTGTATAATCTATCTCCGTCATGTGCATTGAGTATTTGCTTGTGTATTTTCAATTTTTCACGTGCCTTCAACGTTTTGCTGGCCGGGTGTCATGGCTTCTAACACTAGGCTTCTTTTTTTTTTTGCTGTTTTTTGCTTTCTGGGATCTCTGTACTATTTTTATCTTATTGTTTCTTCATATATATGGTTTTCTGTGTTGTGTTGTCTTGATTTTAGTTTGTCTTTATGAATGCTTGTATATGGTGTACCAGTACCAAGACCCTAGGGTTGTTCCTGGGCACCAAAAATAAAGGTTGATTGATTGATTGATTGATTGATTGATTATGTTTGTGTGTCAGTGCTGGTAACTCAGAACGCAGAAGTTGTTTTTTTCATTTTGGAATTTCCTAACATTTTTTTCAAAAAACCCTCGTTTTATACGTACACTCTATGTCATATTCATTGAATATTTTGCTGGTATAGTTCCTATTTTTCACGTGTCTTGAACGTTTCGCTGGCCGAGTGTCATGGCTTGGAACACTAGGCCTTTCCTTTCTTTTTTGACCTTTTTGTTCTTTTTTTTCTTTTTTGCTTTCCGAGAATTCTGTAACTATTTTTACGTTTTTGTTTCTGTGATACATGTGATTTTTGTGTAGTCTCGTCTTAATTTTCGTGTTGTTTTTTTTGTTTTGTATGGTGTACCAGCACCAAGACCCTAGGGTTGTTCTTGGGCACCGAAAATAAAGGTTGATTGATTGATTGATTGCTTGATTCATGGATTGATTATAGCGGTTCATCATATGAGGCAGCTCGATACTGTGTACTTTGACATGAGCAAGGCTTTTGATGTGGTCAGTCACCCATTGTTAATTTTTAAACTGTCACTCCTGAACATAGATAATTCGTTTCTTGACCTCCTAATTAGTTACTTGCGTGGGCGGATCTACTCCGTAAATGTTAACGGCCAGCAATCGTATCGTTACTGCGTCTCAAGTGGTATGCCACCGGGGTCTGTTCTAGGCCCTCTTCTGTTTTCTTTATTTGTCAGTGATGTTTCAGCTGCTATAAGGCATTTTATTTTATTTGTGCTGATGACATCAAGTTTTTTAAGGAATTTCGTGTCTTAGCGACTGCAGGCATTTGCAAACAGGCGTGGATGCATTTACACTCTAGTGTTATAAAAACAAACTGATAGTGAACGCAGCGAAAACCAAAGTGTTGTCGTACGCGCTGTAATTCGGTTCTATCCTCTCAGTTTTGTGTGTCTTCATTGCATGTAGTGTATACGCTATTTACGTTTTGAAGTGGTTTGTACCGTATACTTTGTAATAAACATCGTAAAAGTTTTTTTTTTACTATTCTATCTTTTACGTTGTCGAAGTGTCCTTTCCTTTCATTTTTTCTCTTTTTTTCACTTGTATCCGTCTGTTGCCAGCAACACGGCCCCACGGCTGTTCCTGGGCACAATCAATATACTTGATTGATTGATTGATTATTATTAATAATATTATTAATATAAACAAATCACTGACCACGACTCCACCGAACGGCCAACATTACGCACGAGGTTTTGTAACAGTTGTGCATGATAGCTGGGACATCCTGTATATACATATATGTATATACAGGATGGGTTCGGATCCCACATGGCGGGCATTTTTTCTCCACTATCTTCCTTTCTTTCCGAATTCTTTATCTGTTTCAAAGACCTACCACCTCCTCCCCTTTGCTTTCCAAGGTTTTCTTGACTGCCAACTCCTATTTCTGTGTTATTTTCAACGAGCCCCTCATTTCCTATTCTGATTCGCTATATGTATGCATATATATATATATATATATGTATATATATATGCATACATATACCGAATCAGAATAGGAAATGAGGGGCTCGTTGAAAATAACACAGAAATAGGAGTAGGCAGTCAAGAAAACCTTGGAAAGCAAAGGGGAGGATGTGGTAGGTCTTTGAAACAGATAAAGAATATATATTCATAGGGAATCAGAAATGGGCAATGATGGGCTCGGTGAATTAGGACAGAATAAGGGTTGGCAGCCAACAAAACCTCTTAAAGAAAAGGGGCAACTGCGGTAGGTCATAGAAACAAATGAATAATTTTTTGAGTCAGAAAGTGGTGAAAAATGCCCGCCGGGTGGGATCCGAACTCACGACCTCCAGAATACATGTCTGGTGCGATGACCACAACGCTACCGGCGGGCTGTTTCCCCACAACTTTCTCGGGTATTTATGTTAGGGTATTTTTTATTTGCTGCACTTCTGGGTGGTAGCCAGCGCCACTCAGACTACTAGGGGTGAAGGGGGCCTTCTTTTTAACCCCCGGGCCGTGACTCGAGTTTCTACAACATGTCGAGAGTGGTCGACCAGCGTTGAACCCTCTTAAGCTACCTTTGGCACCAAGACTGCCAGAACATAGGCCCTCGCTATGCATGTAACGAATCAGAAATGGGAAATGAGGGGCTTGGTGAATTAAGACAGAATAAGGGTTGACAGTGAAGAAAACCTGGGAAAGCAAACGGGGGAATGCGGTAGGTCATAGAAACAGATGAAGAATTTTTCGAGTCAGAAAGAAAGTGGTGAAAAAATGTCCCTTTGCTTTCCGGGGTTTTCTTGACTGCCAACGCTTATTCTATATATATAAATATATATAACTCATCGAAATCTCTCTATATATATACATACATACATACATACATACATACATACATACATACATACATACATACATACATACATACATACATACATATATACATAGTCAGGCACTCTGCTCGAAGAGACGTAACCACAACGCGTCATTCCTCCATGCAAGTACCTGCCAATCACCGAGCAACATTTATCACCGCCATCGTGCATCATGCTCCTTGCGCCCTTGGATGCAGAAAGCGCAGAACGCTTCGCCCGTGTCGACGCACCACCGAATGCCTGCGCTGTTCATGTGGTTGCAACCTTCACGACGGCTCCGGGTTTTCATCTTTTTTTTCTCAGTGCAGAATTAAACCACCTTTGAGCTTTGGTTGCTGGAGTCGCTTAGACTTTTGGTGGAGGTGATCAACGCTTCGTCGCGACTGAAGCCATCGTTGTTGCGGGGCCAGGCACTACCAACGTCACCATCGTCATCCCCGGTGTCAAGCGATTCGTCACTGCATGTTTCATCGAAGCACTCATCCTAATCCAATCGAGCAGCTTGCCTTGGCCTCAACCGGCAGGGTCATCTAAGACAGGGGGGTGATGTGACAGGACGTAGTGGACAATCCCCGTGGCGCCATTGCCCACCAGCAAAGGCGATGACAAGCAAGAAGCTATGTGCAGAACGCAGCCAGCCCGGGCAGTAATGGCTGTATGTAAATAGTTCTTCGGAATGTGTGAATACATCGCTTCATCACTACATGTTTTGTGTAATCTGCCTCCATGTTACAATACATATACATTTGCAGTAAGCGTAAAAATGGGTATAACTTACACTAAGATTTAAAAAGACTAGCCCTCACTAACCGATGCAGACGACGCAATTGTTAACACTTCAGTACAAAAGATTTGAGCAGACCTCGACAATGGATTGAAATTGGCTTACAGAAGGCATCTGGCCCTCTCTCGGTATATTGTCGAGGCTGTTATCAACTTCATAAATGTGGGCGGCCGGTATAACGTGCCAGTTTTGCTTTCTACCCCAAAGAAACTTCCTCAGCTATTTTCACACACTCGTCCGGAGGTGCAACAAGCAGATGTCCCAAAATAGGCCTGCAAAACTTTGCATTTACTTCGCGGCTGGAAGAACATTCCGGATTGCAGTCATATGTGGTAAGGCACAAACAAGCGGAAGCACAGAGAAAAAACATTTCAGGCCCGAGGGGTCACCAGCAGGAGTGTCCCGGCACTGGCATTTGCAGTTTCTTATATGAAGGTAGCCTTGACCTCGCACTGCTATCTGCACAACGCCTTTTTCCGGTGGTCCGCATAAAAGAAAAGTATCCGAAAATTTGCTGGGCATCGCCACTGTGAGGAGGTGCTGCTCACGGGACCGGAGTCGCCACATAGAAGTGGCAAAGAAGAAGTGCGCGTTCGGTGGTTGGCGGAGATTGCGTGGCAAAGAGAAGGGAAGAGGAAGGAGATGGTGTGGCACAAACGAGAAGAAAGAAGAACGAGGTTCGGGAAGCGACTTGCCAAACGCGAACGTTCCCGGAACCTCCGCTCCGAGCCGCACTTTACTCCTGGAAGCTCTCGCTTGGGCGTGAACGCCGGAGATCTTCGCGCCGAGCTACGCCGGGTCTGGTTCAGCGATTTCGAGTAGCAGCGTCGGAAATGCGCTGGCGTTTTTCTCCCGGCACTAGCCATACCAACTAGTGCCCCGCGCCAGTGCACCGCTCAAGCACGCCGAAAATTGCACCGAGCCACAGCACCGAAGGCGTCGTGCTCGCACGTAAACCAGAACTATTTTGAGGGAAGGACTTTTAAGGCGCAGCCATATGGCGGCCGTCTCTAGGCTGAGCCGCGTCGTCGTCGTAACCGAGGGAACGATGGCAACAGAGAGAGCGAATAGTGAAAGAAAGCTCTCGCTTCTTCTCTGCCAGTTAAACTTAACCTCCTCATCACTAAAACGATCTGCATCACAGCCACATACAGAGAACATGAGATTCGAGGGCACAGCCATCAGGGAACAAGCTGTTGGGGTATGACAAAGGGGGAATAAGGTGGAGTCGATGCCTGCAGGGCGGGAGCATAGCCAAGTTAGTCGTCCTAGGCACTCCTCAGTATTCAAAAGAGACGGAGCGGCTTGGTAATGCTAGGTGAGGCGAGGTAATCTTGTTGAAGGTGAGACGGTACTATCGTTGGCGGACAGGGCTCTGTGGAAAAGCTCGATGTGTGCACTATCTCCGAATGTAGATTCTTCAGTAGTCCTTTTTACTTCCTAGACCCACCCACACCTTGCTGGGCCAGAGTCTATACAAACTGCATACTCGATTCGGGTGGCGGGAGAATTATAAAGATTTTGAGGCGAAAGCGAGATAGTGTCCCCTGGCAAAGTTTGAAACAGCCGTTTTTGAATTGGTGGGATTGTTTAAAGACGGTGGCATCACGATGGTATCAGAGGCTTGTGCTAGGTGCCGATGCTTCTGCCATTGCCGGGTATTGAATGTGTAGTACAAAAAGGTGGTCGGATTAGTTTTAGGGCCATTATTTCCTGCTAAAGGCGCAAGCTATATCTCAGCTGTAGCTCGCAGCTTCAACGTAGATAGTGGAGGTGGTAGAGTATGGCATGGATAAGGTCCTCACCCTATTCTTTCTGTGGGTACGAGGAACCTTTCAGTGCACATTGCGCGGGACGAGTCACTCCGTAAGTAGCTCATGAATGTAAGTGAGAAGGGAAAGGTGCACGTTGGTCAAGAAGGGAATGCTAAAGCGGAGCCTTTGCAGGAACACTCTGCGTGTTACTGTGTCTGTGAGGCGAATGAGCTGATTCCTAATGTGGGCCTCAATAGAATCTTCGGAGGTGATAGAGAGCATACGCAGTTTTGGGCGGACAATATTTGATGTAAGGCCCCCACACGGCTGTTGTGTAAATTGCTTGAATGAAACAATTACTCTTTTTTGTAGTGAAGCAAGTTGGGTAGACAGTACTTGATGCGACTGATAATAAAAGCCAGTATCACATCAAGTGTTCTTCCAGCTTGAGCCCCTGGGTGAGTAAGACAATGTGCAAACAATTTGTCAACAGCAACAACAGCAACCTGGCCCACATTCCTTAGCATTGTACTAGCTGCAATTGGGGATTTTGTGCAAAAGCGGTAACCGCAGTGCTAACAGAATAATGCAGGCATACAATATTAAAACGAAACGTAATCCCCGTTTCAGCGACATACCGCAGTGTTTACGGGGCAATGAGGAAGTTTTCGAATTCTTTTACTTCTGTGTGATCAAAGGGGTTTGGTAGGTATAATAAAATTTTGTGCGAAATACAGCTGTGAGAGAGCGCTTTTTCTCTCTTCCTCTCGTGTCCTATGTGTGGTGTCGCTCTAGTTTTGACAGAATCAAGAATTAATTCCCCGAATGAGAAGTATTAAAGCCTAATTTTTCTAATATTCAATAAACAGATATGGTCTATTGTACACCCCAATGCAGCACTGGTTTCACTCAACAAATATGTCTGTTCACCCGAACACATTCTCAAAAAATATGTCTGTTCACCCGAACACATTCTCACATTCGCCTAGTGTCGAAGGTATGGAGAAGATGAGTGGGAATGGAACATAAAGGGTGGCATGCAAACGAGCATCAAGACAGGTTTTGTCACTAGAGTTGAAGGCAAACCAGTAGAAAAACGGTCCTGTGAGTCTCATTCGTGCATCCTCAGGGAAAGATGGGGAAATGCATCTCGATAAATCATTTCCTGTGTCATTTGCGTGCACGCACAGAAAGAGACAACAAAGGTCATACTTGATGCTACGCAATGTATAAATAAATTTGTCGCAAGAGATAGCAACATTTGCAGGTTTATGTGTGGGCCACGGGTGAATCGTTCGGCCGAAGAGCAGGCATTTATGTGGTAACGGTCTTGTGTACATAAATAATTTTTTGAAATGAATAAAATACCTGAAAGAAGGAAAATAATAGTGTTTACATATAGGCGCAACGTTATTTATATAAATAAAATAATGTTTAATGTAAAATAATTACAACCTAATTTGAATAATGAAGTTTAACAAGAAGGTAGGTTAAAAAATAAAAGCAACTATAATTACAGATGTGCTTACAAAGTGCGTTGATGATGCTCAGCCTCTGTTGTTGTGCATTGGGAGTTTACCATGAAGCTTCACGGATTTTACGTTTTCGTTTAGGGAACGGGGGTTTTAATTTACTCCGTCAGCTGTGGCCGTTTAGAGTAGAACAGGTAGGCCATTGTTTCATCCGATTTAATGCAGTATTCTCCATGAAATTAGTAAAGACTTGCTTTCGCAATAAAACAAGAGGAGAAAGAATGTGGGGTAAATTGCAAAGATGGAGTGGATGGAACCAAGGGGTCACAATCATACAACAAGACGCCTGCAGCATTAATTTAAGCACGCTAATTTCAAAAGTAGCAAAGCACTTTCATGGTACTAGACTATATAAAGCTCTTAATATAGCGATACGCCGAAAACCTTCCAGCAACGTTACAGCAGAAAATGAGGCATCCGTAAAAGCAGTATGACAATGGTATTACGAGTTCAAAACTGAACCAGCGAACATGTTTTTGGATGTAAATCCTCTCTGTTCTTCGAAAAACCGTCAAGCACCTACTTCATGCGTGGTTGCAGGCTTGCAGTATGTCTCAGCATACGAGATGACGGAAACACAAAAACTGCGCACAGTGAGCAAATAGGCAGGCACTCGCTGCAGCCGACACTGCCGCAACCATTACGACTTCAAAATTACAAAATAAACTTATGGTCTTCTTGTGTGGACGACATCGAAACTGAAGAGAACATCACCAGTATCCAATTACTTTTAGACAGAGAACACCGTAAAGCTTGATCTAAATTGAACTAAAACTGCTCCAGAAATCCCAAAACAAAAGTAGACTAAAATTTCCAATTTTTTAAACCCCCAACAACTATAAATACAAGCACAACGGCGAACTCGGTTAGGTATTTTGTTTTGCTTCAAGTGTTGGGAAGGTACAGTTTGCATAAACATAGTTGACATTTGTGAACTGTGCCACCAATTATAATGGTTGGTAGGGGCGTTGGCATATGTGTAGCGTGTGTATCAGCATCCTTGTACGGCGTTTTTTTAGTGAAAGGGCGTTCCGGGCACATAGTAGAAAATGTTTTTGACTCACTGAGAAAAGCAATTACAACAAACAAAACATCAACCAATAGCTTGTAATGTTATTCCAATATATAAAAAGGTTACCAGACACTAATAACAAAATATAGACTAATATCTCTACTCTCCTTTTTTAGTAAGGGGGTGGAAAAATTTATTTAACAGCGGCGTTCTAGCTATCACGACACGTATCCGCTTGTGACCGCAAATGAATTCGGTTTTCACCCTCGGTATTCGACAACCCTAGGACTCAGAGCGCTTACTGGTTTATTCAAACGAGAAATAGATGAGGGTGAGCTTGTTGGATCTGTTTTTGTAGACCTTTCTAAAGCTTTTGATAACAGCAGTGACCCCACTGTGTTCATGAAACTGGCTTCTTGTGGCATGGTACGGCTAGCTTTCCAGCTTTTTCGCCATTAGCTGTGATATCGAGGAATAATAGTTAGGGTTTCTGGTGCGCTTTCAGCCAAACCAAGAATAACCTTCGTATCCCGGACGGGTCCCTATGACGCCTTTCAATATTTTTAGTCTACATAAATGACCATCATACTTGTCTTTGCTACTCCACAGAATGTCT
Source organism: Haemaphysalis longicornis (assembly GCA_013339765.2). Taxonomy (NCBI): domain Eukaryota; kingdom Metazoa; phylum Arthropoda; class Arachnida; order Ixodida; family Ixodidae; genus Haemaphysalis; species Haemaphysalis longicornis. The sequence goes on along the minus strand of CM023453.1, from coordinate 100,703,314 downwards.
CATGTATGCTGATGACGCAAGAATGTATACTTTGCATAAATCTATAGAAACACTGACAACCAGATTAACACACGATCTCTCTTGTGTAAACAGCTGGTGTCAAAAAAAACAAACTAGTGATGAATCCGTCGAAAACAAAATATGAGATCTTCTGTACTCGGAACCAAACCAAAAACCTGCAACCACTACACATTGACATGCACACTATTTTTCTTTGCAATGAATGCACATTTCTTGGCATCCAGCTTGACAACTGCCTGAAATTCAATGTCCAGACTAATGCACTCAGAATAAACATGGCATAGGGCAAAAGAATACTTCTAAAGCCCCTTATTACTTTCGCCCGGAGACACTGCTTACACTTACAGCAATTTCATTCTCAGCCATCTGAAATATTGCAAGGAAGCCTGGGGCCTCACCAAGTCCATTTACATCGAGTACGGCCTTTCCAGAAACAAGCATTTCGCCTTATCACTCGTAGTCCTCACAACGCCCATGTCACACCTCTGTATCAAGAACTTGGAATTTTCCCTTGCGATATGCTCACAACTTACACTATAACTATTACGGCATACCGCATGTTCAACAACCAAAATCTCCTGCACATAATGCGTAGAGGGGATCTGGCTAACTCTAATACCACCCGATTTTTGGAACAAATTAACTTTATACTCCCAAAAATACGGACTAGCTATGGAAAGTACACTTTTCAATTTGCGGATATAAAGCAGTGGAATAAACTGGCTTTCGTCACCAAAACCTCCCGATCACTCAACTCATTTAGGCACTTGTTGCGTTCTACACTTTCACCATTACGAGACTTGGCGTTTCTTGCACCTTATGATGACCTGCACCTTACGAATAGGCGTGTGTATGTGTATGTGGCCCTTACTTTGTGCATATCTGTAGTCGCTGATGGGAATGTATAAGATCATAAATTTGTATAAATGTATATTTCTGTATATATTTGTATAACACATGTGTACAGATCTGTAGGTAGGTTAGTGTTCTTGTAAATATTGAGCTGTTACTTTCCTTCAAATGCCTTTCGCCCACTCTAAGCATTTCTTTACTCTTGCCTTTCTCTGAAATATTAGCATTTTTTAACAAGTCGTGACTTAATAATTTGTTTTTCAACTGTATAATCGATATGCATTTATTTTTCTTCAGCGATTGCGGCTATTCTTCATTTTTTTTATAAACAACCGGGGCTCCCACGTGCGGTGTTCTTCACTATGCCTGTATACTAATGTTACGTTTTTTATACTTTTTGTCTAATAAAGTAAAACTGAGAGTGACAAACAAGTTTTTATGCGCACTTTTTAGCTGATGCGAAGATAGCTATTGAAATATAGGGCACTTGTATGTTCATGAAGTCAACGTACGTGTTTTTTCTTGAGGGTGCCACAACACACTTTCCTTTAAAATTCATGAAATAAACGTAGGCTCGCGTTACTACTTTGTCTTTTTACCATTTGGCTGATCAAATAGAAGATGAACGGCGATGCCAAAACCAGATTTTTCACCACTGTTGATGTTTTCAGAATGTGTTTGAAGTGTGGGAACTCACAGATACCACCAGAGATTGCTGATGAACCAAACGAGTAAAATGAATGTTTTTAATCTCCAGGATGCAGTGCATATTTATTCCAGTTCTGCGTGCTTGGTGCCCATGTGAAACTTTGGTTTGAATGCCAAAGCAAGAACAATCAGAACAGTAAGGAAGTCCAGGGCTGCAATAAGTCTGTACAGGTTGTCGAAAGAGGCCAGTTCATCACGGAAGTAACCTGCGTGATATAATGAAAAAGAAGTGTAATCGGCAAGTGTACAAATTTCCCATACATATGCACTGTTGCGTTTTATAAGACGCCATTCACAGAACTGTAAGGTTTTTTGGAAAATTTTAGGTTGGAACAAGTTCATGTATCCCAGCGGTCCCAAGAATATTAGTGTTGCTGTTGAACATAGGTGGTTAAGCCCTGGGCTTCTTAGAGGTATGAGACTAAAGTTGCCTCAGGCGTGCGCATGTGGTATGTGTGGGGCACAATCAGTAGCCTTATCAATCTATTAAAAGGAAACAAACTGTGTGCGTTAAACTACTGTAAGACCGCTCAGATGGGGAAAATTTCAATGAATGGTTTTTAAGTAGCACAAATAGAAAAAGTGCATGCACTCCCAAGCAGCGTACGGTAACTCCGGCGTCGTCCTAGGTTTAGACTGCTCAAAGCAGTCTACTATGGCTTTTTCTGGCACTACCGGCATACATAATGCATAAGAATATTGAAATTACAAAGCGTACTCAGTTGGGATGCCTAAAGTAGCCCCGAAACACTTTTATTTTTTTAACTTTTAAGTAAATTTTGAATGCTTTCAGAACATAGTCCACAAACACATCCAGTACCTTGAATAGAAGGTCACAAAGTGGCTCAGCCGAAAAAATTACTTCTATATGCCCATCAGATAACTTGAAAATCTGCTCAAAAGATTTTCTGCCTTTCCCGAGTCCTGGCGTTTTTGGAGCGCTCGAGTTACGTCATTACAGCCCTGTAGCGGCTATTGGCTGCCTCTTTTCAGTTGCAGCAATCAACGCATTTGATCGCCACTTTAGAACACAACCACTCAGCAAAGCGGAAACGGAAGGTGAATAGTTCTGCTGCGACGGGCAATACACGCGCTGCCGCTGCGTGGTGTTGAATACTATAGCTATTTCATTGCTTCCAGGCGCGCAGACAAGAGTGAAATGACTTATCGAAAGTGTTGCCGGGTCGTTTTAACAATTCTACAAGCAGGAGGCGGCTGATGTATAACATTGTGGGCACAGCGTGCTCAGCGCAATGCAAACGGACGTAAACCTTGTTGTAAATTTGATGGTGTGGTTTATCATGCATAGCCGGTATTAAAAAAATTTGCTTATTGTCAAAATTTAGGCACCAGACTTGAGCCGTTCTTTAAGAGACAGTCCTTGCGCGTAAGCGCCGAAAGAGCACACGATTGTTGGCCCAGAAATTGCGTGTCGTGATGCAGCAAACGAAAACTCGCAACAGCAGTTAAAGTTTTTGACTAGGTACTTCGAACATACATGCGCAGCGGCTACACATGACCGCTCCAAGTGTCATTAGTGACGTGGTTGCCGCATTAGTACTTAGCCTCATGAGGCATTCAGCGGCAGCCTACATTACAGTTGTCTGATTGGCATTTTCGCAGTTAGGTGTACTTTGTAATTAAAATTTTCTACTTGTGTAAAACCATTATTGTAATTATATTGTAAAAAATGTAGAAAGGCGTATATCTCTGTAAATTGTGTAAGCATATCGTGATCCAATATTTCAAGAGAGATGCCTTGCAGGCTGCCCCCGGGGGCGGGTACGCACATCTGGAACTGCGTGTAACTACGGCTACGAGCAGGCCTGCCTGTCTTATGCGGCTCACATTTGCACCCGCTGTTGCGTGTGCTGACGTAATATAAGCTGCGCTTTGAAGCAGAATTGGCATAAAAACGCATACAACGGCCGCTGTGAAGACGGTAAAGGGTCGAAGAGGGTACAAGGTACAATAGCACATGGACGGGATGAAAAATTCTACAAGCACAGAATACAACACAGGTTTCTATCCTAGGGATTCCCTCTTGCATTCTCCTGTGAGGCATGAAATAAAAGATACAAATTCCGCGCTAATACAACATCAGTCTGTGGCACCAAACAAAACTGGCTATGTCGCCGTAGTTCTAGGAGTGATAAATTAATGATTCCAATTTTTGGAACGCGCCGAATGTGCACGCGTGCCTAAAGAGCGCCGTATTTGAGGGTTGCAGATTATTTAGACCAACCTGGAGGAATTCAACATGGGCCGCAATTTCTTCACAAGGGCGTTGTTGATTTTTGTCTCCAGGTAGAGGCGACCCGTTATGCCAGTAAAGTGACCTCTTGTCCATTGGCTCAGCAACCTAACGCCAGGCCATGGAGCCACCGCCATTCAACCATTGCGCCACAGGTGGTGGTCCTGGTACGGCGCCGTTTGATGCAAAGGTTAATCGATATTTATTTGTTTACAGTGTTTTAGGGAGTATTTCCCCACCTAAAGTTGATTTCTTTTACAGGATGTGTAATTCATTCAGTTAACTCCACTTCTCTGTTAGGGCGCAGCCTTCCGGCAGCATTTAGCGGTTTCGTGGCGTCGGTGTTTATGTCCGCGTAACCGAATGAGCGAACACAGCAGCGATGGCAGAAAGAAAAGGAAGAGCAGCGCCTGGTGAACAGCAAGGAGGTGGGTGGCACGGGCGCCTATTGCGTCATCTTGAAAGAGTTCAACGAAAGGCAAGGACATTTATTTTTGGTAAATATAGAAGGCATGATTCGCCATCCTTGTTGATGCAGAAGTACAGCGTACTGACTCTCGAGGCTCGCCGGAAAGTTAGTCGCCTTGGGTTTTTTCATAACCCTCTTGTAGCGAAAACTAAATTTTTACATCCTAATTGTATAAAAGCTTCAACTTCACGGACAACTAGACATAACCATGAATACTCATTATCGCCAATTTTCGGCAGAACTGACACTCACAAGTACACATTTTTCCCCCCGAACTGTGTCTCAATGGAATTCTTTGCCACGAGAGGTTTTTGAATCTGCTGATTTTATGAAAGAGCTTGAGTCCCACATTGTAAATTTTGATGGTTGAACGTTGCTATAGTCTTGGTGTTGTCTTGATTGTTGTTACTAATCTTCATTATATTGTATGTTTACTGTGTAGCCCCGCCTGCCAGGGCCAAAAACTGGCATGCAGTATTGTTACATAAATAAATAAATAAAATCTCTGTGCAATCCAAACCACGTGATATTTGTGTGGGAGGTGCAAACACGGTTTGAAAAAACACGCACGCTGCTCCCCCGGGCGTGAATAATCTGAACCACGTGACATAGGTTCAACACGATTTGCAACAGCACGCTGGCCGGCGGCGGCGACACGCTGCGAGATAACAGCAAAGCAGCGCCCGCCACCGTACGTTCGCTTATCACGCGATCACTCCCTGAGACGCAGCAGATATGCGCCGTGACAGAGAAGACTGCAGCTCGAGGTTTGCCCAAATTGAGCATTAGTGAGTATAGTAATCGTCAGTGCATTTTGTGCTGGGCGATATTTATAATATGAACACACATCCAACATACACTGCACTGTAAAAATGGTTTTGTTCCTCAGTTTCGAAGGCTTTTAATTGGTATTCCAAGCGCCGTTTACAGGGGCGTAGTTTAGATTTCCTGACAGTAGAAACGTACCCTCAATTGCTTTAAGAACTAAGGCATTCACGCAGACGGACAATTTGCACAAGAAAAGTGATCGCCATAAATTTGTCTATTTATGAATAGCTATTCAAATGTTCAGCTGTCTGCAAAAGCACACACGCTTCAACTGAAAAGTGCAGTAAACATTACACTACACCCAAGCAAATACTGCAATTGTGAAATTTACGCTTAGCCTAGGGAACCGGAATATCAGTCGTACACTGCTTTTATTTCAAAGCGCTGGACGGGTAGGCCGGTGTCAATAGTAGCAAGTATCAGTTCCCTTCAGCACAGCCTGTTTATTTCCGCAAACGTTCCGTATCTGAGGTACGACAGTTCAGAATTGCAATGGAATATAGCCGCAGTCACTTTTCCATGGCGTTCAAGAAAGTATATCTGCAAGGAAGAAACTAGTAAATGAAGCAGAAAAGCCGCATTTCTGGCAAGCGCCACGGATACTTTTCACTATTCGGTACCCTGCGTGTTGATGTGTGCAAAGAAAGAAGTGAATTGTATGGCGCCAATCGCAATAATAGCGTCGCATGTTCTCGGAACACGTGAAAGTGCAAACTTTATGGACAAAAATTATGGCAGTTAAACCAACCAATAAAGAGTCAAAACGTTCATCTTATGACTTTACAGAACGTATAACATCGGCCTGTACACCAGCCGATAAAATTCTTCAAGGACCTGGTCTGCAGTCCTTCGTTGCGCCTGCGCACAAAACACACGCACAGAGGACAAGGGCAAGCGCTACTTCCAAGAGAGTTTTATTGAATCAGGGTGAATTTTCTGGAATTTGATTGAACCCTGATTCAATAAAATTCAATGAAGACAAGTCGGAAGTAGCGCTTGTCGTTGTCTTTTGTGTCCGTGGATTTTTCGTGCTCTTATGATGAACCTCATAGACTACCAACTAGCCCGAACGCAAGCCCTCCTTCAATGAAGAGTGCTTCGTCAGTATACGCCATTACGACAACAAGTTAGAAGACATGCGTAGCACTCCAGCTTAAAAACTTACCCATAATAAAAGGGCTGCCAAGCATCACAGGGACAAGGCACAAGCCCAGGAGGCCCCACGTCGCTGTCAGCATGTCAACTCCCAAATGCTCTGCCATCATAACGGGTTTCAGCGCAAAAATGGTTCCCGAGGTGGCACTGAATCCAATAACCAACAAGGTGACGCTCCTGTACGAGGACGCTTGAGGTAGCAGAGCAAAACAGAGAGACTCGGCGAATATGCTGAACGCTACCAGGTGGTCACGCTTGAAAGCAAACGCGTCACTCACAAATGTGAAAGCCAGGCGCCCGGTCATGCCGGCCGCGGCACGGTACATAATCATGGCTTCCGCGGCGCGCCGTGGATGGCCTTTATCCATGGCGTAGGCTACAAGCGTGGTGTCCACGACAGTGTGAGCGAACTCTAAAAGGACGTACGTAGCCAAGATTGCGTAAAGAGCGGGAGTAAGAAAGAACGCATGAACTGCCCCAGAAGCGGTTCCGTCGGCATTTGTTAAAGAAGTAGCAATTTTCTTCATTCCGCGTCTTATTAAGACGGACTGCGAATCTGATATAGTCTTGAAACTTTCCACCTGAGCTGAACGTTTTCCATCCTGAACATAATGTTTTTCATGAGGTTTATTCGCGGGCCCGTGTTGAGCATCAAGGGAAACTTCAAAAGAAATTTCGAAGACAGCCGTCTCAGAATGTTTTTGAGGCGCAAGAACTTCGCTGCGTTTAGCAGAGCAGCTTTCGGTGTCACAAAATGGGTTTTCCCTTGGTTCCTTCTCACTAGGCCCGCACATATCTGTCTCCACACCACCGTTCTTGCTTTTGAACCTGAAGAGCTCACTCCTCGTAAACCTCGCAGGCAAGCGCTTCGCCATGTCATATAAAGAAAAGGAGGTGTTGCCGCGTGCCCGCTCCTGCCGGAGTATCCCTTCTTCTCTAACTTGCCTGAACATGTATCGTAGTTTTCTCTTACCGAGCTCCTGTTCTGCTCATTGAGAGGTGTTTTAGGATTTGGATTTTCCGAGCTTGTATTTTGTACCGGGCAGAAACAGGATATGACCAGGGTCTTTTCTGGGCACTTCATCAAAAATACCATTGGTGTGATATTCATCATGAATGAGCCCAGAAGTAACAGGGTAGTAGACACGCCGAAAGCGTCGGTGAGAGCCGCGAGCACGGCTGGAAACAACAGGCCCGGTGCCGACCAGCCCACAGATTTCAGGCCGCTTACCGTTCCCCGATATTTATCGAAGTAGTTCATTGTGTATACTGACATGCATACCAGGAGAATTGCCTTCCCTGACCCTGCAACAGAAAACACCATGGGATGAGAGAAATTAGAAAAGTGTGTTATACCCATGCACAACAAGCTACCAAAGCCGCAAAATACTACAGAAAAACCGGAAGGAATATTTTCAATATATGAAAAGATTACACGTGTTTTATGTTTGCATTCAGGCAAAAGTCGCGACATCTTTCTTACAACAGGCAATTGGTTTTGCGGCCGCGGGCTATTTTTTACCTGCAAATCTATTTCCTTATTTTAGTTGTCACTGATTTTTAACTTCGCAAAACACTGTTTTAGCAACTAGAATGTACGTGCGCAAATAAAATGGAAAGCTAGTATTGTTACGCAGAAAAAGAATCAAAATCGTGCAAGTTCAGGTCATCACATGTTTAAATGCAAAACGCACCCTAGGCAGATTCCTAAACAATCTGATATGCCAGTAATACTGCACTCCGGCGCATAGTCGGCCAGGTGCACAGGGAAAATATTATGCGCAACAGTTTAAGTGTATTTTCTGCCTCTTAAAATATTCAAAAAAAGAAATATCCCTCCATCCTTTGAAATAATTGGGAATACTTTCCAATCGACTCTCCAATCGACGATTAGATTGCCATGGAACCGATTGCTGGTCTTCTTACTCTGAACTAGCATTGTCGGCTTCTTGACAAAATTAATACTTGGAGCAAAACCCCCTTTTAACAGCCTCGATCTCAGAATTACCCTTTTTATACGCTTTGCATCGCCACTACCCAGCCGACAGTTATATATTCGACAGCCAAAGAAAATGATGATATTGCACATGGAGACAAGGTCGAGCAGCTGTTTTTAAGATCAGCAAAATTAATACCTATTCTAAAGCTTTCTGACCTAATCTGACGTTATGGACTAGATTCGAAAGTTGCATATACTCATTGGTCTCTACAGCTGAAAACATCCGTCCAGGCAACAGGTCACAAGAGTACACGTCCTTTGAGAAACCTAATAAGCCTGTGTGAGTTTCATCGATAGTTCTCTCTTTCTCTATTTAGACAGAGTGAACACTTACGGTTAAGGCTTTAGCCCAGTACCAGAATAGTTTTTCATAGATCTCACGGCCTACAACCCCTGCATCGGGAAAGTAAAATATATGAACGCCTAACAGCCGCTTTTATTGGAACAGAAATGTTTTACGCGCACAAAAAAAAAACGGTTTTACATAAGTAATGAGCTTGGAATGTTTACCTCGTCCTTATCCTGACATACAAAAAGTAGTACGCTAGTGGCTTTGCTGAGCAACTTCCAGGCAAGAGAAATCTGTTTGTGCTCGCTTTACCAACTATTGGTGCTAAAAACCACGCTGGGAATGGTGGAACGCTCAGCTGCCCCCTACACTAATTAAACTACGCCATTTCTGGGAATGTGTTTGCTGATGTTTGCTTCTGGTCTGTGATTGAACCCGCCCGCTCTTTACTTACGGCCCGGATAAAACAAGTGGATGACGTCACATTTTTACTTACCCCAAAAAGCAAGTGCTCCTTAAAATTCGCATCTAAACATAAGTAATTGACGACATGTCTCCAGAAACGCGGCTCCGCTTGTGCAATTTCGAACAATAAGGATTAGAATCAATTTTCTTAAACCCTTCGCCGCTGGCGAGATGCGGAAAAAAAAACGACACGGGGTCTCTTCTGGTGCACTGGACCCTGTAGGGCAGTAAAAGCAGTGCGTCGTGAAGTCTGCTACAGTTCTATAAAGGGAATTGTGGGACATTCGCGCGTCTGCTATTGCTGCCCGGGATGCTGTAGAAACCCCCGTCCTTTTCCCCTTTTCACGGTGTTTTCCAATGAATAGGAAATAACAAAGATAAACAAGGGCGAAAGCAGGGCTGTAACCAGAATACCTAATAAGCTGCATTATGGGGCGAAATAGTTCATTTTGAAAATACGAATGTGCGCAATAACACCAACAGAAATACAATTAAGGAGAGTGCGCTTGACAACTGTTTTAGCCAAAAGATGTGCTCAAATGAAGCGCCGCATGGCCACTGCAGCAACTTGGAAGGGGTAGAATTGCCATCGGATGTTCTTCTGTGAATGAGCAAGGTTGGCTTGAACTCCTCTTCGCAAAATATTTTATGTACAGGAATTGGTCTGTTCTCCGCCTTTAAACGCTACTGGGGACACAGTGTCCCAGTTGCAGAAGAACACTAAACAAGAGCACCACGCCATTGCAAACCGAGCTGTTCGCAGCCTAGCAATTGGACTAGCAATTGGTGTTATTTGTAAGGACGTGAGCTTAAAGTAGACCATGAAGTTATCTGAAGTGCCTAGGCCGTAATCTTTGGCTCGTGTGCTTTGTGGCGACCAAATGCGAGCACTGGATGCCCACGTTTATTGTGGTTAGAGAAGTTTTGAAGGAAAAAGTTAAAAATTGTTTCTAGGACACTGATGCATATTGCTAGCCCTAACTATACCATAAACGTTTTCTCTGTGCGGTCAGTGTTTCTGCGTTGGATGACAGTGCAAACGTTTTGCGCTTTTGCGGACATAAAAAAGCGTGTTTTTATTCATCTTTTCAGGGATTGTTTACTCTACTCTTCGAGACGATGCTCATCGCTGCCTAGAAGAAAAAAGGAAATTCAAGAGTAATCTTCAAGGCTATAGGTGGCGTTTCATTGCACTGATTAGAGTGAGTTTCCAGCGCTGCTTGTGAAGTATAGGGGATCAGCATTCAGAAAAAATATCCCCTAATCTGCTTATTAGTGCAAGCCCCAATAGAAGACGACTCTTAGACGTATGCACCGGGTTTGGCAGCTCTGAAAGATATGCTTTCTGAACTTATAAAAGCTGTATTTAGTCCTAAGAGTGACCACCGTTTAGGTACCTTTAATTTTTGCAAGCGCGGTACTCGAAAGGTGCAATAAATCATTTTTATCAGAAATGACAGAGTGCCGGGCAAGCCTTGTTTTTAAACGGTGTGTTACTACTGTCTTTTCCAACAGGCCGTCTCAGCACGTGACGGAGCGGCATTTCAAAAGAAGCGCGGAAGAACAGAAGACGTAGGGAAGAACACAGCGGGACAAACGCTTCGAGTTAATTGATTCTTAATAAAACAACACTAACACATCAACGTTGTGTATATTGCTGGTCCCCACGGACACAAAAACCCTGAAGGCGCAGAATGTTCGTATTTGATGGTACTGGTACAAGAGATTGCTCGTCTATGAGGAAATATTGTGTAAGATACCTGTCATATGGCAATGGCGGATGGAAACGATTGTTCAGCGTTTTGCTAGAAGAACGAAGATTCTCGCAGCCTGCTGGTTTGCAGTGCAGCGCAGGCGTGCATTTCAGGGTGTTTTTCTGCCGCTGTATGGCATAAGCATGAACAATTTTGCTCGTGTGTTTTCAATAAACATCATTTGAATGTAAGAGCTTGTGCAGTGCAGTTCTTCCCTTCGCCTTCTGTTTCGTGACGCGTCTGCTTCGTTGTGACACCAGACAAGCTATCCCGTCTGTCGTTACTTCATTAGAGGAATATGCTTTTCCAAGGGCGATACCGCAGCTATTAGAATTTTAAGGATGCCAACTTTGGGCATTCATCTTTCTTTGCGCAACCGCAATTGGCTTGCTTCTATTTATGTGCGTGTAACCTCTAGTTCCTCGTGCGTACGTACATAACGTGCATGTTCCTTTTCCTAAGTGTGTAAAGATTTCGTAGTGTCTATGTATCTGTAAAGGCATACTGCTACAGCTCTCCCGTAATTGAAAAATGAATTGCATTCAGAGTCCTTCAACCCCTAAAGTAGGCTACATGCGGCCTTTCTTCTTTTATGGCAAAACAGGTACACCTAAATCCATGGCTAGTCACTCCGAATTTCGCTCAGCAAGCTTGAGCCATGCGCATATCGTAATTTCGCTACCCGTTTTTGAAACAACGAATCCAAATATGTGCCCAGTTTACTTTGTTGTCGTTACGCTTTGGAGATTCTGTGCTAATTTAACGATTATGGAAGTGAATAAGCAGAAAAAAAGTGTCTTTACCGTGAAGGAAACCAACGCTGAACGTGATCCACCCAAGATTTGTGGAGAAAACTGAACTCATCAATCCAAACCATGTAAGAATGCTGCCAAAAAGCGTGATGGAATACGTTGAAATGCGACGCTGAAGTAAGTAAACTGGCCAACCTGCAAAATACGAAGGTATTAGAAACGCAGTATTCTTGCAGTTGTTCTCCTTCAGGCAGAGAGCTTATCTGCATGTGGCGGACTTTACTTTAGTACGCATTTCATTACCAAAAGAACGCTTTCTCTACGGGCCGCAGGAATCGTAGGTACAGAGCATTTTTAATACATCAGCGTTGTATAAATTGTGACGTGTCATTGGGCAGCAGTCATAAAGTCAAATATTTAAGGACAGTGCGCTGGCGCTTTCAGGAAAGAAAGCAAACCTAATAGAATGATTTCGAGATACAAACACAAAACCACGTACAGGTGCCTCCAAAACTAAACGGTGCACGGCGTCGTGAAACTAGAATAATTTCTATTTTATGCGGCTGCCAGTATAACCCTAATATGTGCAGCCCGATTTTGTTTTAGAATAACTTGATTGAAAAGTCACTTAGAGGTTGCCCAATAGGCACATGGCGGAGAAATCCCCTTAAAATCTCCAACCCCTGCTCCGTTTATATTGTTACGGGACTAATGTGGGCAATGCCTCGCAGCCCTTGACCGAAGGAAGATTACGACGACGACGACGTTCCTGGCGCCGCATGTTGCGCTAGGTCTGTGTCATGGCCGCTATGTCCATTCTGTAAATAATCGCTTTCCCCCCATCCCATCGTTCGTCTCATCTGTGTCCTGCCGCCACGTAACATTTTGGTGGAGTGTGCGGTGTCATCCCCATCCTGGCCTCCGCATCGCATCGCCTCGGCTTTGGGCGAAATCGCCGAGGGACCATCGGCCATGTCGGGCAGCCCCAACTCACAGCGACCTGCATTCGACCACGTCCCCCGCCTCGTGTCCCCAGCCTGTGTGCAGCCACTGAAGATCAGCCGATAAAAGCCGAGAACAGACCAAAGAAGACGCCGTGTCTCCAGCCCTTTTGTCCGACGTGGTTCGAATTCCGCCGATGGTTCGTTCCTGCTTGAAGACATCGCTTCTGTGGGGCCAGGCATCAACAGGGACGTCATCTTCATCTGTTGCGGCAGGCAAATCTCCACGGTATGTTTTCATCGCATCGCTCACCGCATCGCAATCCTCAGTTGCCTCGGCATCGACCGGGACGGTCGCGTTTGAACCGGGGAATGATGTTACGGGACTAAGTGGGCAATGCCTCACAGCCCCTTGACCGAAGAACGATTACGACGATGACGACGTTCCTGGCGTGCATGTTGCCCGAGGTCTGTGTCATGGCCGCTATATCCATTCTGTAAATAGATCGCTTCACCCCATATCATCGTTCGTCTCACTGTGTCCTGCCGCCACGTAACAACATTTTGGGGCTCCTGTACAGGTGACAGGTGCGTTGGCGAAAAAACAGATTCCAAAAATTCTTTACTACATTGCACTACATTCCGAAGGCACTAATTCCATGGCTTAGCACGTGATTTGAACAAACTATAATAAAGTAACTCGAAATTGTAGTCTGTGGGACGCTTGAAGACAGCCGCCCTTAGTGAGGGATGGCTATCACACATTTACACCAGACTCCGGCTGCCCGACTTCGAACACAAAGAATGATCCGATCAGTATAAATAACTACAGAATGAGGTTAAAACTTCACGCAAAAAATTATAGTGAGAAGCAACTTATGCGCAATATTGTTAAAAAATAGACAAGGCCCATTCACATGTCTTCAAAGTACGCGCTGATGTGGCGCTGCATTGTTACTGAGTGCAATTTGTAAGATATGAAGAATTGTTGTTTGGGTGTAAACTGTTCCATATAAAATACATTTGTTCGAAGTAATATATGTGTGCAGCCGCACGATTTGGGTTTCTAGAGACAGGAGAGCTATATTCCTCACAAAACATAAAAAAGCACACACAAATGATACTTTGCATTGAAAGAGCACTGCGGTGCTTTTTCGCCGTGGCTCGGCTATTAGACCGCTACAGGTAAGGAGCCTTAAGTGTCCCCCAGAAATGGTTTTTTGGGGAAGTAATTTTAGAGGGCACTCAGAAAAGTAAATCGCAATTATGAATAGAGTTAGGTGTTTTTAACCAAAATCAGCATAACGTGTTTTCAAAAGTATCATGTTTCACTTTAGAAACACAGTTTTGGAGTGATGCCTATTGAGAATGAGCGCCGTAATAAACAGTTTTTTCTTAATGTCTGCAAACTATGGAACCCACATTTCAACGGGCAATCTGGAACACGTTTGGATTGGCTCAGTCATCAATTGACAACACAGTGGACCTCAGAACACAGGGATAAACACCTCGCTTTGGGACACCCGAAGCGCCTGCGTAGAAGTGCGAGTCAAACAGCTATAGGCTACGCTTGTTTTCCCTATTTTATGCCGATCGAAATCTTGCACACCCCTCACAACTGACGCCTATTCCACCTGGGAGAACCTCTCCCAGAAGCACAATGAGCACCACTCTGATCCAGTATTTATTGACACCGCTCTTAACAAATTTTGTCTTCCCTCGGCCAGGTAAGACTCTACCAAAGGAGCTAGGCGCGACGTTTGTACACTGCACCATGCTATCCATCTCAAGGCAGACCATTCCGCTCTCTCTGCTCTACGAAGCAACGGCGGAAATTCCATAATATTACGGACTCTATTGAAGGACTCACAGTATTGAGGACCCCAAAACAAAAAATTCCTCCCTCAACCATTTGCCAGATCCTTCAGCAGAAACAGAAGAACGACTTCGACTTTAGAGTGACCTAAACGCCGGGGCACGTTGATGGCCACGAGAAACCAAACAAGGTGGTACACGGTCTTGCCACCTAACAATCTGCAGTTAAGACTCTTCCTATTCAGTCTCTCCTACACACTGATCTCCCTATCTCCGTGAGTACCCCTATGAGGACTTGCCACCAGGCGGACACTTCGGAATAACTAGAGAAGAGAATACCTGTGGCTCCTTCACCACGGGAGACTAAAATGTATCAGTCGTCCTAACGTCCTGAAGAACTTACCCCTCGGCCTATCCAAAGCAATGCATATAAACAAAATACTTGCCGACACGACCACTACCCTGGTATCATCCGAAAATTGCAGATCTTTTCTGGCAGGAAGCAGTACAATCACACCACTGTCAACCGCCTATGCACATTTTCTCACTACTTGTGTGAAGCCAACTTGCTACATCTTATTCCGCAGTGCTAAGCTTTTGATCTGCGTAGACACAACCATAGTGTTTGGCAACAATTTTATGTTGAAGCTGTGCACAAGGAAATACTTGAACATCCTCACCACCTCGTTATATGGCCTAAGTGGCTTGGCGGCGTGATTTAGGGGGTACGCACCTTCTTGCCTACCCCACTCTTCTCACACCAGCGTACCCCGCGCACCCTCTTCCGAATAACAGAACTCATCAGTCAGTCGCAAAAGCTGTCAGAATTTGAATTGAAATGGGAGTGGCCACCTTTCCTCTCTGTTTCCCGGCACCACTCCAACGGTTCCCCTTTTTTCCCCACCCATTGCATTCTGCGGCTTCGTATGCTTTTGTGTCGCGTAGAGCCTACGTTTTTGCTTGATACATTTTCTTGCCCCGCCCACAGCTGAAATGTATATAAACCCAACTGATCTGCACTATTTGTATCTTTGAAAAAGACGGGCCCCTGGTCGAAACGTTAGAATAAATATTGTTATGTTTTTCATTGTGACTTCTCTATCGTATATATATATTATATATTATATATATATATATATATATATATATATATATAATATAGTCTAAACAAGATATTATATATTATATATATAAATGATATGAAATTAGTAAGTGAAGAAAAAGCGCAGGTCCGAAGCTATGAGTCAAACAACGCCTAAGGAGGCGATAGGTGCCTGGTTTTGGGCTATTTTTTACTAGTGTTAATGGGTGGTAAGATCTATTAACTATAAGGAAGCCCGAAAGAAGATAAGAACACACAGCCTCGCTATGTGTGGGACCGAACCCAGCCTTATCAATTAGCATCTCGAAGTGCCTATACCAATACTAGGCTATTGAATAATGTATTATTATATGATCTGGAATCATTATATTAGGTCGCAGTTACTGACGCCGGGGCTGGGTAGCCAGGCACTCTACTTTTTACTCGGTTGAATGAAGGTAAGACTTTTTTAACCAGGAGAAAGAAAGAACGAAAAACACGCGCCCAAGTGGGGACCGAACCCACGCCTTTCGATTAGATCTCGAATGCCTTACCAATTCGGCTATCTGGGCGACTGTGTTCTCCTTCACTTTCTGGGCTATTTATATTTACTAGAAGTGATCTGACGCTCGAGGGTGGTAGCCAGCGCCACTCGACTACTCTGGGGAGGGGACCTTCTTTTCAACCCCCGGGGCGTGACTCAACGTCTACAGCCTGTCATGAGTGGGTAACTGGCGGGAACCCCTCTTATGCTACCTAGGCATCAAGGCTGCCAGAACGGACCCTCGCTAGGCTTCGCAGAATATAGTAAGGAAATGAGGGGCTCGTTGAGGAAATACAGAAACATAGGTCAGAAATACAGAAAGAAGGGCCCCTTCTCCCCGAGTAGTCAGAGTGGCGCTGGCTACCACCCTCGAGCGTCAGATACACTTCTAGTAAATATAAATACCCAGAAAGTGAAGGAGAACACAGTCGCCCACATAGCCGAATTGGTAAGGCATTCGAGATCTAATCGAAAGGCGTGGGTTCGTTCCCACTCTGGGCGCGTGTTTTTCTTTCTTTCTTTCTTCCTTATAGTTAAAAAAAATCTTAACTTCATTAACCGTAGTAAAAAATAGAGCCAACCACACCCCTATGCCTCCTTGGCGTTGTAGACTGCCGACCTATGTTTCGTATTTCCTCAACGAGCCCCTCATTTCCTTACTATATATATATATATATATATTATATATATATATATATATATACAAAGTAAAGTACGCTCTCGGAGACTTTATTTCCAAAGTTCGACCTGAGGAAGACCTGCCTCAGGTCGAAACGTTGGAAAAAAGTCTTTGAAGAGCGTGCTTTTACTTTGTGCGTATTCCTACAGCAACTAAGGACTCCCCTTCACGACTATACATACATACATATATATATATATACAGTCGAGTCCACTTATAACAATACCGGTTTTAACAATATATTGGATAAAACAATGGACAGCCGCGGCACTGTCAGCTTTTCATTGTATTCTATGGCAAAATAAACCGCTTATAACAATGCTGTCATGATGCAATATCGGTTATAACAATTAAATGTGGGCACTGGAGCCAACCCTGAACGAAACAAAATGCAAAAACGCTGCGACAATGCCACCCCAACCCCGCCTATTACGTAAAAGGGCATGAGAGCATACGCGCGGCGGCCAGGCGATGAACGGTGGTGATGGAGACGCGTCGGGACTTGAGGAGTTTTTGCACGCCGACGACGCAGTAGCAACAAATGAGGACCTCACCGACGAGGCGATCGTCGCTGCGGTCACCGGCGCGGAAGACGACAGCAGTGACGACGAGGAGGAACCGGAACCCATGCAGGTTGTGTCGCATCAGGAAGCGTTGCAAATGATCGACTCCCTGCGCGATTTTGTGTTTGCTAAAAACCTTCCGCTCGGCCACGCGCAGCAGTTGGACGCTTTGCAAAAAGATGTCAATAAGATGGCCAGTAAGCAGTCGAAGCTGACTGCTTACGGTTTTCTACCTGCTAAAAAGTGAAAATTTTAAGCAACTTCCCCCTCATTAAGTGCTCTTGTTTATCATGTTCCCCTCATTAATGCTCTTGTTTGTCACGTTTTTTTTGTTATTTTCGGCATAACCCGCTTATAACAATAATCGGTTATAACAATGATATTTTCATCACCTCAATATTGTAATAAGTGGACTCGACTGTATATATATATAAGGACTCCACTTCACGACTATACATATATATATATATATGTATAGTCGTGACGCGAACGTCTCGCCCCGGAGATTGAAAAGAAAGTCCCCTTCTCCCCGTGTAGTCTGAGTGGCGCTGGCTACCACCCTCAAGCGTCAGATACAGTTGTAGTAAATATAAATTCCCAGAAAGTGAAGGAGGACACAGTTGCCCAGATAGCCGAATTGGTAAGGCATTCGAGATCTAATCGAAAGGCGTGGGTCGGTCCCCACTCTGGGCGCGTGTTTTTCTTTCTTTCTCACGTAATTAATAATAATTATTAAAAAAAATATATAACTGTCACTAATGGTAAAAAAAAATATCTAACCATTCCCCTATGCCTTCCTTGGCGTTGTAGACTGCCGGCACTTCTTTCTGTATTTGCCTAACGAGCCCCTCATTGCGGACCCTATTATCGTGCGAAAGCCTTAGCGAGGGCCTTCGGTTCTGCAGCCTTGATGCCAATGGTAGCACAAGAGGGTTTCCCGCCAGTTACCCGCTTATGACAGGCTGTAGACGTGCGCGTCACGCCCCGGGGGTTGAAAAAGAAGGTCCCCTTCTCCCAGTGTAGTCAGAGTGGCGCTGGCTACCACCCTCAAGCGTCAGATACAGTTGTAGTAAATATAAATACCCCAGAAAGTGAAGGAGGACACAGTCGCCCAGATAGCCCGAATTGGTAAGGCATTCGAGATCTAATCGAAAGGCGTGGGTTCGGTCCCCACTCTGGGCGCGTGTTTTTCTTTCTGTCTCACGTAATTAATAATATAATTATATAAAAAAATGTAACGTCACTAATAGTAAAAAAAATATTCTAACCATTCCCTATGCCTTCTTTGGCGTTGTAGACTGCCGGCATTTCTTTCTGTATATATATATATATATATATAATATATATATAATATATATAATAGATATATATATCATATATTATCATATATCATATATATTATATATATATATATATATATATTATATATATATATATATATATATATATATATTATAGTACTACTTTTCTTGCGCTTGCGAAAAACAATTTGCAGTTGTAGATTGGGTCGTATGCCCAAGATATTTCCATTCGTTTTTGTAGTGCAAGGTTCACACTAGCAAATATTCAAAATGATATACAAAACAGCCCATGTTGCAAGAGTACATACAGAGTACCCTTTTATGGCGCATAATGTTGAACTGACAAGCCGTCTTTCCCGCAATGACTGCTATCTGAAAAATGTCAAGAAACTAAAATTTCAAAAAGTAATAAAAGCACGCCGTACCAACCAAGTGATTCATCATTGCTGCAATTGTAAAAGGCCACGATGCGGACTCGTGACTGGCTCCGTACTCTTCGCCAAAGCGGGAGTAGAAGAATGCGGCGTTTGTAGTAACAATGCTTGACAAGAACGTCGACAATGTGCAAATCACTGCTAGGCCCCAGACTGTATCCACTGGTTGGGATGTTGCGTATTCCTTGGGGTGCCTTTTGGTGTCTTGGGAGGTTCCTCCAGTGGCCATAACCGTCGTCGTCAGGACGGTTCGTGGACTCGAGAAAATCCTCGAATGTGTTCTTACTGGACCAGGCACTGGCTCGCAAAAGTGGCTGACTGAAAAGTATAAGAGATTTTTCTTGCTTTTCTCCCTAAGTTTTCTGATGTGCGAGGTAGACCGCTTTAAAATTACACTGAAGTTATTGAGATATAAATTACTTGTAAAGTATGTTTGAAGAGGTATGAAAGATTAGCAGCTTCATTTGGGGAAACGGTTACTGTGAGCGTAAGCTTACGGGGATAGGGGCAAGCCAGCCAGAGGTCAAACCAAAGATTTGTATTCACCCCAACTTTAATAACACAGTCCTTTAAATTGTTTTAGCTGTCTCAATTACCTCCTGCCTAGGTCTCAACGCTGCGGTTGGAAAATACAGGGATCATCACGTGCTTGTGATTTTGATACTACTCAAATAAAATCCTCGGGAATAACTACGAAATAAAACTTTAGAGCGGTTCCCCGGAATAGATAAAGTAATATATACAACGACGATTGCTTAGCGTGGGACTAGTTAAGAATCGCAAAGCCTCAGAGAACTTCAGAATTCTAGGAAATTTCTGCACTATTCCCTGCAACTTCTCTAGAGATCCCGTAACAAGCTTTTGAAACACCTCCACATGGCACAAACTCAGCATCTGCAACTCCCTAGATATCTCGATAGCTAAAAATTTTTATTTCTGTGAGAAGCAGACAACCATAACTTTTAGATCTGTATTTGTCATTGCTTCCTATTTCTATACTCTTTCAATCATAACTTCATGCGCCAGTTACTAGTTTCCATCTGCCGCCGTAAAACGTTCAAGTTTGCTTTTGTTTTTGTATATCGTACATGCACTTTACCTTTAATCAGACTTCTGACTTTTGCTCGACATCCTTTGCAACATTATATTTGTCGCAGTTCTGTCGCTTTGCTTGTTTTTTTTATCAATAGTTGCTCGCCGTCTCCTCTCATCTAATCTGAGGTTGTCCGAATTTTTGTTAATGCCTCACATAAAGAACGCATTTTATTTTTACTCATTTACTTTTACAAATCTTGGTTGAAGATTTAATTGCTGCCAGGATTTGACTGTGTTTTTTCAGGTGATCCCCGCTAATCGATAGTAAGTCGATAAAATATGAAAAAATCCAGAATATCTTGACAATTGGTTTATATGAAAAAATATGTTATATTTACTGCCCGAACACTGATTCTTAAGTCCAGACTTATTTTATATTTTACAACGTTGCTCCCCTGTTAAATACGGATTATTGAGCACCTGTAAAATTCACGTTTTAAACTTCACGGTCCAACGTTACCTAAGATCTGCAGTCCATTACCAATTATAACAACGTTAGCTACAACTCTGATTGAATTATTCAACACTTTTATTTCCTCGGGACTCTCACAATTTTCAATCAAACTAAACATACAAATGACGCCATTGGTGTACGAAATTAACGCTGATGCAAGTATCCTATTCTTTCTGAAAAGGTTTTATCCGCCGTTTCGAGTATACCTGCTTGATTCAGCTGAAGCTACTCTAAAGAAGTCCACTGTGGGCACGGCTGAGAACCGTGCCTCCAACTACACAAAGAACCGTCGCACTACAGAACCGAGCAAAACAGCCTCACGTGCAATGCAACAACCAGGAATAAAAAGTGGAAGAAAGCAGCACTTTACCGTTTGAGGCCACATGTACACATCGGAAAAACTGAACAACATGCGCCGCAAATGCGGCAGTAACCCGGCAGGTGCAATACATTGCTTTTCGAATTTACGTTACCTGAATTGCCACTCAGGTCCACCTATGCGCGCACTGTTAGCGCAGGTCATTGACATCTCCAGCAACTTTCGGCGCAGCTTGAGGGCACACCTGCGAAGGGTTCCCAAATGCAGTGGAGCGCCCACGCGTGGTTTGCTGCGTGTCTAAATACTTCCATTATCTAAAATATATACAATTTCATGTTGTTTTATATTTATTGTTTACGCACCGAAGTCGCAACTGGACTAGTGACTAGTGGATGGGTAAAGAATTATTGCAATATTCTGGGCAAGTTCGCATACCCCAAATTATGCACTCAGGGGTAGTTGTTCTTTTTCCTTTCAACCAGAAAAAAAGCGCTTTAATGGCGGGCGTTCAGAGTACACCGTCGACATTAGCAGCAAGACGGCTTAGCGGGTGAGCCAACATGTTGGGAACATTTCAACCTAACTGGTGCGGTTCACTATTTGAAATTAGACATGACGAAATTACTTTTACAATATATGAAGGCTGCGTTTTCTGTACAAGACTGAGCGCACAGAGTCTATTCTCGTGCTCTGCACCTGGTCGCCTGTTGGCTGATGAAGGAAACGGTTCCGGGTAATTAGTTAAAGGAATTTGGGCCTTTGGAAATGTTGTAATAGTTTGAAATTGCTTCAATTTTTTAATATTCGGAGTGCCCACCTTTGGCGGAAGACGCAACATCTCAGTTCCAGGCACGAGGTCATACTGTGTATCAGCTGTATTCAGCGTAGTGTTAGCTGCTGACGTCGATGACGTAGTTTTTCTTGTATGATGATTTTATGTGTATTCAATCTTCACCCCTATGCGCTTTGAAATGGGACCTTGGAACAATAATTGGCGACACCAATACATTATCGGGCCTTAAAAGTTCTGGGCAATAGTAACACTAGGCTTCTTGCGCGTAAACAAAGGAGCAAGCGTCAGAAAGTGGGGAACCAAGCATAAGTCTGAAATATGAGTAGCTTTGTTCTCAGCCCTCAGGAAAGACTTACTTCCTGAGAGCAAGGACATCAACGCAAAGGTCGGCAAGAAGCAAGTGGGAGAATTCTCAGTGGGAAATTTTGGGAATAAACAATCGGAATAGCGGAGGAGATGCACTGGTGGGAAATTGCAGAGAGAAATGCTCTGAAGTTGATGAAGACATTTTCTACAAAGGAAAGAATAGGCAATAGGCATTGAAAATTTTCGGTGGTACAACAAAAAACGAAGTTTAAGTCTTTTAGTCACAACCCACGTACGTGCAAGACGGAGATGTGTTAAGTAAGATTTGGAGCGCGACCTTATGATGTTCTGACGCAAGCAAAGGCTGAATCTCAAAAGAGAAAGAAGGAAAATCCTTAAACTAAGAAATCCTGCCTGGACACAGTCAGAGCCAATTCGCAGGAGTTCAGATTAACTGTTCAAAAGAAATTCGCTTTTTAAACCAGCAGAACGAAATTAGTGTCGACAGGCCTAATGACAACCCACATAGGCAATCAGTGAATCAGCAGTAGTTGTTAGTGAAGCCACATGTAAGGAACAAACTGCAAAAGCTACTATGAAAACAAAGGAAGTAACTGCCAACTCTAAGACCATGAAAGTGTTAAGTACGGCGGACCAGATTTAATTAGCTAAGCTGTGGAACTAAATAACAGATGTGAGCCGAGCGATGTTTGTACATATAACATGGCAGTGTTTGAGGAAGCGTAACAATAGGGGGAAGCTTGAAAGCAACTAGAAGAAAGCTAGCCTTCGGCACGGACAGAATGTACGCACTTCGAGAAGGGCAATCGTATCAATACGCACGATTTAGACGAGATAATAAAGGTAGCAGAATGATTCCACACCAGGCTGTATGCCAGCGACGTTACCCAGGGAAGAAGCTCGATTGCGATGTCCCACTAGTAACCGAAGAGCAAGCAGGAAAGGATTTCAAAAGGCATTTAAATGGGAAATTCGGCAGGTGACGACGGCATAACCATGGAAATGTTGAAGGTGGGAAGAATATTGCTCTGGAAAATCTTGCTGTGCTATTTCGGAATGCTTGGGTGCCTAAAAAGTGCCTATAGCCCGAAGAACGCTAGCACTACTCTGACTCATAGGACGGGAGATCCCAAGGACAATCAAGAATTACAGAACCATTAGCCTGCTCTCTGTTGTTTGCAAGCTATTTACTAAAGTTATAGTCAGTCTCATAGGTGACAGTCTGGATTCCCCACAACCCGGGAGCAGGCTGCGTTTGGAACGGCTACTCAACCATCGATCACATCCATGTCGTCAATCAAGAGAAAAATCCGCGAGTACAATATAGCTAAACCCCTTTACATGGCTTTAAAGGTAATGAGAATAAGTTTTCATTTTGTTCTCACCACAGCCGTGCGAGAAGCACTTTAAACCCAAGGGAGTACAGGGGACCTATATCCACTTTTAGACAAGATATACAAGAACTATCATCACGCCTAAACTATTACAGCATGTCTGCAGAGGGTATTTAGAAAGCTTGAGTGAGAAAACATAGGATTATGGATATACGAGGAGTACTTGAGTGATTTGAAGGAGGCAGGAAGCGCAATCAGGAAGCGTGGCTTTGGAGATAAGGCAAATATGAATGAATCTAAAGTAATGAGAAATAAGCATGCAAAGATTGTCCTCTTTAGCTTAAGAAACGAAACGCTACAAGAAGTAAAACAGTATACCTCGGACAGATGGGTAGTGCTGACCCCAACCACGACAGAGAAATCCGGGGCCGTATATGTGTGTGTTGGAGAGTACTCGGCGAAAACTCCCAAATAATAAAAAGTAAGGTATCTCTGTCACTCCAAAGAAAAATCTCCAAGGAGTGCATACTGCCGCCTATGATATACTGAGCTGAAACTTGGTGCCTTACTAACCAAATAGAAAGCACACTTATATCGACTCAACGGGCCATGAAACGAATAATAGAGATTTATAGCAGAGCAGAA
The DNA here is from genome assembly GCA_013339765.2 of Haemaphysalis longicornis. NCBI lineage: Eukaryota > Metazoa > Arthropoda > Arachnida > Ixodida > Ixodidae > Haemaphysalis > Haemaphysalis longicornis. The sequence continues at coordinate 100,679,443 of CM023453.1, read as the reverse complement.
AACCGGTCCCGGTACGGTACCCGGGTCGGCCGGCGGCACTGCACGTGCACCGAGGCGAAAACAGCTGGTTGTGCGCGTTCGCAGGAGTACCGGGTACTGTACAGGGACCATTTCTCCGCTCTGCTTTAACTCTCTCATGTTAGCTGTTACAGTCATGGACAGGAAATTGACCTACTTTGATCAGAGAACAAATTAGAGTAGAGGATAGGATAGTTCAATAGGGAAAAAATGGACTTGGGCTGGCCATGTAGTGAGACAAATTGACAATCGGTGGGCAATCAGGGTAACAGGCGGGACACGACGAGAAGGGTCTAGAAGAAGGGGGAGGCCATAACCATATGGACGGATGAAACGAATTCGGGGTGAACTGTGGACTAGAGCAGCGCAGCAGGAGCGGTTGGAAGTTAGTGGAATGCGCCTTCGCCCTGCAGTGGAACTGAGGGGGCTGCTGGTGCTGCCGATGCTGGTGCTGCTGATGATGACGATGGCAGCAAGGGCCTAGACGCTGTTCTTGTGTCACCTTCAAAGCAGTTTGTCCTAATTACAATTTTGTGATTTCCTTTTTGCATTAAAGGGGACTGGAACAACAATTCGGAGACAAATTAACTCCGCGGCTAGGCGTACGTGCCGAGGGTAATACACCGCACATTCTGAAGCGCTAAGGCACCGCAATATATTTAGAGGCATCTTTTCTTGAAGCATTAAAATAGACACTAAAGGTGCGATACCTTTTGTTTTAGCATAAATATTGTATATTTTGTAGATCTTCTACTTTTGTTCAGCATTCAAACGATGCCGTGTTTGCATATAAATAAAAGATTCAAGCTGGATTTTCTCTTTATTGGAACCTTACATTTGCTTACAACGTTACAACGTTGAAGAGCTCGCCAAAAATTTACCATGCCAAGCTTGAAGTTTGAAGTTTGAGTTTTTTATTTTCACGTTTTAAAAGAGCGTACAAATAGTAATACCGAGGAGGTCCCGTAGTTAAAAACTGTCGGGGGGACCTCCTGTGACAAAGTGCACAACGGAAAAGCGTAGAGTAGGCAACAAGTAAAAAACACATCAAACGAAAATGAGCAAAAAACAGGCAGAAAGCAATACATATATGTATATACATACATACGCACATATATATACATTAATTTGTAGCAATACAAACATATGCACATAAAAATTGCAGTAAAAACGACTTAATTGCAGCTTCCGAACTAATTTCATTTAACTGGGTCGTCCACGTGTTCCCAGTGCGCACCTTCTACTACGCATTTATCTTTGTCGCCAATGTTGAAATCGAATCAGAAAGTAGTTTGAATGATGTCTTTTGTGTAACAGCCCCCCAACGAAATTTGGGGAAAGGATTTATGACAATTTCGTCCAGCGTCCAGATTGCGCTGGCACCTGGAGCAGCTGTAGAAGATACACATGCAATTCCTAAGGAGTCACCGTTTGTGCCGTTTCAAGCCGATTGTGGCTATTTCCCTCGGTTTTTGCCAATGGCTCTGGCATATATATATATAGCGATATTGGTAAGTTGGTTCAGTAAGCTTTCGCTCTCACTCAAATGCATGCATATTTTCGTTTGAGTTTTAACGAAGGCAAAGCATCTCAAGAAAATAGAAACTGATACAAGTACATTATATTGACTCGGCATCGTATTATATTTTGTTTATAGCGGAGGTTTCCATCCTTTAAAAAAACAGGACCAGCAATAGTTCTTACATATATTTATTTTACGTATACGTGCGTGTGCCTTAGTGTTTGTTTTAGAAAAGGTTTGAGGAACAAACCCGAACATGGTTCATTATTCATGATTTGCGATGTCCAAATTGTAGTCGGAGAAAGTGTGTAAGGGGACCAATACCTGGTTTTAAGCTTATGCATAATATCCGCGAGCAAGCAAATGCTATTGCCGCGAGTTCTACATTGGTGTTCGTGCCACTAAAATGCGTGTATATAAGCCAACTTGTGGGCACATTTTAGTGGTGTTAGGACCGACGGACCGCAGGGTCCTTCTGGGTAGCAAAGCAACTTGATAGCAGTGACGCGGAGGTGCACATCTGCTATGACAACAAGATGTGTTCGAGCAAGAAACAAAATGCAATATGTAATTTCAAACGACTCACCTTTTCAAGGCAACACGCTGAATCAAACAGTTATTTGAATGTGGCGTCGTGGAAAGTGTGCGACCACAAGACGTATACGGCTGTTTAGAGGCAAGCCTAACGCATGTTCAGAATGCACGTTAATACGCAGACGCTATCCATTTCTGGTGGCCTAGAAACCGAACGGCGCCTAAACCTTCGACCATATCCGCAAGTGAGTCAACGCACGAGCGAGCAGCACATGAACGCGTGTAAGGGCACAGGGGCTGTTAACGCTGATCACCCCATTGTGACGCACTGACACGGTCTGCTTCCTTTCATATTCAATCGTCATGATTTACACTGGTCTAACTTTTACAGTGAATTCGTTGTCTTCCCGTTGGCGAGGTTGTTTCGGTCCGCGTAAAAAAGGAATAAAAATCATCTGAGCGCTGCATTTTAGTGACCTTTCCTATGACATTGTATCTGGTACACGTGAGGAACTTTCAACGCCTCGTTTCTAACTATTCTGCACCGTAATCTTCCGGCGAAGTGTACTTTTTATGCAGTTTTATTTCTAATCTGTTTCTTGGCGTTCGCTGATACTATGTGCTATCTTTTGATGCACATGTTGGGTTGTAGGTCTATTACGGATTCGTATGCTGTTTGATTATATATCCGCATCGGTACAATTCTCTAATAAAAATGTGTTGTTATCTTGATTTGATGTTCATCGTGTTGTGATTTTGTTGGTCCTTTTGAATTGTGTTTACGGCGTTTTGCGTCCTTGTGTAATATTTTTCTTCAACATGATAGTTCTTGCTGTACCTGTTCTTGCGGTTTTGTTGCTCAGTTTCTAGTTGTGTGATCCCTGTAAGGTCTTGTAAGGTATCTATAATTAATATAAATAAATAAATAATAAATGAATAAATAAATAAATAAATAAATAAATAAATAAATAACCCCGAAGAAAGCTCACTGTGAAGAGGCGCTCGGAAGTGACGAGGCAGATGTGGGCGTGCGGTGGCGAAACAAGATCGCGTGGAAAAAAAGAAGGGAGGAAGACGAGGAAGCCGGAGGGTCGTGGCACGAGAGCTGAAGGAACTAAGATTCCTTCGAGCAGAGCCTCCGCTTGCTCGCGGCGACTCTCGCTGACGTGTCATTGGCTACTCGCCCCTGTTCTCTGCTTCCCCTTGCGGGTTTGGCCAAGTTTGTTAGATTTCAGATGGGCTTTCATTTTCGTTTAGGGAGCACGTTCTAACGCTGGAGCATTTGCTAAGTTGTAGGTTCGGGAAGCAGGCTAGCTGATGTCGTTCAGCTCTCCCGGCCAGGGGCCATCGCCCTGTTCGGCTTCCCTTACTGCGCAGCAGCTGCCTCTGAATTTATTCTCCAGTGGTGGCGTGAATAGGGTTCCTGTGTCTCTGGTTCCGGCTAATGGGGGCGTACATTCGCCTCAACCATCCCGAGGCAGTCTAGTCGGCCCTGCAGGCTGCCACGCAGCACTACCAGTCGGTGACCGAGGTCCTGCGAATTGGCAAGGGTGGCCTAGTGTGTAGGTCCTCAGAACTGCCCTGCATATCTGACCTGCTAAACTGTCGCATGTTCGGCTCCATTCCGGTGAGTGCGTTCATCTCTCATCACCTTGCGTACTCAAAGGGCATCATACGGGGTGTTAGCGGAGAGTTGAGCGCCAGGGACGTGCTCCACAAATTTGCAGACGCTGGGGTGATTGAAGTGTATCGCTGTAGCCGAGAGGCCAATAACACCAGGGTCCCCACTGAATCAGTCATCGCCACATTTGCAGGTCATCAATTGCCCCTCCGAAATAAAGGTCTGGCCACTCGTTCCAGAGTTGACCGTTTAAATCCGCGTCCTCGCAGTGAAAACGGTTGCTGGCGATTTGGGCACTCATTGAGGGGTTTGTAAATCGTCCCTTCGTTGCTGCTTGTGTGGGAGCGCGCACTCAGCTTCCCAGTGCAACGCAGATGAGGTAAAGTTCTGCCCCTGTCAGCAAGGGTATCCAGCGGACTACTCCAACTGTCCTGCACGAGCTCAGGAAGTCAGTGTGCTCGAAGTTCTTGAAAAACGTCGCTGTTCGTGGGTGGAAGCCGCAGCCATTGTAAGAGAGCGGGCTTTCGGATACGCGGGTGTTGCCTCTCGTCAGTTGGCTACAACGGACCCTTCCTTGCTTTCGCTTGTGGATGCTGCTATCACAAATGCCATACCTGCAGCGGTTGATCATATGTCAGGTATATTTTCAGACGACTTTCAGCAAATGCAAGCGCAAATGTACATGATGTCGTCGCAGTTCTCCCAACTGCTCCAAGCATTCCAGGGCCCTGCTCGCTTTCATGCAGCAGCTCAACTCCAACTCTACTAATCCATCGTTCAGTCTTCCTGTGGCCGTCACTGCTCCTCCTCAGAGCTCTCCAGTAGCCAGTAATGACAGCTTCCTTGGTAAACCGACTCTGCACCAACACCTTGGCAAATAATGCAACAGTGCTTTGCACCAGTGCAGTCTCAAAGTGCTGCAACTGTACCTGCTGTTTTTCCTTCCTCTACCAGCCACATCACACCGAACAATCCATGTCATGAGACGCGACCTTCATCTACAGCTTCCCAGTCCACTTCTCAATCACCTAATTATTGCTCACAGTCGCGCTACCTCTAGATTAGTGTGACGAAACATCGTCTGAAGACATGATTGTTACCTTTTCCAACAAGAGAGGCACGTCCCCTTCACCCGGTCCCTCTCCAAAGTCAAAAAATAGGAACGCCCAGTTACGCAACACCACGCCAGAGGATATCCTAACCAAAGCGGTGACTGAGACTAACATATAACTAATCATGGCATCTCTCAAAGTGTTACAATGGAATTGCCGCTCGATTTGATCCTCTTGTTCTGACCTTTACTCTTTCACTGCAAAAATTTCCCCTGAAATTATCTTTCTACAAGAAACTTCGGTTGGACCCCGGCACATTTTTACGTTTTCATAACTACAAAACTTTCCGACTGGACCATCAAGGTTGAGGTGGGGGTTTACTAATATTAATATCTAATAATTTCTGCCGTAATGCCTTTAAGACTTTTGACTTCTTGTCCTCTCAATGTGAGATTCTCGGTATTGATTTGCTTCTGCCGGGTTGCAAGCCTTTTTCATTGGTAAATGTGTATTTCTCCAACGGAGTTTTCGAAGTCAGACCTTTAGATTCGGCTATCGCGGTGTGCCATAAAGCTGTGGTAGTGGCGGGAGACTTCAATTCGCCCCATGTATCCTGGGGATTTAGGACAGACACCTCAGGGAAACGTCTGTGGGAATGGGCAGGCGATAACGACCTTCACTGTCGATATATGGGCAATGCCACTTTTATTCCTGGTCAGTCGCGTTCTGTCCTTGACCTCACTTTTGCAACATCAGGGCTGGTATCCTTCGTGGTCAACAGTTGATTGCGAGACGAACAATGATCATATCCCTATTCTTTTCGAAATAGTTTGCTCCGCGAAAATACCTAGCCACAGAGTACATTCATTCATCAATATAACTAAATTTTCCTTAGTGTTGGGCAATGCACTCTCTACTTTTCCACCTATGGCACAAACCTGCAGGGCTGAAAGCGTGATCACAGCTATTTATTATTCCGTACGTAAAGCAAAATTTACTGTTGCATCAGTTCACAACAACTTGTGTAGTCGTGTAGTCCTTGCTGAAATGAAGAATGTACCAGAGATTTCCGACGTAGGAAAGTCGCTTGGAAGCAGTTTCTTCACAATCAGAGTCCGGCTAACTGGGTAATTTTAAATTTTACCGCGCAACTTTCAAGCGAACTGTATTACTTGCAAAGGAATTCTTTAACATTGGCCGATTCTCAGCCCTATCAGAACCACATGGTTAAAAAGCATTATTCAAGTTTATGAGGTCTAGGAAATCCTGTATTCCTCTCTGCGCGCACCCTCACTGGTTCGTACGCCGGAAGAAATCGTAGACTTCCTAGAGAATATTGCTGGTGACCTACATCTGCGATTTGCGACGAGGATTCCTCCTACAAGCCATCGTATTCTAGGCTCAGCTGATTTTGAAGAGGTCACTATAGGCGAACAGGGTAAAGTATTTCTTCCCTCCCAGTGTCTGCGCAAGGGCCGGATGGTATTACCACCGCAACGATAAAATTGTTATATCATGAAGCTCCGGCAGATTTGCTCAATGTAGTTAACGTTTCACTTAGAAACGCTGGATACTACCTGAATAGCGTTTGGCCAAAATTCTGCCTTTCCCCAAGAAGCCGGAGGTCGGTTATTCGATTGATAACATTAGGCCGATAGCTCTAACATCTACTCTAGTTAAAGTGATTGAGCGCGTTTTGCTTCCCCGGATTAACAAGTTTCTGATTGATAAGAATATCCTAAACTGCAGACAAATTGGCTTTAGAGAAGGATGCTCCATTTGGTGGGAACATAGAGACTTAGAAAGTGGCATTCCATGGGCACGACGAATAAGCAGGATGCAGCATTGGTCACTCTGGATAGTTCAAAAGCTTACGACAGCGTGGAATATGGCATCCTCCTAGATCTCCTCGCTTATTATTCATTCACTGAGTACATCACTGCGTGGATAGCGGCTTTTTCAGAAAGCAGACAATTCTTTCGTTACCAACATGGCTACGCCTCTTCTCGTTATAAGCAGGCGCGTGGAGTCCCCCGTGGGTCTGTCATCTCCCCAGTGCTATTTAATGTGCTCTTGAGCTCCATACCTAGTCAGTCTGATGTACAAACATACGTTTAGCAGATGAACATTGCCTTTTTCTCTTCTTAGCAGGATATTCATTCCCTGTTTCATTCTCTTCAGTCGTATCTGAATGCTCTAGAATTATGGCTGGACACTCTGAAATTTTCGTTAAATATTAATAAGTGTGCAATTCTCGTGTTCCCCCTTACGGACCCAATATCAATTTCGTTATCCTATCGTCAACAATTCATTCGGCAGGTTGATTCACTAAAATACCTTGGAGGTATATATGACAGTAAATTGAATTGGCGTCTCCACATTGAGCACATTGCAGTGAAAGGCTTCCGCGCTGTCGCTCTTTTGGGGGGTCTTAGCCACAAGCGATCAGGTCTGAGAGCAGATACACTCTTGATGATTTACCGCATGTATGTTTGCCCAGTCTTAGAATTCGGGTGCGTTTTGTTCTCTGGCTCTGCGACCTATAAGCTCTTGCCTTTGGTGAAGCTTGAACGTCAAGCATTGCGCTGCTGCTTAGGCCTGCCCGCTTACGCCCCGATTAGGGTGTTGTACTTAGAAGCCGGAGTCCTAGCGCTGAACTCCAGGTTCAAATACCTAACAGGTAATGCATTTGCTAAGTTCTTTGAGTGCCCGCTGGCCAGACCACAGGCTGTTTTCCTCTAGTATGCAATGTCCTTTTTTGGTACATATTGGTCTCATCTCCGGCGCCCACAGGTCATTTTTGCCAATTCGTTGCTTACTCCAATAAACACCACCCTCCTTTCAGTTCCCGCCTTGCAGTTACCATCCACAGTAGTAAGGATTTCGTTTGATAACATTTTCCCCAAAAACGCTAAGCTTCTCCCACCTAACATACTCAAAAAATTCTCCTGGCTCACCAGTCCGAATACCCATCCCATGTGGTCATTGCAACTGACGCTTCAAAAAAAGACCAAAAGGTTGGGGCGGCCATTTTCTCTCCTAATGGCTTTTTTTCGATTACCAGATTTATCCCCATTTTTATGCAGAATTTCTTGCTTTACTCCTTGCAATCCTGAAACTTGACGGCGAATTCTTCCGTGATGTTACTCACCGACTCTTGTCCGTGTGCATGGCTCTCTCCTCAGAAACTTTACATCCTATTCTAAACTTTTTATTCCGCGTCCCCACTCACGTGCGGGAGATTCGGCTCGTTTGGCTGCCGCCACTGGGGTTAACCCTCAATGAAACCGCTGATATATTAGCTAAAACAGCTTTTGCTTTACCAATCGTCGAGGTTCTTCCCCCGTTTTCTTGCGTGTTGTTGGCACGTTATCGCTAGTACCTGTTCAATCAAGATGGCTCCGATCATAGTCTGAACACTTTTCCCTGAACTTGAACACCTCAGGTACCGCTGGGAGAGAAGTTTATGCCAAACTAGCTTGTGCTAAGTATTGCTAACTTCTTTTCGTTGTGGTGTGCCGCCACTTAAAGGAGCCATGAAGAGAAAACACAAGTTTGGTTCATTCAAAAGATTGTCTCGTTAGAATCATACTGACACCACTTTTAACGTAAACTTCGCCCAAATAAGCTACATAAGTAGGAAAAACGGGAATGGTCCATGCGACCCACCAGCTCATTTCCCGCAACAGAAAATGTGATGTCACATGGGCTAAGCTCTGTGATTGGCGGAGGCTGGCAGAAGCAGACGCAAATTAGGTAGAGCTTATCAACTAGACGAACGAGCGATTTGCGCTTAAATTTAGGGCACATTCTTTACAAAGCAATAGGAATGATGGGACAAACAGTGGAAGTTACGAAAAGCACATGTAACATAGAAGTACTGCGTTCTCAGTGTTCGTACTGCGCACAGCATGCTTTTGGTTTAGCTGCACAGCACTATGGGGCTTGGGGTTGTCTCAGACGACACTAGCCGATTGACGCAGGCAACGGTTGTCTTACGTGACCCCATTTGTCGAGCGAGCACTGTTTCAGGGACCGAATTTTTCTCCCAGAACAAAAACAAGCCAGGTTTAAATGAAGCGGGCAAAAACAAACCAAACGCTTGCCACGGTATGGTGGCGCCATCTAGTTTACGGAACGTAAAGAAACGCGGGAACAAACCAACACCGCTACAGGGTGGAGACAACCTTTGAACGGTCCCGTGCCGCCGCAATTGGGGCCAACGGGATCAACGCGTTATTCTTTTCGTTTCCCACGAGACCTTAGCAACGCGAAACAGACAATATATGATTCAAACTTCTCAGTAAACCGCGTTGCGGCGATAATTTTAGCGCGCGGTTTTGAACAATGACTTGCCTTCGGCGGCGAGCGAGCAAGCTCCAACATGCCGGCGCCAGCGTTACATGTCTCTACCCCTGTTTCGGCGTATTCTAAAATTTAGGTACTCAGGCGGCAGATTCGGTCGGTTTCGCCGTGGCCACTTGGGAACCCCAAAGAAACCGCACATTGAGCGGGAAAATCAAAGGTTTTACCCTTATTGGGGTTTTTTATTATCGCAGTCAATAAAGCTCCGTTTTGTTTTCCGGAAAAAGGCGCTGGGGGCACTTTATGCCAAATCTTTCGAATAAAACCAACTTCTTTTCTTTGGTGGCTCCACTTAATCGGTATTTATACAGGGAAATCTGATAACCTCCCCTTTGTGCCACTTTTGCAAAGAAATTGAATCCGAAGAGCACTTCTTTCTTTTTTTCCGCCGATTTTCCAACCATCGGAGAAGGCTTCTAGAGATTCCCCTGCTCCGTTTTGGACTGCCTTTGACAGTACCGGTGCTTTTGTCGTTTGGGGGGACTAGGCTGGGCCGATGCCATAGGGACGTGTGCAACGCCATCCACTCCTTCAATTTGGAGACAGCTCGTCTGCAGTGTTAAAAACATTCCGATTAGGCTCACTTTTGCTACAGTTTTCCTACTCTTCTCTCTGTTTTTTTTTGTGTTTTCTGTCTCTCTCTCTCATTAACCTAGGCCAAATTCTTGCTTCTGCTCCATTTTTTGCCTCACATGACTGATTGTAATAAAAACATATCTCTTCTTGGCCCATCTCCCTAAGTGGGTATGCGCCATTTTTCGGGCCACCACCACCACTAACCAGGTTCGAGGAGTGACCTGCCGGACGAGAACGTTCGGGGAACCTACGTTACGAGCTGCATCTACCCCGTTGACATCGAGGCAGCTCAGCCGACCCTGACCAAGGAGCACCTGCCCCGAATCACTCATCAGTCACAGCACCGGCATCGACAAGGGCACCACGGCAGCGCCACGAGCCTAGCGCGCGGCAAAGAGGGACCCGAGTTTGCGGCGTCTAGCGCCAACGTCAAGGAGACGCAGCGCCTGCAGCCATCACACCGAGCAAGTGTACCGCCACAGCTCACTGAAGCCGAGTACTGGCCAGACGTGCGCGAGAACTCTTTTGAGTTAAGAACATTGTTTTGTCGGACATCTAGTCGTTTGATTTCATTAATTCATACTTAAGTTTGTGTATCTTTCTAATTTTGTCTTGTGAATAGAGTCTGTCCTTGTCCGTCGTCACGTGCCTCGCTTTTCCGTAAGTTGAACCTAACCTCCTCATCCACAGAACTAGCCGCCTCACAACACTCACATTCCCGTTCCGCTGACTTTTCCCACAAGCTCTGAGTATTTCCTCATGCTAGCACTTACGCTACCGTTTGAGGTTTCACAAAGGTCAGTACGCTGGCGTACAATCTGTTTGATGCCGCCTTGGAGAAACTCAGCCTCAGACCTTTAGTCAACCTAAAAATACGCCCAATGGCTGCCAAAGCATATACGCCATGTGGTGTGCTGCCCAGAGTTTACCACTTGAATTTTTTTTCGTGCTAGTCCTAATGCTCCTACTGTTAGACTGCACATAGTACGCATACTGCACATAGTATTAGACTGCACAAAGCTGCACATACTCGCAGAGGTGAACTGCCTAAGTTTGCATGCCGATATTTACAATTTGTGTCAGTTCCAAACTCATACAGCTTTACAAACGAGGGATGTGAATTTACCGGTGGAGCTGTAGCGGAAAACGCTTGGCCAGGCAGTTTTGCTTCGTGCGAGGTCAAAAAGGCCCAGCATAAAACACTTCAACCAACACCACACTTCAAAAATACCTTGAGAATCTAATGAAAAACCACATTTCGTGGTTCGGACAACAAGGTGACAAATCAGGAATTTCAGGGACTTTATTGCTGCGTGCTTGAACAGCGACGATCCGGAAAATTACCGGTCATTCATAAGACACTCTTTAGGCTCTCCGCCGGCCCGACCGCAGCGATGGCTCTTCCAGCCTAGCTTGGCACCACGCCGCTGAGTGCAGGATTTGGTGAGTTGGTAATCCAGCTTAATACTACAGGCAGCAAGAAGGACTAGAAATGAGGCACAGAGGACGAGCGCTTGTCCGGTGTACCTCACCTTGAGTACTTGTTTCTTGTTGCGCTGTAGTCATACACCGCTAGTAAATCACTCAGCGCCCAAGCAGTCATCCGTGAATCAGATTAATCTGCATCGCGCACCGCCACCCCTCTTCTTGCCATCGGTGCATCAGTGTCGGCTCCTCTAGGCGCGGGGGCCCCCACATCAGTAGGGTTTTTTTATTAAATGTAGAAACATAATTCAAAAACATTTCCCTTGGGTTAAAATGTTTTTACATTCCTCAACCGAAGCAGTCTTAACGGCCTCCACCATTACTTGACTGAGTGTGTGAGTGGTGTGTGAAATAGTGAGTGAGGGACTGAGCTAGTAGGTGACTGATTGAGTGTGTGAGCGAGCGAGTGAGGGAGAGAGGGAGTGAGTGAGGGAGTGAGCCAGTGGGTGAGTGATTGAGTGTGTGAGCGAGCGAGTGAGGGAGAGAGGGAGTGAGTGAGTGAGTTAGTGAGTGAGTGAGTGAGTCAGTGAGTGAGTGAGTGAGTGAGTGAGTGAGTGAGTGAGTGAGTGAGTGAGTGAGTGAGTGAGTGAGTGAGTGAGTGAGTGAGTGAATCCTCTTGTATATAATGGAGGTGTACCCTCACTCAATAGCACCCGCTACTGCCACTCGGCGTGCGCATGGCCGTTGGAAAAGAGATACAGGCAAAAATATTTCGGTCTCATTTTGAATTTGAATTCCCCAAAGTGATTTTTATACTCTTCATAGAGGGTTCATGAATTTTTGGCAAATTCTTCCCCCATATATATAATGTGGAAAACCAGTGTTTGATAAAACCCCAATCCTGCCACCATTGTTTCTCCTAGTGAACCTCGACTATTCAATTCCGCCCACGCCAGTCATTTTTAATCACCCCTTCATTGTTTATGTACTTTTTAATACCACTTCTCTAGGCCGTAAGACAACAGCCCGTAAGACAAACTACAAGTTTGCTGTATTGGAAATATTGGGTGTTTTTTACTGCCCCAACGTGAGGCCGCAAACAATGCTTTGTTCACGAATGGAATGGAATGGATTACTTTATTATAGGAGGAGGCCAATAGGCCCTGTTGGGGGACATGGGAAAAAGGGTAGGGGAAGATGGTTCATATAAAGACTTCACTGCACTGTGAGGGTCCACTTAGCCCGGTATGAACAGTTGAAGTTGTGGCGAGGACACTCTAATACGACCATGATCGGGGTGTGCAATAGGAGCCGTTCAGGGGCCACAAAGCGTGTTTTTGGGGGGGCCATCTAGGGAGTGGGTGAACGATCCGCCATCATACTACTTTTTAGAGACCTGTTTTGAGACCGAATTCTGTAATTTTCTGTAAAATGTGGGGGTTAAAACAATTATTTCTTGCAAAATTTACAATTTCCCCCACAAGCATGTGTTTCTAGTGCTCAGCGATGATGTATTCAGAGAATGCGCGTGAAAGAAATGTTAGTGTGTCGACTAAGGCTGCTGCAGTGTGCTTCAAAACTCCCAAACTGTTGCCTTGTATACTTTCTGCCTCCATAAACGGTGGGACGATAGCGTCCAATGACCCCTCTTCGCACTTGCTCTGTTTCTAATGGGATTCATATGTGGGTCACTTCTGTTGCTGTTGATAGTAACCATTTGTGAACAATTGGGCATGCTCGACAAACAGGGAAATGTATTGGGCAATGGGGCTTATGCGATTTGGCCAGTGTGGTCTCAGGAACGCCCAACGCTCCCGGCGGCTGTGCAGCATGTCGATAATGCTTCTACACTTACGTGATATTTCGTATCGTGATAAACGTTCGTAACTTACATTGTTTACTCCACAATTCTTACTCCTTGAAATAATGTTTACTAGATCTCAGCGCAAATATCTCTTTATGCAAGCTAATATTCCCCGTTTCATTTGCGTTAGATTTTGTCGGTCTCAGCCAATCGTTATTACGTGCCCATATTACTTGTTGAGTTCAGTGCAGAAAAGTAGGTAGGTTGTCGCATGCCTCTTCTCTATTTTCTTCATTACACAGCTTATTTTAGTGAAGTTTCGTTGAACGTTGTGTCAGTTTCTTTCTAACAAGGCTTCGAATGAAACACACATGCACACTTTTTATTGCCCCTTTAAGGCCCTGCAAGAGAAATATATTGAAGGAAATTAACTATAGTGAGAACGTCAACATCAATAATTTCATGGATCTACTTAGAGACTATAACGATGAAGCTAAATCACAGTGCCGTCATTTTTCCGCAAGCGACACAAGTTAGCTTCGGTGACGGAGACCATCTGCACTTCTACTGCGATAAGTTAGCAATGATCTAATCTACATTAACCGAGAAGCCTGCAAAAGTTGGATCAGGAGGTTGGAGAATTTAGGGCTGCTGAGCAAACTGTGTAGTACGTTCATGAGGTTCGCACATTTGTGTTAACCTTGCTGGTTGCGTATTTAGAAAAAAAATTCAACAAAATAATTTCAACCCTGTTTTGAAGTTGTAGAAATAAATTATCACGTTTTAACATCTTCTGGTCCGACATTAAACAACCCAGTTATTTTTTGTTTAAAATTATAGGAACGAATCAAGCTGCGGCAAAGTTCTTCCAAGTACTTTAGGTGCGCACTTCTCTAGCATCTCATTATATATTTGACCCTCTCGTTTCTCAGCCAACACAGCATAGTAACGATGAAGATTTCGTCTGTAACTGATCTGTTTCTATATTTTCGCCAATAAAATGGCCTAGGGAGTTCCTCGTTCCTAGGGAGTTCCTAGGGAGTGTCTTAGGAATACCGTACAAGATATTCGTAAGTAGCTACAACTACAAAGCAAAAAGTCAAGCTGAGGACGCCGAACTAAAGGAGCATTAAAAACCCAAATGTTTATTTTTTGGAGAATCGCTACCTCATTTGGAATTGTTTTTCTCGAATCGGGACTGTATAAGCAAAACTATTCCAGCAAAGAGATTGAGCGCAGAGCACAGGAAGTAGAAGGTTGTCGAATGACGCCATTCTGTCCCGGAAGTAGCCTGAAACGAAATTAGAAATACAAATTCATTTTCAGTCCTCGCTTGCGACATTCGATTAAGCGTGCAGACGTTACGTAGTTAGTTAGAAGACCTCAGCTGACAGGACTAGTTGGCGTTAAACTGACCATGTAGCAGTGTACCATTCTAAGTCTCTTTCTACTTTATCTCAATTCTGGTAGAACTACAATGTAACGAAAGTGGCTAGTGAAAGTTTAGAAAAGTAACCACCGTGTGTCTGTGTTAAAAAACGTCAGAAAATGCGTCAACACCAGCTTCAAAGCAAAAGCTTGGTCGGCACAAAAGCAGTCAGGAATGCTGGAGGGCAAATTGGAATGCCAACGTTGATCGAAAAGTTTAGCAGGGGAAAGTAGTGTATTACGTTTGGCCCCTGTGCATCGTCTGTGGGTTAGCTCGATACTGTAATACCTTCCGGCTGCTTTAGGCCCAGTAGATATTTCTAACATGGGCATGTACAGCCGCCAGCAAAAGTTTACGGTGTGAGCAGCGCGTACCCGAGCGGTGCAGAACGGCATTGCTGCGCCATCTGCAGCCAGCGAGCGCAGGTTCGATGGCTCAAGGAACTGGCGTGCTAGGCGAGCTTTGCGCATGCCTGGTTTTTATTTTTACTGGGCATCTCTGATCACTCGCTTGCCGTGATATGCTTTCGATATTAGCGGCAGCCACTGTGGCACCGCTTGACCTGTCGCCGTCGTTCTGCCATCACTGGTGCTACAAAATACGTATCCCTGCGGCCAGCCGTTTACGCGGTATTGAGCGCTGAGCGTGAAACTATGACGGCTCTGTACGAGTCGATGTCTCAGAGAATAGCCGAAGTGATTTTTGCAGAAGGCAACTTCACTGGTTATTAATTTTCACATACGGTTGTCAGCCTAATAAATTTGTTTGAGCATGGACCTCATTGTAAATTAATCTTTTTCTTCATCATGTGTTGTTTGCTTCTTGTGTACATCTCCTAATGCCTCGGTAATGCTCCACCTGCAAAATCACACTTGGGTGCGGAATCTACCGCTTGGCGCCACCATGGACGCCCGATGGCGTGTACATTCTGCATTCAACAGGCAAACACGATAGCACAATAAATTACGGTGGTTTAAGTCGCGTTTTTCTGATGGACGAACGTCAAAAGGAACCAAGTTCGTACGGTGAGAGCAAGTGGAAAAAAATACAGACCCAGATGAATGCGAAGCACTTTTATGGGCCTTTGTCATAACAGGAAACAAACTCATAACTGTTGAGTGCAGAGCAAATACTCCAGTTCGTACGCAGTTTTTCCTGTGAGGACCAGGAGGTGCAACGATTGTGAGAGGCGGGACACACACCTATGTTCAATTGGAAATAAATGCGAAAATATCGGTGCCGTTCCAGTCTGTGATGAAAAATGACCAGCCGAGCTGGGCGGTATCCGATAAGGTCACGAAAAAAGCAGGTTGTGTGTAAGAGTTCCGCTTACTTCGTAGTTATTAACTGAATGGAAGTTATACGGACTAACGTTTTATTCTATTGGACAAAAACGGAGCTGAAACTGGATCGGAAAATGGCGTAGTCCTCTCAGCGGCTAATTATCGCATAATTGGTTTTGGGGTAGCTCCGACAAAACACGATCGAGTTACAGCCGTTTTCTGTAACCACACCTTCTACACAGACTGTCATGTATTTACAGCACACGGAAATTACGTATCGTTTACAGCTTCCCTATAAACTAACTGTGGCAAGTAAATGTGATTCGGCGTAATGCTAACGTCGTACGCGCGGCCAATTTCAGTATGGTAATCTTACATGATACCGACATTAGACTGAGCTCTAGATCATTCACCGGAAAGTTTGCTTTGCCGCAAGATAAATGTTGGCGACGCGAATGTTTTCTGTGCACCCCATCGACGAACGAAGTTTCCGACAGGTAGCCTATATAGCTGCTGTGAAATCAATTTTGTCGTCGACCGTTACATCACTTGAAAGATAACATTTATTTAACGTTGCCAGCCACGCACACGGCGGCCGCCGGCTACGTATTCTGTAGCACCAGTGATCGCAGATCGACGACGATGGCCACGCGGCACACAGCGGCTGCCGCGAATATCGAAAGCATATCACGGGCAAGCGAGTGATGCGAGATGCTTGGTAATAAGTAAAGGACAGGCATTCGCAAAGCGTGCTTAGCCCGCCAGTTCCTTGAGCCTCGACCCGGCGCTCGCTGGCTGCAGATGGCGCGGCAGTGCAGTCTTGCGCCGCTCGGCCACGCGCTGCACATCCCGCAAACTTTTGCTGGCGACTGTAGGTGTCTTGCTCAGATGCCGTATGTATTTGCTCCTTAGTTAAAAAAACCAGTCGCTGCGTCTGGCAATCAGGGTGCAAAACCTCTATATAACTTAAGCAGCAGCTACCTATAAATTCTCGGAAGTAAATTTTCCATTAAAGGATACTTCCATGAAAACTTTCTTATTCAAAGATTCTTCGTAATTCGGTCTCTTTTACCCACGCATTTTGACATGAGGCTCAACACAACTCGTCTGTGCTCTTTCGCGGGGCTTCCTTGGAATAAGTGAATGCAATATCCTGTTCACGCGGAGCTTTTTAAAATAAGGGACTGCGATATCGACGCCTTTCTGTTTTGGTTGTTGTATTGGGGGGCCTAAAAAGGGGCAAAAAAAGATTACGTGTAGAGGCGAAAATTGATGAAACGGCAACACCATATACCTCCAAGCTACGCTATGTTATTGGAAAAAGTCTTGTAAACAAGCTCTGTTGCTGGTGGGGTTTATTCATTGCTTTTTCGCTCGTCGCAGCGGGCCAAACTATAGCGTTTCACTGCTCAGAACGAGCTCACGGGTTTTATGCCCCACCACGGCGGCTGTAATTGAAAAACCGTTAGACGATATTTTTTGTCAGCGCTGGATGGTAAGGTTGACAAAAGTTCTCCGTACCCTATCGACATAGCAAAATAAGCTAAAGCGCGTAGACCACCAATGGCAAATTTAAGGTGAAATGGGTATAAACGTTGTCACTGTAGGTGGTGCTGTGCCATATATACGCATACATTGACAGTATACCCCTGTAAATGGCAACGAGATCGCTGCCTTCTTGTGACACATTGGAACTGTACCATTGTGAAAAGTACGGCGTTTTAGTACTTGCGGGAATACGGTACACACCAAAAAAGCTTTACCAACTACACTCTTCGGCAAAAAAAGAATAAAAGTTCATCCTTTGGGGGACTAACGGCCTTTGCTACAATCATCACTCCCTTTTGGGGACTAAATGTGGGGCGACGTACGCTTAGTACGCCACCCGGTTGGTTCGTTCCGATACTCCCCGAGGATGTATTGCTAAAAGAGAGACGCAGAAAAAAACGGAGGCACCAGCAGGGATCCTACCACCGACAGCTGACCACCGACGACAAGTAACCCGGCGCGCTACAACAACAACACGCCTCCGGACGGATGCTCCGGTAGACAATATTCGAGTATATAGCCTGTAGTGCTGTGCCAGGTGATGGATTCATTGCAACTAGTGCCGGAATTTCTATCCGTGCAAGCGGCCGTGACCGCGATTCACACTTTGCACTCAGCGCTTTGCTAACTTTAAAAACTATTGCTCATTTCAATTCTAAGTACAGCCTCACAACCATAGTTTTTTCCCGTAAAGAACAATCAACTCGTCGCCTATGGCTGGGTGGCTGAACATATGCCTGGGTGATCAGACGACACATTTGTTTCCGCGAAAATTAGCACAAGCTCAGTGCATTCTTAGTGTTCGATACATATTTTAAGTCTTCTAGGTATCCTATGTGAAAGCGCTCGTCTGTGTAAGTGTCAGAACAGGAAAACAAACCATATTTTCCCGCATGCGCGAAACCAATTTTTCTGTTGCTTAGCCTGAGTTCTTGAAGTTATTGTTGCTAGACAATAAGGACTGGAAAATGCAACCGCGTTTTACAGCCGTTCCAGCATTGACATAGCATTAGTGCTCAAGGCAATTATGTACAGAGTGTGAAAGATAACTTTAAGAAGCTTACCTGTAGCGCGCATTTTTGTTTAGCAGTTGTTGTATGAGGCAACTAATGCGTTTTTTCTCGTCTGTTAAACATTACATATTCATTACGCATTGAAGATCAACGTTCGCTATTGTCACTAATATCTGTGTTATTTTGACGCGCTTGAAATTTTTCATGGGCAGTTATTACCTCGCACGAATCGTATGCAACACAGCGTATCAACGCCTCACCGAGACATGTCTGTCCATCGTGATTCGCCACTCCTTGTTATTACCAGCCGCTCGATAAACCTAGGCCGTTTTTCTGAGAATAAAATCAATATTTTCTTTCGTAGCACCCTGTAGAGAACCACCTGACTGCAATTACTTGTCTTTCAGAAACCTTAAACTGTCCACAGACATATGCGCGAAATGGCAATGACAACGCCATTACAGTGGATTAACAACACAGCAAAGAGACTAAATGCATGCGTTTCCTCTTCTCGTTACTCCTTATAGATCGGCCGGGACGAACAGTTCGCATTTATGCACATGGCACAAACACTGTCACAGATACTCCCCTTGAAGTCGAAAGGGTGCCCGCGAAGACTAACGGCTGTATTTTAGCCCCTATGTTAGTCCTTTCTGCCTAAGAGTGTACTAATATTAGTCCAATTGTTCGAAAAGGGGAATATTCGTTTTAACAGGAAGTAAAGCGAACATGAACACTTGTTTGTTTTTCCCACTTCAATCGCTATTTTTAGCACACATTTCGTAACAAGATTGTTATGCTTCCTTATTCTCCCCGTCATACCCAATTCTGTGTTTGTTTTAATAAAAGCGTTCACGTGAGACATAGGTTCCGTACATACATTTCGCCTTAAGTATATTAAGCAGTCAGCAGGAGACGAGATAACACTGCAATGGCCGCCTCACACCTAAAAATTGTGTGCGAAAATTGTGTGCCCCGTACGCAAAAGCCCGTTTAAACTTCACCACAATATAGGACGCCTGATGCTGATGAACATTTGGTGGCGAAAAATTGCGACGATCTGCTAAAGACCAGTTCTAGATGCGGGAGCACATAGTGATTTTTGTAGAACTGTTGAGGCACCTAGATGTTCTTATGATGCTACTTTGAGCTCTGCTGGGACGCCGCCGGGTGCTCTAGATGGTTTGTTCAGACAACCTCTTTTGCTTTTTGTGTACTCGCGCCCAACGCGCAGATTATGGGTGCAATGCTGTCCGCGCAACACGCGCCCTGCCACATCATCTATTTCTACTTGGTGGTCTGCTGCTCTGCGACTCGGGCACCGCCACTGCGCGTCTCGCGTCTGCATCCACAAATACGCAGGCACACTGCGCTCGGCGCAGGTTCATTCATAACTACAAATACATCCGCTAGATTTCGTCCACCTATGCTTAGGCCTAAAGGAACTAGTCGCTATAACAAAGCGTGGGAACAGAAAGCTTACTTCGTTTATACGCGAGTACTTCTTAAAGCGGGGATGGATTTTCCTCTACGGTGGATTTGGGACAATTGAAAATTGCAGAATAAAGCGAGAATTTATATAATGCGATTTTGTTATAACGAGTCTTCCCGGTAGGTGGCGCTTAGCACCACTTGGGGATAACATCAAATTGCTGCCTGCTATGCTACTTAAGGTGAATGTTTATGGATATATATAGTGACGTGCTAGCGTAGGTTATAGTCCTCAAGCCCGTTCTTCATGCTGCGTTTTCCGTCTGCGAATTCGGTGGGACGAACATTCGCACTTGCGAAGTTCGCAATGCCTGGAATTGTCGTCTACATGGCCTGCGAACATCAGCGATCTTTGCATTTAGGGCACATTGTTTGCAGACCGAATTAAGTCGGCCGCGAGCAAAGCTTGTTGTATTTTTTTTTAACGTTTTAGTTTACTTTCTGGGCAAGTTGTTTCAGACTGTTTTGCATTAAATATGAGTTTACCGGCGGTTTCATGCAAAAATCGCCAATTATTTATCGAAATACGCACTCATAGCAGAGACGACAAACACAGCAAGCAACCCTGGGTTCGCTTGTTGTGCGCGCCCTAGCACACCTCGGTTTCCCTCGGCAGAATCTTTCCTGGTTTCTTCTGTACTCCTACCCTGCTGTGATGTCGGCCACTTGCCCGGATACCGATTAAGCATCGGTGAAAACGGCACGTGACAACGTGTTGTTAACGCGCGTACGTTTGTTTCGGTTCACCCGTGCTTACGCAGCGCGTGTACAAGCAACGCCATCTGGTTGCTAAGTGTGCAGATTGTAATGCCGTGGCGTTCAACTAGCTGTGTTTCTATTGGACGCAGGTCTGGCCCCTATACTCTGCACGAGCCGCACGAGCGGCGCTGGCGGGGGATGCTCGAACTTTACAAATATCTTGCACTTTGCCACAGCAACAAAAAAGGTCGTTTTGCCGCACGAGCGGCGCCGCATCTGGGAATTCGCAAGAAAACTCGCACCATGTAGAACGGGCTTAGCCTGTCGGTTCTCTGAATTGTAGGAGCCTTTGTTATTCTTCATTAGACGACGTTAAAAATCGATAAGTCTATACTTGACGGAAACTCTAGGCCTTCATTATGCCCCAGCGTTCTATCAACAGCCAAGTGCTTCAAACACCCACTGAACCATTCGGCTAACTGTGCGCCGCTTTCTGCTAAAACTGGCGCATTTTGCCGTAGGAAATAAACTTTCCTGCTAAGTAGAAACCACGCACACCTTGTACCGGGATATGCGCAACGAATTTTGAACAGCTCCTCGCCCAAATACACTTCTCTACAATGCTATAACCGTACAGCGCGATAAACGTTCGTTATACAGTGAGAATCAGTAGGGTAGAAGGTAGGGAGCGATTAATTACGCCCTCGTCCGCAAGAGAGCAGCACTGGTGTGAGGTTTCTGCTGTTTCAGCCACCTGCTCAGCACTGGCTGTTGTGTGTGTTGGTTGCCCAAGAGGAGAAACCTGCCTGAGCGTGAATGCCAAAAAACCAAAGCAAAAGTAAAGAGCAGGTGTACTTGCCGCGCCAGCTGACTCGGGAACATGAAAACGTTCCTGTCCCTGGATTTAAACCGCGGCCGCTTTTGCTGCTGTCGCTATGGCGAGCAGGTGTACTTATCCGCTCGGCTGCCTCCGGGCGCTGTAAATCGTTAGTCTGCGGCAAGGACCCGAGTGGTTGTTCCCGCCCAAGCGTGATATGTAACAGACCGGATACTAAGGCCAAACGTATGGATACTACAACGGCTGAAAAAAGGGGGTGCATACAGAATTCCTTGTTGCAACATGGGGAACACACTTACTTCCTGTGTACTGTTTGTCACTCCTCATTAACCCGATGGAAGTGAAGCATATTCATTCTTCTACTCGTAGCGAAATTAATATTAATGAATCAAATATTTGGCTTATAATTGTACAAAACTTCTGCTTGCCATGTAGGAGCTAAATAAATGGCAGTTGGGACTTAAAGCACTCCTTTGCTGCGTTCCTACAATTTCTGATGAACTGACATAGCTGCCTGTGTCAGTTTTCATTACTAGTCGGGCCCCGGCAAAGTTTTCAGCAGAATGGCTTTCTCATCTTTGATAATTGCACTATCAGACATGTCATGATAAAGCACTTTACTTAAAATAGATGGCGTCTTAGTACGAAAAAAACTTACTGGAATATTTTTACAGGTGTGCTTTTGCCTCATGCGATAGCAAGAACCACGGCGTACATTCTATTGAGTGGCCGCGAAAGAACACTTGGACACAGCTATGCAATCTAGTGCGACCCGCTGCGATCACTACCATATTGACTATCATCACGGCCTTGATCGTCATCATCGTCACCTGGTTCTGCCACTGGCAACATTCTTCTTCAGTGGCGTGGAGAATTTTGTTATTCGAACCTGGTAAAGACGCGCTATTCCTTAGCAATATTAATAATAATACTTGCAATATTTGGCAATACGTAGCAATACTTGGCCTCGCTACAATAATAATGACCTGCTGTAAATTACATAATCACCAACTTCCTTCAGCAAGCTGATGTGCCGACGGCTGAATGTTTGTGTGTCAGGATCACAATCGTGAGTATAGAAATTGTCTACGTCCCTTCCATATTTTCATCACAATTTTTGTGAGTTATTTGCAGATATCGGGACCAACGTTACTAGAATAAACTCAGTTTGAAAGCTCCGCCGGAGAGGCGGCCGCGTGGCGGGCGCGAGAACTAGTGGCGCTGTAGTCGAGTCTTGCGCTACTCCTCGGCACGTCGTCTGCTACTGCGGCGGGCCGCCGCAGCAGCCGTTCGCGGCGGGCCGCCGCCCCGACGTACCACGGCGGCTTTCTAGTACTGCTATTGCTAAACTTAAACATATATCATCTTCCTGGTCGACAAGCTTAAACATCTTCATCCTTCCAGTCGACGTTACCGCATCCCATTTTGTGCACTGTTTGAGTAGATATGCATACGATCGTCTGTATGCGCATTGACTTGCATGCGCTGCTCATTGGCGGCTAAGAATCGACGGTGGGCCTATATTTGATCTGTGTAGATTGTGTTTAACTTCCATATACGGAGTTTCTTAGCGAGTGAGCATTTTTCCGCGTAGTTTCGATAAGTACTGAGTTGTCTTATCTAGACAAAAAATGATCCAACACGTTTTGTAAAAGCCGTGCCTTTATGCCTGTGCAGCAAACACGACAGTTTTTGTGAATCTCCGTCAGTGCGAAGTTTCCGTTTAACCAGCTTCCAATGTAGAGTTCCTATTCTCAACTTTTATATGCGCCGGGCTCGTCTCACCTCCTCCGGCCTCAGCGCTGTTTGTGGTGCATACGACACATTAGATCACCGAAGATGAACGTTCGCCTACAGTTCTGACGCTCCGTTCTTCTCTCGCAGATGCACTCGACTTTTGCGAAATCACGTTAAAGCTTTAATCCACAATTTAAAGGTGCGGATTCTACGCCTAAGTTCATAGGGATCTTTGACCGCCTTTTTGATGTTATGAACTCAAGAAATCCCTCCACCTGATCGTACAAGGCACCTCTGCGAAAGGCGAATGAGGATTCAATGAGGACTTTTAAAGGCTGAATTGTACATAACAGGACTCCAGGATGCCACAAGGAAAAATCAGCAATTGAGGGCCTCAAGAAAACCGTATTTTAGGACTCCCCATACGTATGAACAGTGTCATGGCAACTCTTGACAGGCTTGTGGAAACAGGGAAGCTGCAGAATTTGCTCACGCACAAGATGTCTCAAAACCACCCGAAAGCATTTTTTGGTTGCGTAAAGAAAAGGGGTGTCAAAAACAACAACCCTACTACCTCCAAAGAGCTGCATAAGGCAGTTGTTTAAGCAATTCCATATTAGCCGTACGCATTAAATATGATCGAATACGCATTCAGCCGTTCGCGGGCGTAATGCGTATTTGCTCGAAACATTCCAAAAGTCAGGTACTCGGTGGAGGCAACAAAGGGGTATATGATTTTTATTCACCCGGAATAATTCGAAAAGCCGTAGAAGGTGAGACCAGCCCGGCGCACATAAAAATTCACACAGGAACTCTACACCGGAAGCTGGTTAACGGGACCTCCACTGATGAGGTTCACAAAAACTGCCGTACTGCCATGCGGGCCGGAACGACCACCCTCACGTGTTTTGCCTGAAGCCAGGCAAAACACGTGTTGTTTTGCCTGGCGAGCGTCTTCCTTCACTCCAGAAGGTGTTCATTAAGCTCGTCGGTGCAAGTGCGCGTGCTTTGCAGCGACCAATGTTACCAGTAACGTTGGCAGCGAGTGTGTACGCTTTGCTCGTCGGTCATTTTTGGAACTGTTTTCGGCCATGCGAAGGAGCTTGCTTGCACGAAGACACGTACGTCATGTACAAAGCGTAGGAGGAGCAAGAGAGTCATCCACGGTTCGGCATGCCGACTTGCTTTGCGCCGGTGAGCAAGAGCGGCTACCGCAACGGCTACTCCACTTCACGCCACTTCTTCGGGCCACCAAAAGACCCTACGGAATTCAAAAGGTGGGAGCAAGCTTTACATCGCAAAGATAAAAGCTAACTGCGAAATGCAAAGTCTGTGACATTCATTTGAAGTACGACTTGTAAAGCACTACCTTCATGTTGTTGCCGACAAGAAATTTGATAGTCACGTGGAAGTGGGAGCTCACGCCCGGTGCCATTCCGCGTTTGTTCCTTGAAAGTTGGAGTGGTTTTCCACTGCTTCTTTGGGCTGCACTGCTCATGGTCAAGATATGATGGCTAGAGTAGTTAATCTTTACATTGTGATGCGAATGTTCTTTTTTTGCAAGAAAAGCAAATCAGGAACTGCAGGTGTCTGAAAAAGTAAAAATGCCATAAAAAAGGTGAAGTTTCCTGTAACATTTTGCACTCTGCTCTAAGAATAGCCGTCGCGGAAAACTTGTAAGCATTGTAAAATAGTGTAAAATCGTGTAAAGCATGGTTACTGTTTTTCTATAACGCCTTTTTTGTAAATAGCAGGAAACATGAATATTTTTTTTTCTACAATGTTCTTGTATATTGTTTCAGTCCACTTTTTTGCACATATCCTGTTTGTGCCTCTTGTCTTCAGTCCATTGTTTTGTTGTTACTTCATTATTTAGCATTGTACGCTGGTTTTTTTTGTCTGCTCATTATAAATCTGTACCTATTATACCCACGCCCCTCTGTAACGCCCTACCCGGGCCTTGAGGTTGACCTCAAATAAATAATAAAATATAAAGTCACTATCTTACGAACGTGTTGGGTCGTTTTTGGTCGAGATAAGACAGCTCAGTACTTATCGAAACTACGCTGAAAATGCTCACTCGCTAAGAAACTCCCGTATATGGAAGTTACACGCAATCTACACAGCTCAATATATGCCTACCGTCGAATCAGCCAACCAATGAGCAACGCACGCAAGTCAATGCATACAGACGACCGTATGCATATCTACGTAAACAGAGCAAATGTGATGCGGGGTGTCAACTGGAAGGATGACTCATTTTAGTTTGTCGACTGCAAGGATGATAAATGTTTAAGTTTGGCCATAGCACTACTAGAAAGCCGCCGCGAGCAACTCCGCGGCGGCCCACCGCGGCACGCCGCCGCCGCCGCCGCAGTAGCAGACTGACGCCCCGTGAGTAGCGCAAGACTTGACGGCAGCGCCGCTAGTTCTCCCGACCGCCATTTGGCCCACCCTCCTCCGCTGGCGGAGATGCGGAGCTCCGAAACTGAGTTTATTCTAGTAACGTTGATCGGAACGAGGAGTGTCGGAAAATAGAATACGGCTGCAACGTTTCCACCTAAATTACAGTAACCAATCATTCGTTTCCGTCGCAAGCGCTGCACTAGGCTTACGCGGCTTTTGGTCGACTTTGAGCAAGGAAATTGGCCCAGCTCAATGCCGAAGATATTGAAATAAAAAGAAGGGGGACGAACATAGGTAGAATAAACAGAAGGAAGTTCCAAGCCACAGGCTAAGCGGGCGTTTAGTGGCCATGAACGAAAGCAGAACGAAAAAAAAAACAACAGATATTTTGTGTACAGCACGCCTACGGCCGCCGAACGTCTTTCGTTTTGAAAACTTTTTTCTCTTTTTACCTCTTTGCATGTTCTCTGTGTATTATCATCACTTAGGTTATCGCAAATGGATGCTTATTATAGCAGAAGAGAAATTTCTAACCTATTATCGCAGGATTCGCAAGCAGCAAAGGTACTGTGAAGGCTCCAGCCAGGCTCCACGTTGCCCCCAGGTTCTCCAGTCCAATGTAGTCGGCCATCATGACAGGCTTCATAGACGCAATGAAGCCAGTCGGCAGACTCGAGGCGACCACCACTAATGCTACTGCCACGTGAGACGTAGCGCCTGTCAGGAGTGCCAGGCACGCGGACAGCGCAGCAAGACACGCCGCAGTAGCCACGCCGCGTCGAAGTCTTAGGGTATCTGAAAGCCAAGGTAAGACCAACCGGCCTACGAGGCCGCCGAAGGCCTCGTACATTATTAGTGACTCCGCTTCATGTCGAAGTGAACCCTTGTCCATCGCGAACGCGACGAACGTTGCCCGCACTGCAACGGACGTGTAGTCGAATATCACATACACAGCGACAATCACGTAGAAAACTGCCGTTTTCATAGCCTTGCCGAGCCCCTGTCTAACTGAAACAGCATGGCTCACCCCTCCCTGACGTTTATATGGTACGTTCAGGTGGGGTAATTCGCTGATGGTTGAGGCACCGGTTAGCTTAATAGCTCGGTTTTCGTCTGTAGTTTTTGTTACCGATAAATCTTTTCCAACACTTTCAGAGATCGATGCCACCTTTTTCGTGTACAGATGACTGTTTCTATCATTTCTCTCTTCTTGAGGTTGTGAGGCCGATGAATTCTTGATGCAAGCGGTTCTGTCTTTCTTAGAATTTTCTTCAACGTACTTGGGGTATGGTTGTCCCTTTAATAGCCTACTTGTCGGAGTCAAATGAGCGGCTTTGTGGCAGCTGCAGCAAAGTACTTCGGGCGCTTTTAAAAAGAGTGCTAAGGGGCTGACGTTCATCACTACCACACCGAGAAGTATAAAAGTTCGCTTCAGGCCAAAGTTTACAACAAGTAGAGACATGGCTGGAGGACCCACAATCCCTGCCGCCGACCAGCCGACGTACTTGATTCCGCTGATGGTTCCACGGTACTTGCGAAAGTGAGTCAGGCTGCAGACCGAGAAGCTTAGAAGAACTATTCCGACGCCGCTTCCTGTAAAGTTAGACACAAATCACAAATAAGTAGAAGCCGAATGTCTTCTTCTAATGCGTCATTACAATTACGTCATTACAAATAACACATGAACGAAGACTTAGTGGTCGGTCTTTTTCTTTCTGCTAGCAAGAGTGTGAGAACTGGGTTACGTATGAGGGCAACACACACCTTGCTTGATTCAAAACCTTATCACGTCGCAGTAACAAGACTGTTATTTTTCCGCAAAATATTTCTTTCGATTGAAATTCGAAACAACAGTGATAGGAATGCCCTGCTCTGGAGGAATTAACCGCATTGGCTCAAATAGGGCTTCTCGGGATGTCCCGTACCTGCATGGGGCATTAGCTTATGCTGTTAAATTCAAGTGAAGCTCTCTCAAGGAGGTGACACAACTTATACGCAGCCGTATAAATAGGCTGACATGAAAGCACCCCTTACAGTAGTCAGGCTGTGCAGTGCAAAAATTGATAAAGAAATCCCCCAAGAACATATGTCTGCTTACGTGCTTTGAAGGCGGTAGATTAGCGAATGTTCAACACTTTGCACTGCCCCTTTGTTTTTACTTCTCTTTCTTCGCTTTCATTTCTTTGTACATTGACGGGAGTTACTACAGCAGGGCTCGCCGCAATTGGCGCAGCAGGTAACTCAAATCAGGGCTCTATTTTTCGGGCATCTCTACTGATCACGTGCCCTCAAATTTCCTGTTACAAGCTAAGAATCGGAATTTGTTCCATACCGGTGGGTGGTGCGCCCCAACTCAGTGGATAGCCAATCTTGTTATCCAACCTCGTTCAAATTCCACAAGAACGAAAATGTGTTCTTATACACGTATGTTCTCGTTACAGCGCGGACATTTCAGGTATCATTTGTGTTGGTGAACGGCAGTCACTTTTGGCTTTTTCTGGCGCTCTTTGCCCTAGTCGGCCTTGCGCCATTAAGCACCAACCATCATCATCCTCATCACTTTTAGCTTTTGATGAGGCATCCGAGGCTTCTCCCGAGTATAACAGGAGCATAGCTAGCCCATTCTCATGCTCTCTGATTATGAAAATGCGTGAACGTAACGTAGAGGTTATTCGTATGGGGCAATCACTTTGCCGCGTCTACGTCGTTATTAAATGGACCACTGAATGGTCGCACACTGTTGTTCTTGTCGGCCTATGTGCCTTGAAATCTAGTGAACGTACGATTTTGTGCGTTCACACACCTATGCCGCTGGGTAATGTTTATAAATTCTCCTCTAAAGAGCAGATTCCTGCATAACAGATACACGTTGCCTTCATGAGTTCCTAAAAGCTTTATTTCAATAGTGGGTGTTCTCAAATTAAAAAAAAAACGTTGTATAACGATTTCGTTCCCGAACCTGCTTGACGCTTTTTTCTCCCACATGACTTCCCGTTCAACTGAAGTAGAAAATTAACATTTACTAAGAAGCTCTTCACCTAAAACCTGTTTGTAATTTATTTTAGCACAATCTTTGTTTATTCCGGTTCTATGAAGCGTTTTCCCGCCTTCATATGTTTAGCAAGAAAATTTATACCAAACAAACAACTGCGCTAAAATCTGCATGAGCAGATAATGCCCCACGTGCAGCACAGCCATTTTATTAGGGGTATTTTTGTTGCAGGAATAATTCCCAAAACTTTAAAGAGAAGCCTTCCTAGTCTCACTGATGGCGTTGTCTTAATCAAAACGCACTGCATGCAAGCACATACACAATAAGAAGGCACATGACGATAAACATTAAATCAGAAGCAAATAAACCCTTCCTGTGGGTGGAATCAACCTTGGTTCCTCGCGTTATTAGGACAGTGCCTATTCAGCAGCGGCATCATCCCTTCTATTTCGTTATTGGTGGTATTGATTGGGGTCACAAATGGTGTACAAAACCACAAGTTCGGCTACCAGCCTGACATGCTGGCATTGTCGCTCAAAATTTCTTAAAGGCCATCAGGATTCTACCTTTGAATTCTGCACTTCTATTAATTGGTCTACTGCCTATAAAATACTGTCTTGTTGGCCTCGCATCAGCTTTCCAGTCTATGGGTGAATGCCAAATGCTGTGGAGGTCCAACCAATGTCCCCATCGCATTCGGTCGCTCTGCATTTTCGTTGGTTTCGTACCGTAGGTTAGCGTGGTCTTCATACTTTGGCTGAACTGAAGTGGACAATGGGCCCAAGATGAGGGTGGTCTAATGACAAAGACGAGTGGGAAAAGGGGCCCTCAGTCTTTTTCTGAGGGATTCGATTGCGGTCGTCTGACTGTAGACTTTGACTCGCAAGAAGCTTCCACTTTGATGGCTGACGCTTCCAATTTGACTCTCAGGGGTTTCGCACCTTGATCGTTGCCGCTTTAACTTTGATTTCAACAGCGCTCAATCCTGAAATTCGCCATGTGGATTTCTCAGGCAAAGAAGGTTCAGTTTAGACCATTGTCATATTAGAATGATAATATTTGAACTTTTTAAACAGTGTTCGAGCCTTCTTGGTAAAAACTCTCGTTGTGCGCACAGAAGCACAGCCGGGCTGAGTCACTCAGTGCTAAAACTCTGCGAATTCTTTGGAGCCACCTCCGACTTTCAACATGCTCCCAAATCAAACCACACATCTGTGGTCGTTTGTTGCGTATATCAGGGAAATTACCGATGCGGCGAAGATACAATTCCAATTTTCGGGATCAGCAATGCATCCCCTCCGCCCTAGAGACACCGCGCGCTAAGTTGCTAGCTGTGCTTTTATAGCGAGAGGTCGGCAAGCTATGCTAATCAATGAACATGCAGAAGTATAAATGAACGAAATGAAAGCTCATGAATGCCCAGCCGAGGATTTTTACTTCGACACACGCAACCAGAGTGGCATGGTGGTCGAGCAAACGCCATAATTCAACTGTTTGGTGGCTGGCCCTCAACACGTAGAATCGATGCTCAAGTAAAAAAAGGCTCCGTTCTGTATTCTTTGGAAATTAAAGCAATAAAAATAAATGAAGACACCTCGAACGAAAAGGACATAGTTGAAAATTTGTTAGGTATGTCGGCATCAACAGGACTCTATAGAAATACCGTCCGAGCTCAAAAAGTTTTAGTTGATACTCTTTACGCCCGTTCTGTGAGCCCTAGTTCCTAATTCCCTCTCAAGCCTTGTACGCGTGCTGAGTAATATGTTCATGCAACAAAGATATGCTGCCTATTATATTAAGGGCCTGGCCATGGTGACTCGGTGTCTCAGGTGTCAGCCTCTTCAGCACGAGGAGGCAACTTTGATCTTTCTCTGGCAACCATTTTTCTGATCTAGGAAAATTCGAGATCGCCGATGTGTCGATCAGTTTTGGGACAAATTAAATCTCCGCGGGTGTTAAACAGCATAAGTGAACAGGTCTGCCCCGTGACAATTTTATAATTTTGGCACAAATCTACGGAACTTGAAAAAATGTCGACAATGTTTTCTAGCTAGGCGTGCTTACTTTTCTGTTTTACTTTTGATTTAAAAGATTAGAGTTACCAATGAAACGATTTCTAATAAGTAGCACGAGCAATTTTTATGATAATTATTGTGCTTTGGATAAGATTCATAAAAACAAAAAGTAGATAATATGTATTTCAACAAACTATATTATTGCTGTTTGTAAAGTGGTCGCAACACAAGATGCAAATTTGGGTATCTCCTCACCGTGTAATACCCCTAGTGTGGCGGTGACCCAAATGATGCTTGGTGCGAAGCCAGACAGCAATATGCCCAACCATGCCAGGACGCTGCCGAACAGAGCAACAGCGTAGACGGGAATATGCCGTAGTAAGAGATGCACAGTCAGCCCTAGAACAGAATTTGCTCTAGTTCAAAAAAACGTTCTCCGTGCAACAAAAACAGCCCTAAAAATTCCGGGAAAAACAAGCATACAATAAAGACACCAATTCACTCACCAAACTTGTCCTATTGTAAGCTGAAGATAATCAATAACATGTGCACAGTATAAATTAGAGCGAATTATTTGGACGGTTGTTTTCTCAAAAATTTTCCTTCATCTATTGCGCAGACTACTTGTATCGCAATTTAGCAGATTGCAAATTTATGTGCGCATTTGTCGCATCAGTAGCTAACCTTCTTTACAGCTAAGACCTAAGCTTCTTTGTTACAACCATCCCAAAGAGCCACCATTAGCAACGTCAGCAGTTCGCGAACATACAGGTGGTACAGTAAGGGGAGTACTGTTTATTGTCATGTTTCAGAGGACGATCCGCCGACTGAAAAACTGACAGGCGCGGTCCCTCCAGTTTTAACGCAATAAGAGGACGTGCTGCAGGAAAGCGTACAGCTTAACTGCGGCGAGAAAGTTTCCATCACGCACAGCGGAGAAAAATAGAAAACGTTGGAGTTCTGTGACCGTCAACATACCTGCCCGAAATGGTCACGACAGGGCGGTTGCGACAAATAAACTCTTTCTAAGCATCCCGGATTTCTTTCCCGTTGGAAGTTTTTAACTAATAAACGCCTAAGCTCGTTACGTTTCTTTTTCTATCTTACTGAACGCAATGTTGATGTATTTGATGTTGAAGTGGACAATGTTGATGTTTAAACGGAATTTATGGATAGTCGTCGCCATCCTCATAACAGGTAGTAAAGTAAAAGTAAACCTTTTCCTACACGCTCAATAAAAAACTGCTGTGCATGGTCACCTCTCCTTGTTGACAAACAACATAAAAACTTGGGAAGAATTTCAGATGATTCAGTCTAATTCAGGGCGGTAAGAGGACCGCACAAGTATTTATGTATGAAAAAACTTTACGGCGTAACCCCGAATGCTCAAACCGGAAAGTCTTGTGGATATCGCCAGCTGCTGTTAGTGGCCACGATGCTGCTCCATAGTCAGTGGCGTAGGCATCCTTGAGGTGAACATAGAAGAAAGCTGCGTTGGCGACCACTGCGGTCGTGATGAATGACGCCAGGAACACCACCAGACCAAGGCCCCAATAGTGGTCCACATCGTCGTCTGTTTCTCCCAAGACAGCTTTCGACGACTCTGGCTTACTTGGAGCCATAGGGCTGAAAGTTGAATGACATGTGCCAAAAACACAAAGTGGCAACTGCTTCCTTCCGCATCACTAAAGCGTCAGGAACGCAGCCAATACTGCTTGCTGTATGAAATCCTTGTAATTGCGTATGTCCTAATTAGCGTATCCCGACTGGTTTCACGAGAAATTCGTAAAGCCCTTAATGCAAAGCCTCCAGTCTGAAGGCCGAATAGTCAAGCCTCACTTGCGAACCCACCTGGGTTTACGGTTTATAATTCATTTGCGCCAAGGTGGATGTGCAGCAAAGGTAGCGGGCGACCGAGGTTTACGACAACCTGACGGTAGGGCTAAAGTGACGCTTGGATGGCTTCCGTCGTCACCTGGTGCGCGCCGCTCGTAGTACACAGAGTATGATGTTGAATGGCATGCTCTTAAGCTCAGTGGTAAGGTTACTTTGCGTTAGGCTCAAACAATTCACGCACGGCACAACGTCACGCTTTCAATGACAACATCGTCCGAAGGTGAGCATTTGAAAATGCTTCATTGTACTTAAAGGCATAGTAGCCGGATTTTAAGGCAAGCGCTTTACTGTTGCTACTGTTAGTATCGCAAATTGCTACATGCCCACATAAAAGCACACGCCAAAAATGCGCATTCGGCAATAATTTATTACACATATCTGTCCGTACTCAAGATACTGTCTGCGTACCCTAAAGTGTTCCAAAATTTGACGTACCTACACAGCGGACGCAGTAGCAGTAACCATAGTGGAGTATTGGAAAGCGCTTAAAACAAAAATAGGTTGCTTTCTAAAGAGATTCCGTGGATGGCGCAGCAAACCCTTTCTATATTTTTTCTGAAGAGTATGCTAGGAGAGAATATCGGGACATATAGTAAATTACATTCCAATGTTAGAAGCTTACTTACTACCTTATATATTAGTTTAGGTTCGTTAAGTCCGACTGCGTTTGTCCTTAAATCAATCCTAAATCCCTGTTCGGCAATCGGCATGTGCTAATCCGTTGCTCTGCAGCTTTGGAACGTCAAATGGCATGCCTTCTTCAAGTTTTACTTGACAAAAACTACACCACCAAGAATAATATATTTATGATGTAGAGCATTCATGATTGCTCCAACGGCGAAACAAAGTCTCGGAAGAGCACCCAACCAGGTGATTGTAAATGGCGAGTTATTAAAGCTTTAACGCACAAGCGCGAGTAAGCTAGGAATTTCACAATTTCAACAATCATCAAGGAAAACTCTACGAATTGGTCAATATGGTTTCCGTAGCGGGAAACACTATGGACTTAACAAGGGGAAGAAGCTCATGCTTGCTACTGTAGATGGCCGTCTAGCACACCTGTGAAATATATAGTGTTAATCTTGTAACCCCTGTAATTTCTAGCATTTAGCCATAACATATAGCCTGTTTTGTTCTCGAGTCTCAGAAGGGGGAGACGCGAGAGGTCCTTCGTGCCCCCTGTATGTTCCTTCCTGTTACTAGGGGAAACGAAACCTTTGGTCTTTCCAGCTCGCAGCAATGGCTGATATCTGGATCCTACGTCATAAGAGTGCCTCATCAAAACGGATGTTCTCAAGCCCGCAATAATTGTAATGCAAGAGACAAACGTTGAAGGCTCAGTTCTCCGAAAATGTTGAGGTGCGTACAAGCTCCAAATTGTTCAGCTAATTTTTAGCAAACCAAACTTTATGGTAATTCACAAATCCTTGCATTTGCAGCAAAAATAAACTGGAATAAATAAAAGTAGTGCACCACCCTCGTTGCTTTGCTTTGAAATGAGGAAGCAGCAACGCTAGCTACAATACTTCAATTCATCTACCCCTTAACAAGTCATTGGGAGTAACCTAACAATTTTGGCCGGTCCTAAAGTACTCATACCCAGCTTTCTTGCTCAAAATTACAACCTCTCGGGAACATAGCAAAACCACTTTAGGAAAATAATATTTGGCGTAAAGCTAGATGCCAACGTGAAGTTTAAAACTCTAGAAGAACATTTCAGGTTTCTGACTAGTTTTTGTGTAATGCGCTATCAAATCTAACTCCCCATGCATTTCTAAGGGATAGTTCCCATGGCTGAAGAACCCAGTCGGGCAACGTGCGCGACTTGAAACTGTGCACAAAGCAAGTATTCACACCAAAGTATTAGCTTTGCAAAATAACTTTTTATTTCGCTAAACATTGCAGAGTAATCACTGTTTAAAGGACTGCCATGAGCGGGAAAGCTGCACATGGTATTTGTGAAGCGCACAGGGAAATTAGGCACAGCGAGTAAATAAGAAAACACGAGAAACCAGAACGGACAATGCTTGGGTGTTCTTAAGCTTCGTTTTAAGGTTATTGTCGGCTTGAGTGGGTCGGCGCTTGTAAATTTCAAGCGTTTTAGGCGCGAGCCAAATCGTTGGGAAAGCATAAATAAGGCAGCCATAGGAGTTCAAAACCTTCCCGTATGAATAAAGCAACAAGCTGAGCCGGGGGGCAGGCTTGTTACCTTTTATTGCGGTGGGGCTGCAGATCAATTTATTGTTTAAGACATAAAAACGAACACGCTTGGGTCGACAATAGGCACACGCGGTAGCGACTTATATTTTCCGCTCACTGATATTTGTAGGTTGAAAAAGTACAACAATTACGAGAGAAAATCAAGCCATTAAAAAGCGGGAGCACAATTGATTATTTTTGTGGCGTACCTCTTGGAGCAGTGGTGTTTACGGCTTCTTAGACAAAGAGTTGGCACTCTTTCTAGAAATATCTCTGTTTTTAGAATATCACAGAATTTACATTTTTCTGAGGACTATTTCAAGTGTCGTTTCACACGATGCGTTGAATGTGAATCGTCGTGGTCGCGCAGGGTAAATGCCCTTTCCTTCTTGTCCTATTTTCGTTTTATGATTAGATATTTTATTTTAATATTCTGTGACATGCTCACCTAATCAATGAGCGGCGTCCAGCTCAATACTTTTACAAGTACTTCTGGCCGGTCTATTTTGAAAAAGTACTGCGAGATCCTATATAAGAGGTAGGAGATAAGCCCACATCTCCCTAAACCCTGCCATGTGTACGCTAAGCTACTCTCCGTAGTGTAGTCTCGGTGAATCCTGTGCACATAGCGGCCTCCCCCTTTGGCACACACTCCTCACGCTTTCCCAGCTTGCATGACGCGCTGGAGAAGCACGTTGCGCAGCAATGCTGTTCCTTCATTGACGGCATTCTTTGACACCGTCAGCTTTCTTATATGGTTCATACTTAGGGTTGTTCGTTTTCGGGTGTTATATATTCTTTTTAAATCGTGGAGGGGGGTAAACGGGTCCTAATTTTGCAAACTGATAATCGTGCAGAAAAAACAATCCGAAATACGGGGTTTTTTGTGTTAAATCTGAAGATGAACTGTGTAATACACTGAGTTTGCTTCATCAGGTGGCATCACGAGCTTCTTGATGCCAACCCGTCAAAATGGCGTTTGTTTCGAGTTGATAATCAGAAAACATCGGAAAGTTTCCAGCAGTACTCTCCGAGCTTTGGTGTTTCTTTGGAAGTAACTCAATGAGATGCCAGTAAGGATCATTGATAACTTCAGAGAAATGAAACAATTCATTCACAAAAAGGTGGTCACCGATTGTTTACACATATTTATACGTACATGATTTATCTCCATCCTCAGCATGTCGGTCTCCACTCGAGACCTGCGGGATCGCTGAATGTATCTCAGCTAGTAGCAATGTTCTTCGGCATAACAGCTTCCTCACGATAGGGAAAACAATGTCTGCCGCATTTGCATATGCAAGACTGGGTAGCCAGCGGCACAGCCATGCTAATACTCAAAGAGTTCGAAAGCCCTGTTTGTGGGGCTTACTTCTAGCAATTACTTGTTGAATAACGGCGAACCATCGGCCCACAATTTTGCAGACCGCTGCTTCAAACGGGGCATTCGGTGAAAAATTGTGTTTAACCTGATGCTTCTGGAACATGTTCGGGGTGTCAAAAACGGGATAAATATGGTTTTACCCGAAAATGAACAACAACATTGGTACTCCGACAAAAAACGACAAACGTGAACTCACAACGTGACACCTCAAGCTATAGTGGCAAAGGTGAGAGGCATTATGCGGTGCATGCAGATGTTTTCTAACTGCGCAAGGACACGTGCTTTGTGGCGTTGGGCCAAAAGCTGCCCAGAATAATTGTGTTTGATGTCGTTGTCGTGTGCAAGAAACTCTTATTTATATTCAATCTTTTTGTTCGCTTAGTTTTCTGAGTATTTCTAAGCTTCAGGCACGCTCAAAGATTTATTGTGGCGGATCGCATACTGTACTGCTTGCTTCCTGCTTGCTCCCTAAGACATTTTACCTCAGTGTGTACAGCCCATTCAGAAGAACACGCTCGTAGGCTTCAGACCTCTTATCTCAGATAACCTCCATGAAGGGGTATACGGTATTTTTACAGCACGGGCAAAGGACTCATTGACGGACGTCAAACTCCAACCGGAGAAAACTGCATTCTAGTAGGCAAGATTTTACGATTTCCGCAATAAACTATTAGTATAGAAGTAACAGCACGCAACTGCAATGATTTGCAGAATAATTGTGTTAAAAAATGTAAAGAGCGCAATAAGAGTGAGAAGGAAACATGTAATTTAGAATAAAACGTGATCTTGTTGTGTGGGCCAAATTGAGGCCTCAGATTAATGCTACCTACCGGGGATGTCTACGAATGCTATGCTCTAAGCGTATACGACGCGTGCCAAAATTACTTATCAGGAAGACTTCGAGATCACACGTATCTTTACCTTCTATCCATGCTGTTTTAACTCTCACAATTATGGCCGGAAAATGATAAAAGCCACTGGTGCATATCTTCAACATTGCCGCGATTTGAAAGTGCTCATTTACGATTTGAAAGTGCTCATTTTATGTGAGATACTGTGAACTGCTGAGTATGTTTGAAAATTGTCATGTGGGAAGAATAGCACAAAACAACACAACGCAAACGAAGAAGATGCCTACGAGTAAATACAATTGCCCGTCGTTATTCTCACTCTCCTGCAATGTGTTCTTGGCGCTGGATTTGTAAGATAGAAGTTAGAAGTTGCGAAAATGCTGAAAGTGTGCCTTAAAGGGATAGTGAAGTGATTTGTAAATATTACGCGTTTACTAGCGGAAATTGTAGTCTAGAGTCTTTAGGTCATATTTCGACCACTTTCGCTGCGTTTAGACGAATTTATTAGCACAAAAATCGAATTCGAAAGCGCTGTTTTCCTCTGTACATCCTCCTTGCCGATTTCCTATGACATCAAAACGAAAGTGGCTTCGCTTGACTGCGCTACTGCAAGGCTCGCCGACTCTCCGACATAACCAGTCGGTCCAGCGTTTCAACGGCTGGCGGCCAGCGGGTAGCCGCAATTTGTTCGCTCAGTTGACACTAAGCCAAGGCACTTTTGTGCCAGCGAGAAGGTGCCTTTACTTATTAGTGGATAGACTTGTATCAAGTTGTAAGTCCAGGTCCCTCCACACCAACGCACATGCGACGCTTCGCAGACGGGTACGCTAGTAGAAAATCCAGGCCAATTTAAGGCGGGATGAGACTTCGTGAAGCTAATATAGGTACTGAAGAAATAAAATCAACCGAAACTTTTATGTACAGCGTAAAAGCCAAGGTGTGGGAAGCACTGTTTTGGCTGGGAAACTAGCACAATGGTCGGCAGCACGACCACACACCTGTGAACACTTCTCCGTCTAAGCAATGCAGTCGCGTGAAGCGAGATATTCTGGGAATTTA
The DNA here is from genome assembly GCA_013339765.2 of Haemaphysalis longicornis. Classification (NCBI taxonomy): domain Eukaryota; kingdom Metazoa; phylum Arthropoda; class Arachnida; order Ixodida; family Ixodidae; genus Haemaphysalis; species Haemaphysalis longicornis. Next base: position 100,641,686 of record CM023453.1, on the reverse strand, counting down.
GGGGGCGCTCACTGCCCAAACAATCTACAGGGAATAGTCATCTAAGCTGCTTAAAACGCCGAAACTGAATAAAAACGTTGGTTTATGGCCGATTCGTCTGCAGCGCTATAGGAATGTGGTTTTGCATGTAGCAAGTTCAAATCCCCTGTAGTGCGTGTTTTTTTAAGCTTGATTTATTTGTTTTTGGGCAACGTTTTCTTATACTGAAATCACTTTTTTGCGATGTAACGCATAGCTACACGAGCGAGTTCGCAGAAGGCATGCAGACTGGACAATAACACATAGGCGAATTCTCGTTGGCGTGGTGTTGCCATAAGCACAGAGTGCTTGCGGGCACGGTCGTGAATCAGCTGACCCTTGGCCTGGTGGGAACGCACCTCTTACTATGGAGGAATGAGCCAGGTAAGCTTCAAGGATGCGGGACAAGCGCATCGGATTTGAGCGTCTGCGGTGGCGCGGACGGCGTTCATCCGCGGCGTACGCCTCGACTAGTGATTGTCACGATACGAAGACGTGGTGGTAGGCTTATCTGGCGCATTTCACAGCCCACAACATGGCAGAAACGCACTATGCCGATTACTGAGAAATGAAGTACGCCCATTCAACGATAACGTCGGCTGCCAGAGGATGTTGCTTCACATAACCAAAACAGAAGCTAGATTGAATTCTGTTCTGACATCGTCCAATCACGTAAGCACCTTTTATTGATGTCACTGCTGCTAGTTGGTGTTGGTCGGCCGCCGCAAATTGCGCTTGGTCATTTTTTTTCTTCTTTAGGGTTTAATTAAATAAATGCCGCCTTATCGCGCGGGTAATTGATGAAAAGTGTGCTTATTTGAGCTCAGCCTACGCAGCGCCACCAAAAACAGGAGCCGGGATAATTCACTTCAGTGCCCCTTCAAGATTTGAGCTTTGCTTCTTGTCGCTCTGTGGGCAATATATAAGCAAAAAATAATGAGTTATGCTTATAACTATATAGGAATGTGAAAGCAGAAGCTCAGTTGGACCCCCTGTTGAGCCTTGTTGCCGCTCCCGTCAGCACATGACCTGCCCCTGCCAACACCTTGCAAACTTCATTTTATCCGCTTTTGTGGCTAAGTCGCTAACGCTTTGTTCTGTTAAGGCCAAGGACACGTCTTCGATCTAGGCCGAGGCGGCTGCATTTTATATGGATTCGACGAGATACAAACGCCAGTGCGTCCAGATTTCAGCGCACGTTAAATATCCTCAGGGGGTCAAATAACTCCGTAACCATTCACTACGGTGCGCCTCATAGCTAATATAGCTTGGAGCGCCCAACCTCCTCATATGCTTCCCGTCATGACGTTTACCTCTTTGTGCTTGCTCGAACTGCGCGTGCGGCCGCGGGCGTACTCTCCTCCGGCGATATGGTTTCTCTCCCCAACAACGCTTCCAATTTTCCGATTCGGTGCACCTCACAAGGATTTCCTGCCTCTCGGCAGTTTCAAATCTCTACATACGCCCGCTTAGAAAGCATATATGCCTGTTTATGAAACAATGTCCAATACGCTACTGCAGGTGTGTGAAACGCCGTTAGCATGCACCTCTTTGCGAGAGGAAGAGAAGCAAGTATCGAGTCCGCACGGTAGCCATAAATTTCAGACAAAACACTTCACTGTGAGGCCTCACGTCGTCAAACGGCGATACCTGTAGCTAAATGGAGTAGGGGATTTAGCACTTTTTCAATTAGTTTATAATTCACGAAGTGACACCTTAAAGCGTGACGTTAGGCTTACCGTAGTATATTGTAGCTTCACATATATTGTAGCCTTGCGACAGACCAAGCAATGTAATACTGTTCGTACTTCGAGCGGCACGTACTGGTGTACAAGGTTAGATCTTAAAGCGTGACGTTAGTCGTAGGGCATCTAACTGTCGCATAGCCCGCGTCGATTTCTCTCTGCGATGCACACCAGCCTTTGCTCACACAAGTTATACACTGGAAAACATGAGATTTGTCAACTAGGAACAATTTTTAACATCGGCAAAATCGGCCAAGGGGTGCTAATTGCGCTGGCGTACTAAAAGCTTACTCATTTGAAATGGGCACCGATTTTTCCCTTTGCTGCTCTCCAGTGCGCTCAACACACCGGTCCGGCCGATGCATGTCTTCTGAGATTCCAACGGCTTGTGCTTTTCTTGACTCCTGCCACACCCGATTTGCGCTGAGATTTATGTTAAACCACTTTTTTGGCTTTAGGAAGTATGCGCTCTTTTATGAACAAATCTATATGTTCATGCTTAATTCGTGACCGATAATCTAGCTATTGCTTCCAAAGGCAGCGTATTAACGCCCGTAACTCGCAGGACACAAGTTATTCTTAACCGAATCATTTGAGAAATATTCCTTTAAATACGTGCCAGGTATGTAGCGATACATTCTACCATTGTATTCAGAGACGACCCGGCAGGCGCACTCGCTGCAGGACGGTTTACTGTACTCCCCATCATTCCTAGTCCAAATACACAAGTCTCCAGAGGTAGTAATCATCGTATTCGTCATCATCATCATCATGCTTCTTTTACTGGGTTGCGCCATAATGAGATCAGCAGGGGCGGTCGGTAGTGCTACAAAGCCTGCACTGCAGGTCATTTGTTGCCTTCTCGTACTTGTTTGTCAATGCCAGGCGACAATCTGGAAACTTACCTTGTCGGCAGGGCGTTAGTCGTAACCGAACATTCCTCTTGCATAGCAATAGGGCCCATCTGCACCAACGGTGTTTTTCGTCGCGTCCTCCCCGAAGGGCAGTCACCAGCCCCGCGTTGCAAGCTCCATCGTGCGAGCTATACGACACTGCTTAATTTGCCGGCAGGTCGTTGACACTAGGGCAGCTGGTTCTTACGGGTTGCGGCATATGGTGAAGCCATTAGCAGTGGTGCGTGTCGTGCACTGGAAGCGAGCTGCTGCGTTTCTCTTGGGGGACTCAAACTGCACTCTCTACACGCCGCAATAGGTACATATTTTAATGTGGGCCTGTTAGCAGCGTCAATGTTAGAGGGGCGGTTAAAGTTCAACTGAATAACATAGCTACACTATACTCACACGCCGAAAAGATTTGAAGAAAGTCTGTATTTCGGAGTGTAACCGGAGCTCAGAGCGGATCGGAAAAATAAGGCAGTTGCCGGACCGGTTTCTAGATATATCGTTAGGAGAATTCTGTGAACAATTCGCGCTGAATGCAAATGCTCCGTTTATTTTGTAGGCGCAAAATAGCGGGGATAGCTGTGGAGGTATTTAATTTACGAATCAATCAAATTAAAATTGGAAATGTTCAAGGGACGAATAATACTGTCTGATATATTATGACCAAACATGCAGAGGGATTTCCTGAAGGGCCAGTTGGTACATTGTACTACGAAGAAAAAACGGCGCGAAAGACCGGCCTAAGTAAAGACATCAAACCACAGCCGCTGACGTACAACTGAGCGCTTTATTGCAACAGAAACACATATATAGGATAAGATAGAACAACGAAAAAATGAAAAAAAGAAGGAAAACCGATATCGCAATGAAATATGATGGCTCGTGACAAACGTAATCGCCCACGTGGATTTTAGGCGTAAGGTGCTCAAGACAAGTAAACTATTTCCTTCTCCAGAAGTGCAACAGACGGCTCGCTCACACACGCGATTCCTTTCCTTTTGATTTCAAAATCTTCAAATATTTCCCGCTCCCTCTGTCCACGATACCGTACGAGGATCGCGCAGTTATGGAAGAGTGGAGCGCAGCCGCAGGAAGCGCAATGTGTTGCCAAGGTGCTACTTGTGGACGACCTTACATTGTACGCATGCTGCCTCCGGCGATCATTTAGGCAGCGGCCAGTCAGCCCGATGTACGTACGGCCACAGGGCGACAATGGGATTTCGTACACGACTTTTTTAACAGAGTCGACATAGCGAGTCCTATGCTTTTTTAGGCATGCCCTCACCTTCGGAGCTTCAGCGTTGACACACTTGCACAAAGGGCTCAGTTTTTTATGTGCGGAGAATGCGAGCCGTACACCCGCCTTACTGACAATCTTCTTTAGGGCATGGGTAATACCATGAACGTAGGGAATGACCAATGTTTTTTCTCACTCTTGCTGAGGGAGCGTTTCCAGAGGTGTAGAGGAAAGTTCACGCATCAACATTGACGCCAAAGTGCACATGAGGTCGGCCGGGTAGGCGGCAGACTTCAGGCAGCTGGAACTGGGCATTAGAACTATGTTGCACTCGATGGGGACAAGACCTGATGAGAGCACTCCTAGGAACACCCATGGCAAATCTCTTCTTGACGAGTTTGCTGTGCGGTGAACTGTAGGGTAGGAGGCCCTTTTGGGACCTAGGCGCATATTCCCAGCAGGTGTGGTCCTTGCTTAAAAACAGCAGAAGGTTCAGGAACCTTAGCTGGCCATCGGAGGGTAATTCCCTGGTCAATGCGAAAGCATCAAAGTGCGACTCGAGCGTTGCGAAAATTTCCTCAGCTCCTTGGAATGATCAGCGTGTTGTTGTCGACCTGGGACACCACCAAGAAGTCGTCAACGAATCGCAAGGTCTTGACGACGCCATGCTGAGAAAGGGCGCCCTGCAACTGCCTATCCACGCTGGCAAGCAGCAAATCACTTAAACGAGGAGCCAAGCACGGTCCGGGGCAGACGCCTTCCATCTGAATGTATAAGTCAGCTGCATACTCAACGAATGTGGACCGTAAATAGAACTGCAACAGTTCAACGAAGGCGGAGACGTTGGTGCCGCATGAATTCTGAAAACAGACTGTACCATATTTGTCGATGGTGTCACTCACTGCTTCGCAGATGGGGACCTGAGGTATTGAGTACTATAGGTCCTTTACGTCCACCGAGAAGGCTCCAATGCTTTCATTGACAAGGGTGCTGAAGAACGAGTCAACTTCACGCGGGCTCCTGACGAGGAACGGGTTGTCTACTGTCAAGACTGACACGGACCGCTGAAGGAAGAGACCTAGCAAGTGCTGCCATGCGCCTCTTTCACTGACTATGACGCTAAACGGGCATCCCTCCTTGTGCGTCTTCGCAGAGGAGAAGACCGTCAAGCTCAGGGCATTGGCTTTGTTGACAGACCCAGCCAGAGTTTCAAGCCCCAAGTCGCTGCATAGCTGCATCGCCCGCTTTTTCACTTCAGCTGGCTGGACGTCATCAGCCAGGCGAAAGTTCACGCGGATAGCGTGCCTCCGCTTTCTCATTGTACAGTGCCGACGGTAAAACCGCGAATCCTCCCTCTTTGTCGGACTGGGTCAACCTCAGTCCGGCTTCTCGGAGCAACGGCACGGTTCTGCCTGACCTGATAGCATAATGGGTATTTGCTTCCATTGGTACGACGTCAACTCCGGCGCTAACAAACCTGTTTACGTCCTCTGAGCCGTTTGTGCAAGCTTGCACAAACTCAGCCATTTGTGCAAGTGTGTCAACGATGAAGCTCCGAAGGTGAGCGCATGCCTAAAAAAGCACAGGACTCGGTATGTCGACTGTGTTGAAGAAGTCGTGTACGAAATCCCATTGTCGCTGTGTGGCCGTACGTACATCGGACAGACAGGCCGCTGCCTAAATGATCGCCTGAGGGAGCATGCGTACACTGCAAGGTCGTCCACAAGTAGCACCTTGGCAACACAGTGCACTCCACTCTTCCGTAACTGCGCGATCCTCGAACGGTATCGTGGACAGAGGGAGCGGGAAATATTTAAAGCCCTTGAAATCAAAAGGAAAGGAATCGCGTGTGTGAGCGAGCCGTCTGTTGCACTTCTGGAGAAGGAAATAGTTTACTTGTCTTGAGCATTTTACACCGAAAATCCACGTGGGCGCTTATGTTTGCGTCACGAGCTATCATATTTCATTGCGATATCTGTTTTCGTTCTTATTTCATTTTTTTCGTTGTTCTATCTTATCGTATATACATGTTTCTGTTGCAATAAAACGTGCAGTTGTTCGTCAGCGCCTGTGGTTTGTTGTATTTACTTCGTCCGGCCTTTTGCGCTGTTTTTTCTTCGTAGATCAAACACGGCACATTCGCACGCATTTCACATACTCATATAATGTGGACATATAAAAGGCAGAATGTAAGTTGGGCAGACGCCGGAAAAGTGACGCGTGAGAAAAAAATACAGTCCTGGAACAAGCTTTAGCAAGCGATACCGTGATCTGCCGAAAAAAGCCTGAGGGGACAAGGCAGTATTTGCAGTCATTAAGGACAACGAAACGGTCCAGTTGCGCCTAGCTACAGACTTCGAAGCTCTTACTGTCCGCCTGTCCTTCCTTCGGTGGAATATAAAAACACGGCCTCTGTTAACAGTTTGGAGTAGCAATTTACTCAGTAGGCCTTTTTCCGTGCCCGCTGTTTAGAGGGCACATTCACAAAGTATATTATACAGCCGGCGATATCCAGACAACGCATATTTTAGGTTGCTTTCTTCATGCCCACCATTTTCTTATACAAGGGATGCTTAAAAATTTAGTGCCGTTCCACTCTGTGAAGATGGATGACCTGGAAAAGGAGCATGCCCTCCGCGGAGTACACGAAACAAAATACGTTGGATCGTAATTTACCACTGAGCATACTTCCTAGCCAATTACCTGAATGAAATTTGGAAAAGACCCGAGCTTTATCCTAGTGAGAAACTTAGAGCTCTCTCTTGCCCTCCCCCGTCGTAGGAAACTTGTTGTTTAACACGCTAACTCAATGCACTCTACCCCTGAGGACACCGGACCGGTCTCATTCGACTGTTTGATGGCCACGTTGAACCTCAGATCAACACAACCGACATGTCATCAGTAAGGGTATGAAATCCATACCTGCCCGTGCCCGCCCCAGGCCTTAGCAACCACCTTATCCCAATCCGTGCATGCATAAACCGGAACCCGCTCATGTGCGGGTGCTTAGAAGTGAAGATGCTGTCGAACATGTCGCCGTGAAAGTGTTTCAGCTGAACGAGTGATATTGGCCCACGTCGGCGTTCCAAGCGGGCTGCCTTTGCTGTTCATCCAGGAGGATCTGCAGCTACCCGACCAGCTGGAACTTGAGGCGGCAACAGCGGCGGCAGCGGCTTTTTTGTGGTTTTCCAGCCCATTCTCGGGCTGATGCTTCTTAAGCTTTCCCTCTTCTTCCTCCAAGCGAGCGACAAGCGTCGGTCCGATAGAGTTAATCTGATTCCTCCAAGCGAGCGACAAGCGTCAGTCCGATAGAGTTAACCCATCGAAGGCTTCGACCTATGTACTAGCGGACACACACGTGGATGCTCCTTTCGCTGCACAGTCCTACGCATCTCATTGTCTGTGCAACACACCAACCCAGACCTAAACCAATCGATTGCAGATGACAGCTGACTGGGCACATTAAGCCATGAGACTACCACGTTCAAATCTCCCACCACCACAACGGGCATGTCATCGGTAACGGTATTAAGCCCTGCCGTGCATGCATGCCTTCTTCGTTCACCCCCAACCCGTGCACGCCTAACCCGCAGCAGGGGATAGGCGCCTAATTAGGCGTGAAATTCACTGGGTAATAGAGAGCGAAAGACTTTATATGCGACCAGATAAAAAGCTATTACCATTTTTCCTCCAGAAGAACTATGACCAGCTGGTCAACGAGGGGTGCCGACGCCACAATGTTGCTCGGAATGGCTTTCAAGCTAAAGAAGAATAATCTGATCACGCCGGCGTTTCAATGGGACAAGTTGCTTTCAACCGGGAGGGCGCGCCGCTAGTGGACGAGGTGGAATTTGAAGCGGCAACGTCCGCGGCTACATTCTGGGCAGCAACGGTGGCGGCGGCTTTCGGGCGTCTTTACACCCTTTCGCACTGGTGTTAATTCTCCGCAATCATTTGATAACACCGCTAGGGCCGCTGTCAGCCGACTGTGCAACTTGTGAGAGGCATCATTGGTGCGAGGGGAATAATCGTTGTTATAACCGTTGTAAATGAGGGGTTGGCGGTGGCGAGGAGGAACCCAGGAGTGGCGCCAAGTAAATCGGCTTCACCGGAATTAAAACTAGGGGATGAGACATTTACTGCTTTGAAGTAACAGAAGACACCGCGGTTGTGTACGTGGTGAGAATGTGTCAGCGAAGACGCGGACTATATAAGTAATATAACATGAAATGAGGAAATGACCTCTCCGGAGAATCCAGAATCGAAGAAAGTCAGACGACGCCTATGCTAACAACGCAGCCGACATTCCAGTCATATTGCTTGCACATTCCAACCCTATAAGGGATCTTCCGCATTAGAATGCTAACGCACTTTTCTGACGCACAAGAAGCTTTCACCCTCTTTTCATCTGTGCTCCTATCTCTTGTTCAATCATGTACATATAAACAAAAATGCAAAAAAAAAATAATAGCATCACCAGCAAATCCGTTGCTGACGAGCGGATTGCTAACAGACATGCGCAAAAGTGACAGCCTCTACAAAAAAACTAAAAGGCAACCGTTTAACACGAATTTGCTTGCTCGCTACAACAAAAATTGCAACCTAATAAGCACGCAGCTAGAAGAAGCTAAAAGAAAGTATTATGAGAAAAAAATAACTGAGGCCCGAAATAGTACGAGAAAAAATGCGAAATCAATATTTCCTTTTTAAATAGAAACCAACATTCGGATAAAATAACTACAGTTTTTCACAATGATGCTACTTATAGTGACCCAACTGACATCGCCGATCAGTTTGCAAAGTTCTTCTTTAACGTCGAGCCCACCCTACCTCCATTAAATGAAGTGGTCTTAGATCGCCTACCTCATTCGTTCTTTCTGTTTCCCACGACTCCACATGAAATACTCAGCGTAATAGGTACCCTAAAAATGACAAGTGCTGGCCTTGATGGCATTCATCACTCCTATATAAAACTGGTCGCTGACCTTATATCAAATGTATTTTCTTCAATTGTGAATTTAATGTTTAAAACTGGTGTTTTCCCGCGTGAACTGAAGCAGGGTAAAATAATCCGCGTACACAAACAGGGACATACTCCGTCACTGAATATTTACCGCCCCATTTGCATTTTACCCTTTTTGAGCAAAGTAATTCAAAAAGCTTATTTCTACACGTCTGACACCTAAACAAATTTAATATACTATCCCCCTTTCAATTTGGCTTCCGTTCCGGCTACTCCAGTGACCTTGCGCTAATTTCACTTACGGACCAATTAAAAAGGCTATCGACAGCGTGTTGAGGAAGCGTTTTCGGGCAGCGTTTTTATCGACTAAAGCTTTCAATACGATCAATCATCCCATAATTTTAATAAACTTGAAGCACTTGGTATAACTGGCCCACCATTACTATTATTGTGCAACTATCTCTGTAACGGTACACAGAAGGTGGTAATTTCTATTGTGTATTCCTCAACCAAAATAACTAACATTGGCGTACCCAAGGGCTTCCATTCTGGGGCCATTTTTGTTTTTCCTCTATAATAATGATTTGCCAAATTGCCTCTCTTCATTCAGTTGTATAATATACGCAGACGACACCACATTTTGTAACTGCGATAATAGCGTTACGTCCTTAACAAAAAAACTAAATTCTGACCCATCACAACCTGCTCGGTGGAGCAGTAATAACATGTTACATATTAACGCGTCTAAGACAAAATTTGTCGTCTTTACTTCATCGCAAAAACCTTTACCTTTTATCCCCCCCCCCTTAAAATTGCCCTCGATGACATCCCTGTAAGCGACTGTTGTAGATTCCTAAGCGTTGAACTCGACACTAACTTGAAATACCACCGACACATTGCATATATTAGGAAAAACATCCTGTATGGTGTTAGAATACTGATTAAATTGTGCCCTTATTTTAATCCGTCAACACTAGTATCAACGTATTTTTCTTTTGTTCATTCACACATTTCTTACTGTATTACTTCATAGGGTAGCATATACACCACTCATCTTACTTCAGTTCAGACAATTCAAAACCATGCAATAAGAATTGCTACGTCAAGCCCATTTCTCACTAACCCTACGTCATTACCTCAGGAAAGCAGTATATTAACTGTTACCGAACTTATTAAATATAACCTTGGTATTTATATCTATACAAAACAAAAATCAACTTCCGCAATTAACATCAACTCTTTCAAATAGCAATGTCACAAGGTTTGCCTTAAACAATAACTTTCTCTTGCCAAAAGGTCGCACTAATTACGGCAAGCTAACCGTTTATTTTTCTGACTTTCTTTTTGGAATAGTGTACCTTTCGACATCAAAGCATCCCGTTCCATGAATGCAATTAAATCGAAGTTAAAAAATCAAATCATGTCCACTGGCTAGCCTGTTTTTCTTTTTGTTAATTGTTTCTTGTTCATCGTGAGCTGCGTTCTGTAATCACTTGTTTTTGTAATAACCGTGTTTTTCTTGGTTTTCAATTGTTTCTGTGAGATTACAAACGGATATTCATACTTTATTTGTCTCAATTGAAATTTAATGAAGTTTTGTCTCTCTGCCATGTACATCACAATTATTCTCACTTCTACATTGTACAAGAGGTCCCCTTACAGTCTCTGACTATGTGACCTCTTTCTGTATATCTTGCACATGTTACCTGTATTTCGCACAATAAACCTTTTCTGATTTGTGATTTCTGACCGTATTAGTGCGTAGCTAATCAGATTTTCGCAAGAGATGACCGTGAGCCGATTGGCCCTCTTTACACGTCATGATCCTCCAATCCTGTTTAGAGACCTGTTTGCTGCACCAACACAATGACATGACGCCCACGAGTATGTGCGCCCTAATTAGGTATGGGCTAGTGATAGTCGCATAACCAGAGGCCTGAAAATGGCCTAACCCGCCTCAAACTGGCCTATAAGTCAATCTATATACTTATCACTTCAATAACCCCGTCTCAACGATGATGTTCGAGTACGTAAACTTTCCTTATCTCAAACTAGAGCAATCTGCGTATATGGATTGTGTGTCTGGTGTTAGTTATTTGCTTATTTACCTTTTATTGCTAAATTAAAGCCTTTTTCAGTCACAAGGAGATGTAGATATAATGTATACAGGGAGTTTCAACAAATAGGTCAAGTAATATTGTAAAATAGGATTTGAAAGGAAACATAGCTTTTCTTGGGCCAGGGGATCAGGGGCCGGGGCGCACCCAATAAACCGACTTCGATTTCCTATTTAACTTAAGAATTAACTACTAGTTGTTACGGAACTTCTTTATTATTGCAGTCAGGCGTGTGATTGCTATGTGGAAATTGCACATGATTATTAGTCAACCTGATATCCAGCGTTAGATTTGCGAAAATGTAATTTCCAGCAAACTTATTGGCTGAGTACTTCAGTCCTCCGGACTCACGCTTCTAGAGCTCAGCGGCTACAAAGCGCTACAAAGCGCTACAATGCTATGCCCACGGGTCGACGTCGCTCAGAGATGCACACGTCACATGCCCGACGAGCTTTTTCACGGCTGGGCTAGAGCGCGCCAGTGCCTCGACTCTAGCACGGCCATGGCTTTACCTTGCTTTAAACGAAGGGTAGGACGGTGTGCTCCGATTATGTCAACACAGGGCATAGCTTTGCTGCCCTTTGCGGCCGCCGACCTTTCGAAACGCGTGTCCGGAGGAATGAATTGCTCAGCCCATAAGTTTGCGGCACTTTCGCAAATCTAACGTTTGATATCAGGTTGACTGATGATCCTCTACAATGTCCACATTCCAAGCACACGCCTGACTGCAATAATAAAAAGTAAATTAACAAGTAAAATATAATTCTTGCCTAATTAGCAATTGGAACTCGTTTTATTGCTTCCGCCATGGCCCCTGATCACTTCTCGCCGCAAAAACAATTATAACTCCAAAATCCTATTTTATACAATTAACTTGTCCTCTCTCAAACACCCTGCATAAACCTGCATCCATGAAAAACAACGCTCACTTGGAAAGTGCAGCCCTAATGATATCGGAGGTAATTCAGCCCCTTTGGGTTCCTTGCTAATTATTTTATATTTATAAATTTCGGTGTCGCAGCTAACATAATTTCGAGCTTTCTTCGGAGAAAATATAGAACGGGCTTATGCAATGAGCAGCCGGGCCTGGTTGGCTCCTGCGGCCGCGCTCTTTTCACATTGGAATTTTTCGGCGTTGACGTAAGGGACAAGGCAAATGGCTACATCAACAAATAAGAAGTTGCGATAATTATTTTTGTGTCATCACCCCGACACACTAAGCTTACACGACTCTAGAGTGCACTCTCACCACTAGAACGTCTGGGAAAATAAAAACTGAAGGAAACATGCGAAGATTATGTACAGCGCACCCACTGAATCTAGAAATACTGTTATGGTTTAAACTGGTTTTGGGGCGTTTTTACTTCGTTTGGTTTTCATATATTGCGTCTCGTTTTTTGAAGGGAGCGCATGGGTGCCTTGACTTTGTTCTCTAAAGTAAGGTATTGCGTACGTCACTTTAATGTGAACAGGTATGTTATTAAGGCGGTATCAGTGTTAAAATTTCTTGGCTTTATTTTAACTGAAAATCAACTTTTGTTATCTCAAGGTTTGGAAGCTACTGCTAGCCGCTTAGAGCATGTGCGATTAAAAAATATTTAGCACTGTAAAACAACGTTAATAAATTCGAACGATACGTGAAAAACCCTGACAATGGTGACATGTTACAATTTTGACCATCCACCGTGTAGATTACAAGCCAATATGCCTACACCGTACTAAGCATATAAAGAGTACACGCGTATAAGCTGCAGCAGGCGGCCTTCAAATTTCGCACCCCTTTTCATACCTCGATCCCGCTTTTATTCCGCTCATCAGAGTTGCTCACGCGGGTTCTTCGCCAGATCCAGGACCACGTGCGTAGCTTTGTAAAAAAAAAATAAAACGTGGTCGGGTGGCACTAGGCTTGGGGAATTCGCTGTAGACATACAGTCCACAAGAAGATTTTCTCCCCAGTATCCTCCTTCAGAAGAATGGCTGAGCATGGACTTCTACCAATGACGGAGCACCGCCCTCCTCTCACTTGTGAACTTAAAATGTCGGCCACAGATAACAAATTACACCATCTTCTCGTAGGGGAATCCTGAGTAGTATGCGAAGCAGGCATGGGGTTCGATTCAAGTGCCCATTAGTTTTCAGTTCGTAGTTTCCGTGAGGTTGAGGTACGTAGATACCGTTGTATTTACCGTTCGGGTCCCATGGTAACTACCACACTTTTCACTTAGAGGAGCTACGAAATGGGAAATAGCGTTGACCCCGTGGCTGTTTGGCATACTATCCAGGATTCCCCTACGGGAAGATGGTGCAATTTTATTGGAGGGGTGTGGGGGGTGTTAGAGTGAAGAGGCATTAAAGAGAGAGAGAGAAAGAGGCGCTGTACGTGGTATGCGTTTGTCTTTATTTAATCATTGTCATCATCATTTCCATAAGGTTGAGGCACTTACCTACCCTTATATTTACCGCTTGGTTTCCATGGTTACTACCGCAGTTTTCACTTACCGAAACTACGAAATGGGAAATTGCGTTGATTCCATGGCTGTTTCGCATACTACTCAGGGTTCACCTACGGGAAGATGGTGTAATTTTATTGGAGGGGAGTGGGGGTGTTAGAGTGGAGAGGCATTAAAGAGAGAGAGAGAGAGAGAGAGAGAGAGAGAGAGGCGTTGTACGTGGTATGCGTTTGTCTTTATTTAATCATTATCATCATTCATGTTCAACGTAGGTGACGTCGAGCTGTGGTTGGCGTTCCGCTTTGATTATGACCGTCTTATGGTGTGTGAAATGTAAAGTCAAGGGCTGTTGTAGTAGATGAAGCCTAAAGTTGCTGAAGATGAGGTAGATGCACGTTCCCCGGATGGTTGTGGGCTGCTTGTAATCACGGCCCGCCGAGACTCGCCGACGCACGCCGCTGCCGACGACGATGAAACGTCGAAGGCGCGTGAAGCGTGCTCGTCTCGTGCCGGCCCAGGAAGACACCGGCAACGCTGTCGCTCCAGGAGCCCTTAAAGGGGAAGCGTGCCCGTCTCGTGCCGGCCCAGGAAGACACCGACAACACTGTCGCTCCAGGAGCCATAGAAGGGACCGGGCGTTCAGGAAGCCGAGCATGGCAGTGGGGGTGTGGACGGCGCAACAAGGACAATGACAAGGGAGGGACATTAGCCCCGACCATGAGATGCTTCGCATCTAAAACATCGCTTCAGTATTAGAAACCCGCAAAGTGGAGTTTCGTGCACAGCGGTCTCCCATGCTGCTAGCAGTGCTGTTGTATTTTAGCCTTCACAGTAATCACGTTTTCTCGGTTCGGCAGCGTCATTGGTCGCCTGCCGCTATTTTTTCTCTTGCCAGTATGGTCGTTGTGTTGCCAGCGCAAATTCCGGTGAACGGGAGCGATCCGCCAGTGCTTCGCCCTAAAGCTTCACACGCAATGGTGCCATTAATGATGAGCTGCCACTTCTCGACCAAAAAGCCGGCAGCTGCTTTGACACACCGCCTCCTTTCTGCGCACTTCCCTGTCGTCCTCTGTTCCTTTGCTTTCCCGACGCTCCTCTGTTGACTCACTCTTTTCGCGACGTCAACCATTTCTCGGTGAGGGCTTTTTTATAGCTTCATAGGACGTCAACGAGAAACAAAATGTTGCCTCTCTTGTTGCTTTGCTTCGTTATTCATTTGCTGTGTCACTTTTGGAATGATTGAAGTGGCGACCTTCGTTGTATATGAAACCCTGTTACGATGCCTTGTAAATCCTGTGTATTTTTCCAATGTCAGGACACATCAGGAAACTGTGTATGGTAAAGCTGCAAATTATTCACAAGTGATAGCTCAGTAAGTTCTACCGGAAGCATTGTATTAAGAACGGCTGACAACAAGACAGCGGCAGGCATGACTGGTGCAAGACGAAAAAACATCAATTCGTTCTTTAAGGGAGTCCGGTCGCAAACTACGCCGCGATAAATAAACACTCTACGGGGTCACCTAGATGGTACGCTTGTGCTGCGAGAGATCGCATTTGGCGGGGTGTACGAGGAAACGACACCGACTGTGTTTCAAAATAAATGTTTTAGCAACTGGTACACAAACTGGCCAGTGAAGGAGTGTAACCGCAGTGCGTAGTTAGGCCGATTAGTTGCGATACGTTGGAAATACTATGTCTCTGAGAGGAAATTGCGATCTATTCCTAATTATTTTATTTATGAAGTTTTAGTTCTGCAATATCTTGTGGAAAGCTGTAGAAAGCTCAAGGAAAATACAAGGAGCCTATAAGGAGTGAACTCGGATTCCTTGAAGTATAGAGGTAGCGTAAACAATGTAATGTAACAACATTATATTGTTCTGAATCCGTGCTGAGCGAACGTAAAATGGTCCGTCGTATAACAGTTTTAGTTAATTAGGTATATAGCATGTTCAGGCTTTTACGGGAGAACTTGTCAGGGACAGGGCGAGAAAGTTGCCAGATTTGTTTACTCCCTGAGCAGGTAATTTGTACTCCTTATTCAAACCTCTAATGCCTGAGCATGCAGCATGCATTAGGCCATTGAACATTACTGTTCTAATTACATGCGAGTGTATATCAATGTGTTTTCACAATTTTTTGCAGCGACCCTGCTCTAATCAAAGTACACACAGTTTAACATTAGGCCCAGTGTATTGTGATCCCAGCTATACTGAACAATACTTGAGAAATGGCAGTGTAGCTGTGATGATTCGTACTAGTGTGATTTTGGTAAGCAGCAAAAAAATCGCCGCAGAAGGTTCTAAAGACCCACCTCACGCCGTGAATATTGAGCATTGTTTTGGTTACGAAGATATTTTCGTCCCATTATACTTTGTCAGTGATTTTCAAGAACCCTCTGCAGTATTCTAGCCATTTGAGAGAACTACATCAAGGACGTGGTAATGAGTCAAATGTAGAGAAAATAGAGTTTCGAATATTTAGGTAACACGAAAATAAGCAACATTGTGCTATATAAGTCTACAGAGATATGTAGGCGCGTATAGAGGAGAAGGAGATTGTTCTGCCATGGTTATCACACGTCTTCATGATTGTAGGTTAGTTTGCCGAAATTCCTAAAGGAGACTATATATGCACGGCCACGGCATCGCTGATTCAATGCCGCGTCACTCACCGATCACGTACTTTTAGATGGTGTTGCTGGCTGTGTGCGGGTGTTTCTCGGCCGCTGCGCCATCCCTGCCGTTCGTCTCCAATGCTGGTGCTGCCGCTTTCCTAAACGATAGCGGCCAGTGCGCGGATCCGCCACTCGACACGCCACCACTTCTGGAAAAGACGCGATTCGTCGTCTGGCAACGTGCTACACTGTCAGCTGACCCAGAAGCTATAAAGCGCGGAGATTTCAGAGGAGCCTTCGCCCACGGCATTGCTGATTCAAGCTGCGTCACTCACCCATCATGTACTTTTGAGGTCAGTTTCTATGATTGCAGTCGCTTCCGCAACCATGATGTCTGTCTGCTAGCGGTGTCGTGGCCCCCTCTTGTTTCGAAGCGGTTCCGCGCAGTTTCAATGAACACGTGGCGCCTTTTGGTGCTGGGGGGTGATATTGAGCTGGATCCTTGTCCGATGACTGAGGTTCAAGAGGAAAAGTTAGAAAGTGTGTATAACGCTGTACGGAGGTTTGAGGTCAGTACTGCTTGAAGGCATAATTAAAATCCTACAAATTCATTATACACTGCAGAACGATATACAGGCTCTAACAAAACGTGTTCAAGAACTTGAATTCATAGTCAATTGACAGCATCACCCGGACCTTCCGCCTCCTTCGAACCTAACATCTCCAAAATGAAAGAAAAAATTGAAGACCTGGAAAACCGCTCACGCAGGGCTAACGTTCTTTTCTACGGGATTAGCGACGCCGATAAATCCGAAGCGTGGGACGTCTCTGAGCGTCTCGTCCGTGAATTTTGCACTAACAAACTTGGCATAACAGTGTCGACCATAGCCAGGGCTCACTGTATAGGCCGCTTTTCTTCTGAAAAACCACGGCCTGTCATAGCCAAGCTGTACAACGAAAAGGAAGTTGAATCGGTGATGGGCAACGGCTTTAGGAAAAAAAAACATTGCGCATCTCCCGCGACTACTCAGAGGCTGTTCGCGCTAGGCGACGCAAGTTGTTGCAGTTCTCGAAAACTGCGAAGAAAGATGGTGATCGTGTGCGCCTTAACTTCAATAAATTTCTTATTGACAACGACACTTATTATTGGGACACTGGGGCCGAATGCGCTGTACGTACTTCACAGCCCGTTGCGAACCCGCGTAATAGCGACAGCCACTGGCGCTCTGCAGTCATACGCCCATATCGTGATGCTAATCTGTCTTCATGCCCAGGTGCACGACATAATGCGGACATGACTACTAGTTTCTTGTTTAATAATATCTGAAGTGTAGTGCCCAAAAGCGTGCCTCTCCCCTCGCTAATCAATTTATGTTATTCATCTGTCATCGCACTCAATGAAACGTGGCTAAATGACAGTATCCCTGATGATTCAATCCTGGTTACTAACTCTGAATTCAAACTCTATCGCTGCGACCGTAAAAATCACAGCACTGGGAGTGTGCTTCTTGCTCTTAGAAAAGATCCTATTGCTGTGCTCATTGTTATTATTTCATATATTGAGTCTACTTGGGTATAAATAAAAAGTGGAGTTAGTAACATAATTATTGGTGTTGTTTATCGTCCCCCTGATACAAACATGTTCACAGTCGTATTTGACAGAGTATTAGGCGAGGTATCTTTGAAGTTTCCTGAAGCGACGCTGATCATATTTGGTGATTTTAATTTTCCTTCTATTTATTGGTCTACCATATCAGGAGCTACCACAGAATCCGAGGCTAGCGCTTTCCTCGACACCTGCCTTGATTTCTCATTGTTTCAATTATTCACTCAGCCCCAAATGACGTTCGGCTACCTCAGCTAACATCCTTGACCTAATTTTAACAAACAACCCTGATCTTTTTTCAGATATAATACTTCTTGATGCCCTTTCCCATCACTCCATTATAACAGGTAACTTGAAATGCGCACCACTTAAAAAGAACGTCACTAAAAAGCAAATGTGTTACTGTAGGGCAAACTATGACGGTATTAACGAGGAATCGTCTACCTTCGCAGCAGCATTTCTCGGGGATTTTTCAACCCGATCAGTAGAGCATAACTGGAGTTTGTTTAAAACTGTATTTCCCAGCTCATAAATAAATTTGTACCCGTCATAACAATTTATTGCACTAACACAGTTCCTTTGTTTAATAATCAGCTGCGCCGACTTAAAAATAAAAAGAAGCGCCTTTACAGGCAGCCTAATAAGCGTAAAATTTAGCTTCCTGGAAACGGTACAAATTATATGACAGTCAGTACCAATCTCTGCTAAAATCAATCCGCCGTAACGTTTTCGTCCGCGGCCTGCCTTCAATGTTAACTAACAACCAAAAAAAGTTCTGGCGCTTAAAAACCCTTCTAATCATCCCGACATCACCCTTTCCAATGCTGCAGGCGACGCAATTCCCGAGGACGAGTGCGCGCAGGTCGTTAATAACAACTTTTTTTTTAATTTTTTACCCGAGAGGAGGTCACATCATCACCAGGTGTTAACACTTCCAGCGTTAGCTCAATGCCCGAATTAGTTATTTACGAGGCTGGTATACTTTCTTTACTCAGCAAACGTAAAACCACTTCAGCATCTGATCCACTTGGATTCAATAACAAAAAATTTAAAAATGTTTCTCAAGGCATCCATCGTATCTTATCAGCTCTTTTCGCTCAATCCTTGTCATCTGGTTTAATCCCCGAAGACTGGCGAATTGCTAAATACCCATATTTAAATCTGGTGATCGTTCATCCCCACTTAATTACAGACCAATATCGTTAACAAGCACCATTTGCAAACTTCTCGAACACGTCATTCACTCGCAGGTAATTAACTACCTGGAAGAGCATGACATCATTTTCAAGTTCTAGCACGGCTTTTGGGAGGGCTACTCGTGCGACACTAATTTGCCGGGTTCATTCACGATTTACTTTCTTCCATTGAGGCTGGCATACAAACTGACGCAATTTTTCTTGATTTTTCGAAAGCCTTTGACCGGGTCCCTTAATACAGGTTGCTAATCAAATTAACACAGCTTAACATTCACCCACTTTTACTCGCATGGAAATAAAGATTTCCATCCATGAAGACTTCAGTCCACATCCGTCAATAACAGTTTCTCTTCTCTTCGTAAAGTGTACTCAGGCGTTCCTCAGGGCAGCGTGCTAGGCCCCCTGCATTTTTTTCATTTTTAATAATGATTTGCCTAACGCAGTTTAATCTCGAATCAGACTTTTCGCGGACGATTGGGTGATTTATCGCAAAAGTTTGTGCAAAGATAATGAACAGGCCCTCCAGGCTGACCTGGATGGTATAAGCTCTTGGTTCTCTAAACGGTTAATGTGCCATAATAATTCTAAAACTAAGCTTATGTACTTTACTAAACGTGAATCTCGCATTTCAACCTCGTACATTTTAAATATTGCTCGTTTTAAACTTACTAGTAATTACAAGTTATTTGGTGTTTACCTTAGTTCGGACGTATCCTGGAATCATCACAGTGACGTCGTACTTGCATCGGAAAACCGCCCACTAGGTCTTTTAAAACATAACTTGAAGCATGACCAATCGCACCTACGTAAAATCGAATACATCACACTTATACGGCCAGAAATGAAATATACATCAGCCTTTTGGGACCCTTACCAAGCTTACAGAATCAGCAACATCAAATAACTTCAACACCATGCAGTTCGCTTCATCTTTTCAGACTACTCCCGTCATTCCAGTGTCACAGCCTTGAAAATTTGTGCAGAACTGCTCGACTTGTCGCAACGACGCACAGCTTCAAGGTTATCACTTTTCCACAAACTTTATCACCACCCATTGCTTCATGACGATATATTTTCTTCACCAGTGTCCATTCTTCCTAGACACCACCGTCGTTTCAAAATGAAGCGTTCAGCATGTCATACTTCGAGCTATTGTCGGTCATAAGTTCCGCGTACAATCGTTGTCTGGAACGCGTTGCCGTCACACATAGCCACCGTCATTGATGCTGTTTAACTTAATCAACTAATACTCACGAAAGTTGTCAATTGAAAACAAAACTATCACTTTTTTATTCTATAACTTCTGACAGGTTGTCTTTTTTCTACAGAGATTTTTTTGTTGTTGCTTCTTGTGAGTTTATTTTAAGCGTTATTCCGAGCTAATATTACATTTATCATATTTGTGTTCGCGCATGCGCTGTCCTTTTTATGTTCTATTTCTCCCAGTGTATATCTTTGTTCATATGTTTGTTTCTGTTGCATTGACTACCCCCTATCTTATACCCTCCGGCGGGAGGACCCTTAGGGGTATTCTGAATAAATAATAAATAAATAAATAATAAATAATAAATAAATAAATAAATAAATAAATAAATAAATAAATAAATAAATAAATCCGCATATGACCTTATATCTTAAATAAATCAATGAGCGTATAGCGCCAAATAAATGAGCTTATAGCGCCAAGAAAGCAAAAACCCACCTTAATTTGATGTTGTGGAAAGGGTGGCACTAATCCTCAGAGATTTAGGAATAAGAAGCTGCTACACAGTCTTTCCTTAGGGCGGCATATAATTAGGGTTGGTAATTTTCTGGTTTTATATTTTTTTCAAGATGGGAGGGGGGGGGGTGTAAAAATCGGGTGCTATTGCTCAAACTGATATTCAGGGAGAAATATAGTATTTTGGTGAAACCATTAGAAAATTCCTGTTTTTTTTGCGGTTAAATTGATAGATATACTGAGGTTAGTTTTATACCTCAGTTTATTTTAGAGGGTATCACGAGCTTTTTTAACGGCTTAGAAGTGATATTTATTTCAGGCTGGTAATCGGAGGAACTTATACGTTTTCTTGATATTGCTCTCTGAAAATTTGGTATTACTTTTGAAATGAATAAACTATAAGAGTATATATCAGTAATGATTTCTACCAAATGAAGAATTTTATTCACGACGAGCTGGTCATCGATTGTTCCGTCATCCCTGTTTAAATACATTATTGTGATCTGTTTCCGCAACTGGCCGGTCTTATTCGAGGCCGGTCTGATCGCTAAACGTATCTCAACTGAGAGAATGTTCTGTTGACAACACAGCTTCCACCAGATAGGCACAGCAACGTCAGAGTAGCATTTGAAAGCCTGAGGTTATGGCTGATAGAGTGATTCCAACACTCAATTTGTTCGTGAGCTGTATGTGTGGGGTTTGCTTCCAGCAGGTATTGGTAAGAACGGCGGAACGTCAGACCACAATTGTGCCGACCGCTCCTTTAGAAAGGTCTATTGGTAATGAAATCGGGTTTAACCCGCATCTCATAAAACATGTTCGGGGTGTTAGAATCGTGAATATCGGTGTTTACACAAAAACGAACAACCCTACACATATTTCAATCAATCAATCAATCAATCAATTACCCATCAATCAATCAATCAATCAATCAATCAATCACAATCAATCAATCAATCAATCAATCAATCAATCAATCAATCAATCAGTTTTATTTTTCGCTCCAAAAAGTACAGCAAAAAAAGGGGTCCTGAAAAAAAGCTGCTCATTTGCAGCTTGACGGGGCTCGGGAAACCCATCGGCAGTGGTCGCAATGTAGTCACAGAAGCAAACATACATTAAAACATTAAAACATATATTTAAAAACATACTAAGCATTATGATATGGCATTGAAATGAAACACTAAAAACAAAAAGATAGTCACAAGCACTTTTTCGACACAAACATTTCGACAGTTTTCTTTCGGCTCAGTTTTATAATGTCGACTTCTTTTGAGTGAAAAATATTGTAATAGTGTGGGCAAAGGGTGCTCTAATATTTCTTTCCCATAATTTGTGCGGGAAAATGAAACTTCCCAAGGTGACGGTTGACGGAACGGGTCTGTGTGTGTGGTTTGCTTTAAGTGAGCTAGGCTAAAAAGAAATCTAATTTTTCTTTCGCGGCGCTTTCGTAATTGCATATCAATCTGTGATTATACATAACCTTCACTTTTATAATGCGATGTTTTTTAAAGATCGGAGAGGTGTGTTCTAGATAATGTACATTTTCACTGATTCGCAGCGCTCTTTTTTGTAATGCAGTCATCTTGTGTATATTTATTTCACCAGTGTTTCCCCCCACTAGCACGCAATAACTCAAGCTAGAGTTGAACAGGGCATAGTTTAGTTGCTTTTTAATTGTGATTCGGAAAAAATGGCGATTCCAATTTAGATGCCAACCGTTCGGCTTAGTTTTGACTGTAGTTTTTTGACATGGTCGTTCCATGACACGTGCTGAGAAAAATAACATCGAGCGTTTTCACGGATTTTTCCATTCACACAGCATACGGGCCAAGAACAACTGTTTCCGGAGCACAGATTGTGGTTCACGGCGCACAAAACATGACGCATGGTGTGTTTTTTTTCATTTAAAATGATGCCGTTCTATTCACTTTGTTCACTGTTCTGTTCACTGTTTACATGGCCGCCTTTATGCGCCTTTGAAGGCGACGAAAAGTTCAATCTCGCCTCCCTAATACCGGGGTCCGACTGAAAAATTCTACGCCTTCTTTCTTCCGCTCATCCAGAGCCATAGTGCAGATAGCCCGGCGCATCCTGTCAATCCTCCGGCGAAAAGCATTAGGTGGTCGTACGAACCCAAGGTGTCCCTGAAAAAGCCTGAAACAGATTGTAGTTTTTTAGATGGAGCATAAAGTCATCTCAGCTTTATCTGGCGGGATAGGTGCTAATAAAGCAGGTAAACCTCAGGGTGCCTTTGAAACTTACATTTTTGCAAATGCCCAGAGTTTTGTACTACTCGAGCAGCAACAAAGCAAAGACAACCCAAAATATTCCATAAACATTTCTGTTTGCTCCTATGTGCGGATGTTTACATTACTTACATTTGTTCTTTATAAACAGCATAAAAACAAAGTAACTGTGCCAATATTACAAGTTAGGCACCAGTAAAGGGCTTTTCTATTGATTCTAGCAAGCAAGGCCGTGATACGTTCAGGACAAAACGCAACGACTTGTATAAAGTTATCTCAGTTAACGATGCTTCTTCGAAGTTGTCACATAACATTTTGAAAGTACCGCATAACGGATATAATAAGTCGCAATTCAGCTTTTTTAGAGAAAACGTATTGCATGCTTTCTTGCACACATAAAACGAAATTGCGGTTTCAGCCGCTGTAATTATTTCACGCAGGGTTTGCCTTTCGCTGTTTTCTAATAGCCGGCAACTATCAAACCCAAGATTTAAACCTCCAGCACTTGCCATAGATGACACGGCAGTTATATATTCACTCGTTTAAATATTATCGAGCTGCGTCAACAATTACTTTCAATCAAGTGAAGTTTAACTGACGTATATGCACTAGACAACTCATAGTGTACTCAAAGCATATTATACCACTTGCCTGGAATAAGCAATTGGTAGGATCTGTAAAGACAGTTTAGTTAAGGAGTGACATCCCCAGGAAGCAAAGGGTGGCTTTATGCCTGTCCATTTCAATTCTTGCTCGTTAAAACCACAGTTCTGATAAATGCAAGGTAAAAGAAGTAACTGAAATTGAACCATAAGTGACACCGGCGAAGAGCCTAAAATTACTCTGTTATATTTTAGGTGTATTCTCAAAAACGTTTATCAAGTACTCGTAGTGTCTGCAAAACGAGTGAGCCGCCGCGCGCCACCTGCGCACTTGGGGCGTGTCTTCACCATTCTTATTATTCAGAATGAACATCAGCATCAGTATCTCAGACACTGCAATAATTGTGAACTTCGGTGGGTCGCATCTAGGTGCGCATTGTATTTTCTGCTGTTTTTTAAGTGCAGCTGTATACGGTGGATGGTTAACAAAGAATTTTCACCAGCAAGTCAACCACTGAAACGTCGATTTTTTTGTACGCATTCCTTCCCGCGTTGTGTCTAGTTTGTAGGACAGGCTATCTTGCCAAGCAAGAAACTTAATTACGTAGAATAGATGGTTTGCTACTTCCTTCTTGCTTGCTTGCGCGTAAAGAACACTTTTACAAGGTGTTGCAAAAAGGCCAATCATGGGCAGTCATGATGTAGAACGTTAGGATATACTCATACTCTTTATAACGCGTCCCTACGTCCTGTTTGCAGTTTAGCCAATCGCTTTCTGTTTTGGGTGCCTCCTAACTGTTAACAGTTTTTTCACCTGAACCTGCACAGTCGGCCCGAGCAAGGACCGTTGCAAGCACAGAAATGAAATATTGGGAGAGGCTCCTGAGAGCTGCGCAAAGAGGTATTCGTTCACTGCAAAGTAGCGCAGATCACCGTTGAAGGCTATTTGGTATGCAGGAATGACTTTAGGTGAAGTGGGCACTTCAACTTTTTATCAACATTTTCTGGCGAAGAAGCATAAATACCACTTATTTTACACGTCTATTTAACATCGTTTCATACTTGCCTGTTATTGAAGGCGTAGCTAGAAGTAGTGGAGTGCTGAGGAGGCCACTCACGCCCCACACAAAGGCAATCCGATTAGATCCGAAGTGATCGGCAACGAGCACCAGCATCAGAGTCATGAGACTTGCGTGTGTCATGGATAAGCACATGTACAAGGCTAAGAAAGAGCCGAACCCAGTTGCGTACCGAAGTGCGATAGTCAAAGCCGAGTAGCAGAACATGGCGACACACGCTACAAAAGTCCGGCTGAGGCCAGCACAGTCTGCCAGCATCATAACGGCAGTTCGCCCTGCGATGTCTGTTGCGGCGCAGTAGGTGACGGTTAACTCTGCTTGCGACAGCTCAGAACCTTTGTCCAAGGCGTAGTCCACGTTCACAGACCGCATTACTACGGCTACGTACTGGATTATCACGAACTGAAATACTACCGCGTAAAACCTGGGACGCCACCACCGTTTCTGGAGTTTTGACCCGTTTTCTTTCTGAATGGTTTGCAAGTCGCATTTGGAGCTACCGTCATGTTCAAGGACGAAGACTGCTTCTTTGCCGGATTGGCTTGCCTGGTTGCCCACTTTCAACGTCTGCACAGTCGGCGCCGAGTCATTTCCTCCACAGCTGAAGAAAACTGTGTTTTGCAGTTCGTTCCCCGATGAGTTTTTTGTAACAATTTCAGCGCGTTCGGACTGGGTGCATTTTTCTGCACTTGAATTTAATAACTCTTCTGTTTGGGGTGACGGCTTCTCCGCGGGGGCCTTTCTTGAAGAGTCCCGATGTCTAATGGTGAAAGGATTCCTACGCAGTATAAGGACCAAGGCTGTGACGTTCATGCAGAGGGCTCCACATATGCCGAGTGCTCCTCGAAGAGTGTACTCAGCCGTCAGCAGGGAAAGAATTTTGGGGAAGACGAGTGCAGACAGTGTGCATCCAACGTCTTTGATTCCCATCGCAATACCTCGGCGCTTCTGGAAGCACGTGCTGATAGCGACGGAAACAATGCATTCTACGAAGCCCATGCCGACGCCTGTAAATAAACCAAGGCAGGAGGACAAACTTAACAAGAATGATGCAAATATATGTATTATATCTTTTTTATAATTGTGGGTTATTGCAGTGCGCAGCACAAAAGCTCTGAGCATCCCCTTAATAGCATCCCTTAATCCTTCCGCCACTTATGAATAGTTGGAAGTCTCTGCAATGTTTGAAGATGTGGCATACATAATCATTATACAGCAGAGTAATCAGCGTTGCCGTAAACAATGATGAAGATATCGCCATCGTAACAGGACAGATAACGGGTTTCAGTGCCTACTTTAGTTATCACGTAGAAAGGCTATTGCGTCTCTAAGGTTTAAGGAAGTCGTAATGTTTATCCGTTCTGTTTATATTTATCTTACCGCCTGTGTAACTTTCATGGCAGCACATGCGACATTGAGAACATATCCAATCCCGAGGTTTGGCAACAATGTGGCTTCTTTGCTTCATAAGATGAAGACCATACATGCTACAGCATATCAATACACAGGCGTGCGAGAGAATTACGTTTATAACCTGGTATTTCTATGCTTGTAGTCACATTTATGGGACCCCAGATAGGCTGTCAAATGAACCCATGAAGACATAAGTGTTTCTTCCTTCGGAAAAATCGCATTGCGGCTAGGGGTGAATGTTATATGTGCCATTTTTCTATTTTCAGAGATTTCTTTAGGATACTTGTTCCTCAAGCATAACAAACATTCTCATTACTGAAAACAATAAAGATTCTTGCAGTGAAAAAACGTCGCAAATAAACTGTGACTTCCCAAAAATTACAGAATATCAAATTTCAAAACACATAAACTCTCGACTGATGACGAGTTGCACAAGAGATTAATCCCGCTAAACTGAAACGGAAGTTGAAGAAGTTATTTCTTGCCAATTTAGAGCCTAATTTCTTATTGTCGATCACTTTTCTTGTAACCCGGAACACAGGCTGCCGGGTCCCGAATTACATCGCCACAGCTGAATGTACGAAGAGGGTGAACCATTAAATAACTCATAAGTGCAATTGCCATACATTAGGGTCACTGTGATATTTTTAGGCAACTTAAGGTAGCACGGTTGTACCCCACTTTGGCGCTCAATTTAATATCATTACAAGGTTTCACTTTCATTAGTCGGCATAAAATAATTTGGAAAGAAGTGAACATTAAAATTTATCGGCAATACGCGAAAGTAACCAGTGAGCGATGCCTCTCCAGGCTTCCTCATGGACTCGACACACCAGTCTTTTGTAGTTTCTTTTCGGATTAAACAGGGTCCACAGTTTTTTCGACCTAAATGTGATGAAAACGCAGGCAGATATTTTCAACTAACTGCCCTTAAAACAGTTGCAAATGCGTGCCCTAACCACACGAACGCACCGAGACAGAAAGGCGAACTGAATAGAACTTTGAATGAAACTGCAAACCACTAGAAGCTTACGTGACTCGCGTGATTGTTTCTTTTTGCATTTTTCGGCGGCGCGTATTCTTTACATTTTATTTGTCTCTTGTTTTAGAAATTGTACGCTGCTTTTTAGGTTACGGAAACATTTACTTTCAAGTTTTAAGTTTACGGAATGTTTTTCATTTAGTGCAAAGTGAAGGCAGAGCCAAATGCCACGGCTTGACAAAGGCTGTTGCTTCAAGGCGAATTCCGGGCAGTGCACTGCGCTCTGGAATGAACTTAATTGAACTCAAATTATTGCAATTTCACAATGCGTAGGTCATACCTACACACATGAACAAATGTACTCAGAACGTGAAAGTAGGGCAAGGGCGGGAATGAACACTTCGTCATAAGCCCACCTATACGGCTGCAGAATAAATATCTAAATGCAATTGCTAAAGAAAATTCATGTGCGTCGTAAGCATCCGTAGCTCTGTAAACCAGACTCTACAGTTGATGTACTGCAAAAATATAATACATTATATCTATATATATATATATATATCTAGATATTATATATATATATAGTATAT